>JAANDH010000060.1:284124-526424 GCA_011799765.1 Nymphaea thermarum
CAGTGAAACTGGTTATACAATTTAGTTCTGCTTCTTGAGGGGCAGATTTTTTGAGGGAACTGCACGCATTTATTGTTCTACGTGAAACATCCTGCTAAGGTCCTCTATTTAGTACCATAAATATAATTGTCCACAGTTTCTTGTCTTCTCCATGTACTGATGTGAAGTTTTTTCCATGTTTTCCTTGCTGTTGCGTGAATAATGCATACTTTTATGTATTATATGTTTGATGCCATTGAGATGGTATTGGAGTGCCTCGTGGTAAGCAGGGGACTTATCCTTCTTGTGTCTGATTTGATCATGTTAATTGCCTGTTTGCTTTTGCTATTTATGGAAATATAAACTATGATGAGTGTACGGTCCTAATTACTTATAGTTCATATTTTAAGGTGTTTTTTTTTTTCATCCTGGAAGATTTGTAGGGTCCTTACAAACTCAGAATTTATGCTTTTGTACTAATATTTCTGGTGATTCCACATTCTTGACGCTTGTCTACTCCTTTTCTCTCGCTACTTTAATTTGGAAAGGAACTTATATGAATGGTTTTCGCCCAGATGAACATAGAAGCTTTATTTTTCTAACTCTCAGTCTCAGTCATATTCATACCTTGTTGATGCCTTCTAATGTAAAATTTAATAATATTTACTCATTTCGTAGGCAATTGAAAAGCTAACCTTACCAAATCATGTGCTTCTTATATTGTGTGAACGCGCGCACGTGTGTGTGTATTGTAATTGTCATTCCTTTGGAAGGAATGCCCTTAGCTGCTGAAACTTTGAACTGCTAAATTTTCTGTCCTTTATTCTTCAAAGTTTGCTTTTAGATTTATCCATTGTATTTATTAAGCATGTAACGTTTTTTTTATTAGCTTTGCCTGCAATTGGCTTTAGGCTTTAGCTATCCTGGCTGTGTGTGAAATTGGCTAGCATTAACATATTAAAGTTTTGAGTGTGATTGTTGGTAAAGTTTATATGGTTTCTTTTGCATAGGTTTTTTTTTTTCCCCGTCTATAACTTTTCTTGCCTTCTGTTTCATGTGCATGTCTGTAGGCCCTGAGGCGATTAGCACAAAATAGAGAAGCTGCTCGGAAGAGCCGTTTACGGAAAAAAGTAAATGAAACATGGGTGACTTTCTGAAAGTTACTGCAACAAGATAATATCATGTATTGAATGTTTTATTTCTAACTGATATTTTGCTATAGGCATATGTTCAGCAACTAGAGTCAAGCCGTCTGAAGTTGACACAATTGGAGCAAGAACTTGAGCGATCCAGACAGCAGGTATATAAAGCTTCAGATCACCTTTTATAGACTTTGTCTCCTTTTATTTGTGTGATCTGTTGACATGTTGATGCTGTTCTACCTAATATAGGGTGTATATGCTGGTGGAAATACTGGAGATTCTATCCATGGAATTCCTGGAGCAAATAATGCAGGTTTGCCATTTTTTATATTCATATGAGGTACATCTTACTACATGATGTAGAAAGAAGTACTGAATGTAAATCTGGATCTTATGTACGTCAAAGGAACTGAAACTTTCATCCCATGTGTACTTGAAGAGAAATAGGAAAGAAAAGCTTGAGTATGGGGCCGTGGGCGTTATCATGATAGCTATACTGCATTATGTCGTGTTATATTGTGTGGCTGCAACAAGTTCCAGTTTGCGCATGACTCGAGAACATCTGTCATCTAGGCTTTGTGCATGAGTTGCTTCAAGTTTGATTGGCTACCATCTGATTAAGTAGTCATGATATTGGCAACATCCAAACATGAATGACATTCATTTATTCCACAGCTATGAACCATGATAGAAAATGAAACTGAACATATCGACTGGATGAGAGGCAGAAGGAGAAATTTCAGAATTGTATACCATTAGGGATCTTTTATTCAATTCCGATAAGTTTGGCTGCCACATGTCATGTAGATGCAGCATGGTAGTAAAAAAGAAGGAAAAAATGCAACCACGATGGACAGTTGATGGTATATCTGCTATATTCATTGACTTCCCAAGTCATACCTGCCAGTAGGCAACTAAATCTGCATCTATGTCACACGGGTACTTCTTTTTATGAGGAGTACCCACACTAGGAACTGCCTCGTGGGTGTTTTCCATTGTTTTGTTCTTTTAAGGTGTATATAGGACCATATAGAAGGGAAAATTTTAGGCCGTGATTATCAGATCTAAAAGAGCCTAATTTGTAGATTCTATACATAAGAAGAACGTGATCAGGTACCAGCTAAGTTTTGTCGATGGATCCCACTGATTAGCTTCCTTTATAGAAACATTCAAAGATGCGAGCTCTCAGGAGTTGAAAACCCACAAATACAATAATGCTTTTCTGGTTTTTCTTATGCAGTACCAATGTAGTTTTGAGCCTAGGTGACAACCAATGTCTGTAAAATCTCTCTCTCTCTCTCTCTCTCTCTCTCTCTCTCACTCACTCACATACACACTCTTGTGCATGTGCAGACAAATATAAATGCTTGCAAATGTATGGGTATATTCAGATAATATCATGCCTTTTGTTAGCCTCTTTAGTTTTTGATTCTTGTCAACTGGGAAATTGTAGGTGTTGTATTGTTTGAGATGGAGTACAGTACCTGGGTTGAAGACCAAAAAAGGGGGACAGATGCACTTAGAACTGCTTTGCATGCACGTGCAACTGACCTAGAGCTCCGGATTCTAGTGGAAGGTGGTCTTAAACTCTATGATGACCTTTTCGATATGAAAGCAACAGCTGCAAAGTCTGATGTCTTTCATTTAATGTCGGGCATGTGGAGAACTACTGCTGAACGTTTCTTTCTTTGGATTGGTGGATTTCGCCCTTCCGAACTTCTCAAGGTTGTCTTGTGTTTTTTGCTGATGGATGAATAATTTAATGCTAAAATTTTCTTTCGTTTTTCTGAAAATTACTATTTCCTAGCTGTAGGTTGGTCGTGTATGATTGCTTATAAATTGCAAGAATCTTCTGATGATGTTATTTAAGTTTATGATAGTTTCTCTTCTAAGACAACATTTGTTCAATGGTTTCTTCATTTTGTTGATGTGAAATCCTATGACATGGGTTCTTCTGAAGGGCCCCTATTTCCACCTAAGTAAAGTTTGGTAGAAGCTTGTAGAGGCACGATGGTAGGAAGGCCGACCACTACTTAAAGCGTAAGCAAGCACTTGGCTTGGCAGCAAGCTACCTTTATCCGCCTTCAGCTTCTATTCGCTATGCTCAGCAGCTCCAACAAGCCCTAAAGTTTCTTGCCGCTGAGAACTTTGCTACCATGCTGACATGGGTTGAACCGTTCAACTTCAAGTATTGGTCTAGGTCTAGGTGGTACTCAGTTTGATTATGGATGTAACATACTTAATATTCCAGTATGATGATGCTTCCGACTTGTGGCCAAGTGGTCCACTGTTAACGGCATACCCACTCCCTGCGATTGCTTACCATTAGTCTAATATATAGTTTCTTTTTGTTGTTTACTTTTTTAGTTCATTTCACATATAATGGGTTTCTTAAAGTGTGTAGGGTTTGATGTGTCTTTTCGTGCATTTTGTATGCACAGGCATGCACATGCTGCTATACATGTGTACACATGTTTTCATATGTTGTGTTTTTGTAGCCCAACTCATGTTGTGCTTCAGTATCTGTGTATTGCATACGCTATTGATGAATTGAATTAAGATTTGAATTTTACCAATTCTTTTTTCCTTAAGCCATGTTTACTTGTATCTGATATTAGCCATTTTTATCTTAATTGGGGCTTCAGCGTCAATTGTACCAATGGCCTTTTTCCAGAGAAGCAAGTAGTCTCAGTAGTTAATAAGAGCATTTATTTAAGTTGATGAAGGAGCGCAGTTAAATGCCTAACTGCCATGCAGGCTTCCTGACATGCCTAATTACCATTAATGTGCTGATTATAATCTTCACCTGTCACATATTGTAGAATTGACAGTGATCCTCATTCCCTTAGAAAGAGGCCATTTATAAATAATCTCTTAGCCATGCTCTATGGCCGAGCGTGGCTCCAAACACAGACAAATTGACATTTATCTAGATCTGTATTTGTAGATCAGGGACTGATCCAAAACTACATTTGTCTAAATCAATTCAGATACTGTTAAAATTTCAGCACTCGTTATTCTTTTGTTTGTATTAGTTTTTTATCGTAGAAGAGTAAGATATTTGAGACTTCAAAAACCCTAACCTTTTGCTAATTCCACTTTCCCTGTTCAATCATTGTTATGGTGCTTGATTCACCATTAGTTCATTGCTTAGTATATTTTCTCCATCAATTTTTCATTGTTTGGTGTAAGTTTGCAAGGTCGAGTAGTGAAGCTCCTCTTAACTGCATCACTACCTCATGCTTGCAGCACAATCAGCGCCTAGTCCGCTACAACAACGCATTAGAACTTCTGCCATTATGCGAAGAAGTGATTGATGTATTCCTTTTAGAAATAAAGAGGAAAGTATACAAAAAACTATTTCACACTTAGACCTAAAGGGGTACGCGTACTGAAGTAGGTAATGGCTGTTAGGCAGACAACCATGGTTTTTATCCCACAGTTATCACCGCTCCTCAATATGCAGGAGCAAGCAGTGGTGGAGCCACAATAGGGTGGTGTGGACAATTGTCACAATTCCTCAATTTTCTTTCACTTTTATATGGATACTCAAGAGTGACTAAGCTGAATGTATCGCTTAGAGTCTTTATTCTGTTTAAAAATAACTTCAAGAGATGTATACACTATGATTACTTATTATGTTATCTGATTTTTGCAATACAGTTGTATTTAAATAATTATAGAAATTTATTTCGAAGCAATTTATGGCCAACAAAAATATTCTCGGACTGTTAACATACCTAACAAACTATATTGGTAAAATGGATTTATAATTTATTGGTAAAAATTCCTTGAAGTTGACCTTATTTTCAAATCCAAGTAGATTCTGTTTCTCTTAGGTAGCGTTTGATAAACAGGAAATTTGAAATAGAAAAAATGTTTCTGGAAATAAAATTCCAGAAACAGTGAAACGGAAATATTATTCCGTCATTTCCAAAATGGCCTTGTGTTTGATAAGTTGGGAAGGTCGAAGGTGAGGACGGAACGAGAAGAGGGGGAGGAGGAAGACGGGAAGGAGAAGAGGGGAAGGAGAAGAGGGGAAAAAGGGAAGGAGGGGAGTAGGGCACAAAGAGGAGGGAGATGGGAAGAAGGGAGTAGGGCACGAAGAGGAGGGAGATGGGAAGAAGGGAAGGAGGGGAGTAGGGCACGAAGAGGGGGGATATGGGAAAAAGGGAAGGAGGGGAGTAGGGCAAGGAATGTGGGTGTAACCTTGTTAATATATAGAACTCGAGTCGACAGGTCATGGCGATGAAGTAAAGGTCAAGGTTGTCAACATGGTCATGTAACTTGTCAGTGCCGCGTCCCCAGCGTTGTCCTTTTCCATCTGAAATTTTTCTGTTGATTTGATCGGTAGTAGAAAAAACCTAGAAATTCATGCACCTTAATTCTTTTTCCCTTTTTCTTTTCTTCAACTTAATCAGTTTCCTACGGTAGCGTTATCTACTTCTGTTTGTGTTCTTCTTTGGTTGTTCTGCATTACTTTTTACTGTTAGCTGATGGAAGATTTCAGAGCTTCCTTTGATGTTACTGAACTTTCTTGTTCTCTATGGGTTGCAGAAACCATGCAGTCCAAAATCCTTGGTTGCATCGGATATTAATTTGTGCCACCTTTTCTTGAGAACAATTTATATATTATCTTTTGTAGTTAGTGTTTTTCGACTGTCTTTTTCTTGTCTTAATTTGATTTTCTCTGTTTCTACTCAAGCTGGTGGCTTACGTTTTCTCTTATACATTTTTGTTTTATATAATGGTGAATGTGCTAATTATCTCAAATTACTTTGTAGTACTTTTTTAGTGTCTTTGTTCTGTATTGTGCTTCTGGGCCATCCTAAAATCTGACTTCTGCATGTGATTAACTTGAAACATTCTGCTTTTCTGTGTGACATTTTTTGTCTTTTTTCTCGTTTATTCATATAATATGCAACTGTTCATTGTAGTGGACAATCTTATTTGGCTTTCAGCTATTAATATAGTTGGTGATCCTCATTATGTTTCCTATTTCAGCCACAAGGATAAAGGTATTATGAAACTGTTTTTTTGATACCTAAATCATACATACAAATATAGAACTTATTCTGTATGAGGTTTTTCACGATAAAACTAAGTAGATAGGCATATGAGTTTTTTCTTTCTTGCCCTTTTTGTCTCTGTAGGCTGGACATTCGTATGTATGTTGTTCTTCATTTATGAATTGTGTTCATATATATTGAGATGGTTGTACACCATATATTTCATGCCTATGTTATACTTCTGGTATAATAGCAGTTTCTGCATTCCTTGAATTTGTCTTGTAGTTTACACTTCTGCTGTCCCCATTTTCTTCATGCAGATTCTTACTCCACAACTGGAGCCTCTGACAGAAAACCAAGTTATAGCCATCTGTGGTTTGCAGCAATCATCACAGCAGGCTGAAGATGCTCTTTCTCAGGGGATGGAGAAGCTGCAGCAGACCCTGGCTGAGGCATTGGTATCTGCTCCTTTAGGTGCACCGAACGTTACAGACTATGTGGGCCAAATGGCCACAGCCATGGACAAACTGGAGGCACTTGCAAGTTTCATACTGCAGGTGAAGTTTCCTTGCTTTGTTTGTGCTATATTTTAATATAATTTATGCGTTTTGAAGAGGATTACCTTCTATGCTCGTAAGTGGATAGATTTTGGTGCACCTTTTATTCAAATCCATGTTGATTTTTTTTTTTTTTTTTTTTTAAATATGGACATCAGGGATGGTCTTTCAAGGAAATATATTCTCAGTGTGTTGCATTTGTCACCGGATTATTGTAGGCAGTTTTATTTTTCTTTGTGTTTGCTTTCTTGCTTATATTTGCTTAATCACAAAATCCTTTTTCTAGTTTTGAACTTTTAATAGTACAGATATTCTCCTCATGACGCACCTGCATTTTCTTGTCGCATAATGTTTTTTTCTTAAATAAGTTTAAGCTTGGTTACGTAATATATCAGCTTTGCGATGTAGATAAGTCTTTGTTGTGGTACTTATTTGTACCCTCCCTCCTTGTGTGCAGAACGTGTTGTTAACCATAGAAGTTTGCAATTTCTTGGAAGTGCAATTAGTTATCATGTTTCTACGTTTTATTGAGTATAGCAACATAATAAATGTGCTGATCTCTCTTTCTATCTTTTTCCAACAGGCAGATAACCTTCGGCGACAGACTTTGCAGCGGATGTATCGAATTCTGACTGTCCGACAAGCTGCTCGGGGCCTTCTTGTCCTGGGCGACTACTTCCAGCGCCTGAGAGCTTTAAGTTCCCTTTGGACAGCTCGTCCACGTGAACCTGCGTAAATCAACTACATGGTCTTCTCTCATCCACATGTCTGTTGCTGCTATATAATCCGTGAGATAGCCAATGAGCTGAATAATGCGTTAAAGGCCACTTTTTAGTGGACATTACATGATTTTTATTCAAGGAAATCACATAAGAAAAAGTGGCCGCCATTTTCATGCAGCATCTTTGCTTAAAGGAAGCTGTACATAGGTTTTGAGGTGCTCCATGTTGCAGTGGTCGTCTGTATGACATAAATTGTATATTGTATAATGTTGCAGTTGTAACGTTATTTCAGGAAGAGGCGTTGTAAGATTCTTTCTGTTGACTTTTGTGGAATACCCATATCAAGCAATGAGGAGACCTTTCTTGTTGACAAGGGACGGAAGTACGATCTCTTTACACTGAGAGGCAATCAAAATAAGCTAACGATGTCAAGCATGCATGATATGGGTCGGCAAGTTTGATATTTTGAACACAGATGGTGCTTTCTTGCTGTGAAAAAAAAAAAACAGGTTTGTATTCTTGCCATCCCTGGCGCCTGATGGTGCTGGTGTTGATGCATCTGCTGTCTTGGTGGTTCACGGGTCCTCTGCTACGGAATTCAGGTTATCTGAATTATGCGGCAACGACACTACGGAATGGTTGGTGCATTGAGTTTATTATTCCACGAGTTATTGGCTCTTTACAGGATCTACATTTTTAGTTTTTACTTTCGTTGCACGAGACATTGAGTCCTGGCACACGCAGAAACACAGATTGCTGCTAGTGGAAGGAACTTTTATGTTTTCTTTGTATAAGCTAATGTTCCTTTAGGGTTTAAGGCTGTTTTGCGATCATATATATGGTATACCTTTTAATTCGAGTGTGTGTCTAAAAAATACATTGCACAATTAAAATTTTTTAATTTTTTCAATGTATTTTTTTTTTCAAATAGTTGGAGTGAGGCCATGGCCTAGGTGGCCCACTCCCTTCCTCCGCCTCTAGCTAGTTATATGGGCGACACTTTTTTCCTTTGAAATCTTGGAATTGCTCGAAATTAATGCTTGTTTATTTTTGAATTAGCGAACCAAGATGGACTGGTTCGCCTTGATAGAACAACGTGCAATTCTGAAACCATCAATCACAACATCGTTCTGTAGTCCTCCACTGGCAATGCCAAGCTAGGTGGTGCGGATCGTGCTACTGGTCTGAACCAGGCTAAGGCAGCTTCAGCACAGAGTCCAGTGAGTCTAATGGGCCAGCAAGGAGGCAGCACAGCCTAGATATGAGTCTGTAGAATTGGCTTGCCAGGATCATGTTCCAATGGAGCTCGGTTTGCTCTTCTAAGTTGGACTGGACTAATCCTCCGAAAGGAAAACTAACTTGAATTGCTTGACAAATTCCTAAGTCAATAGCCCTCCTATACAGTGTTTCGCCCTGCAATCAAACACTACCTAAGCGTGAACCCGACCTCCAAGTCCTATGAGGACAACATCAAGGGATTGAGCGAGAGAAAAGTAGAGTTGAGGATTGACACAATGCCTTCAACCTGAACCAACAAGCACTTCAATAGAAGTTCCATACAAAATAAGACTTTACGCTCTTTAACATACACAATACCACCATAAGAATGCTATGAAGATACCAGGACTGTAACTTGATTCATAGTTTTCATCCCAATACGTTTTGCAACTTCATCTACTCTCGTTCTGTGATGGTGAAAAACAAAATTCAAGTGGAAAGAATTGCTCAAGTTTTCAGGTGTCGGCAAGAAAGTTTTGCGCTTGGCCAAATTATCTTGTGTTTGCTTTGGCCAAATTATCTTATGTTTGCTCTCACTCTTAAGAGCATAAACTAGTTTTCACGGTTCAACATTTGCCGATGCAAAAAGGCCACGCTGTTTCCAGGTTCTGTTATATTTATATATTTTCACCAGGAAAATGAAGATCATGAGTTAGGCTTGTGTACTTCCCCTCTTTTTAAGTATGATCTTGTTTTGTTCTCATTTTGATCCTTCTGGTAGTTTCAGTGGTAGACAAAAGTGAATATAAAAAAATCCTGAGTCCATCATGGAGGAAATGAATTAGAATCAACTTCCCTAGTTTCAGCTCTTAGAGGGTTTCTTCGAGCATGCGAGATCAGCAAAAGAGATGTAAAAATAGGTGAACTAGGTGGCGTCGCCCGGACTCGAACCGGAGACCTTCAGTGTGTTAGACTGACGTGATAACCAACTACACCACGACACCGGGGGTGCTCAATACCGCTCAAAAATTGCTAACCACAAATTCCCAAACTTCAAATCCATAAGGATTTCCGCGCCCAAGAAGAACTTATAAGAACACAGAAATACCTAAAGCACAAGCTTCCGACGAGTTCGTACTGAGATCGTGGACACACCTATGTTAAATTTTTATTTTTAAGTTGTTTTTACAAAATCTAAGCATAGTGCGAAAAAAGTGATTCTTATGCATAGTTTGATCAAAATTAATTCATTTAAATAAGTGAGAAGAAACCCCATCACTTGGTGCAAGCTTTTTCCCCTTGCTCCCGAAGTTTAGGGTTGCATGGGAACTTAAGTGAATTCACGAATGCTTCCTTTAACTCAATAGTACCACATGCTATCTTTTAGAATCCAAAATAGTCGCGTCCATGACAATAAAACAGCTGATTAGTTTCTCACCAGCATGCTAACCTGACCAGTTACGCTATGCCCCTTGAAGCAAAACTAATTCATAAGATTACCTAGATTTAACATGCCTGATAAATATTAGAAAATTTTTTGAATGTCAGTGATTGTGAAAACTTGGTTAACAAAAGACCAGACGTTGTACATTGAAAAAATAATTCAAAGGCCGGATCTTATCCGGTTGATACATAGTTTACAAGTTATTTGTATAGTTTTTGTTATATATATATATATATATATATATATATATATAGAGAGAGAGAGAGAGAGAGAGGAGAGAGAGAGAGAGAGAGAGAGAGAGAGAGAGAGAGAGAGAGAGAGAGAGTAAAAGTAATTACGACCTTATAAGAAATTGATAAATTCATCATTGCCAGTTGCAACCGAGAAATGCTTTTAAATGTTTGTGTGGTTTCAATCAATGGTTCTGATTAATAAATATAAACCATGTAGCTTATATTGAAGAAAGATTTTGACTAACACCGATCACTTGTTGAGATGATCTTAATGTGAAGGGTACAAGTGTAGATTGGATAATGATGGTCCTAGAAGACCGATGTGTCGATACAACTGTATCCAACTGTGTATAACCCTAAAAAATCAGTATCGTATTAAAGATTTTGAGAGATCTTTAAAAGTTTAAGGGGATTGTCAAAGTGGTTAGTTGTCATGATATCTAATTTTTTTTTTTTTCTTTTGAGCCGAAAACTATTAAGAGGCAAGTGAGATCCGTCAAACCAGAGACCTTAGCATGGGTCATTTGAGCTTGAAATCATTCGCTTGAACACTATATTATTAAAAAATTTTCAAGGTGATAAAGCATTAGGTATTCCATCTTCTTCATCAGTTTGAATGCCACTGAGTTAATTGAATCATCTCTCGTTTCTCTTCATCCCTTTTGTTTGACGATTAGGAAAAAAATCAAACAACCAAAGTAAGGTTGTCAGTATCATTATTAGAGCTCGACCCATTTGACATTTTCTCCCCTGTTTTTTTTTAATACTTTAAAAGCAGTTGGAATTAATTTGAATTAATTAAAAAAGAATACAACTTGATATCAAATTGTTTAAAATGCATGGATCAAGAGCGGTTCGCAATGTCAACTGTAGCTAAAAAATATCATTTATTATGGATATAAAAACATATCATTAAAAAGATATGATAATTTTAATATGCTATTAGAAAATATTCAGTTTAAATATATTAGATTTCTTTGATTTATAAAATCGGAGTTGGAAAGTGAGATTTTCGTAAATTTTCTTCATTTATGCGATTAAAAAAACGTAGCGCACCACGTCGAAGACTTGAGTTGTATTACAAAATTTGGAAATATAAGGACAGTTATGCTGATGAGAAAAAATGAGGTTCAGGAACGAAGACTTTCCATGAATGAAGCAATAAATTTCGAAAAAACTACGCGAAGCGTTCTAATGCCTTCACTGCAACTCAATGCCTCATCTTTTTTAACTTCTCAAGGGAGCTGTCCGAGGGAAAGACGAAAAGAAAGACTCTCTCTCTCTCTCTCGTTGTGAGTTCGTGGGAGGGGGCAAAAATGGCGGTCAGGGCGATGGATGTGCCCGCCCTCTCTCTTCTGCTCGCTATTCTCGTCTTGAGCTCTTGCCGAGGAGCTCGGTCGGATGCGTCGGATCACAGATACAAGGACGGTGACCCCGTTCCTCTTTACGTCAACAAAGTCGGCCCCTTTCACAACCCCAGGTGCGTCTTTTCTGGATCCGATGGTCTGGATGTAGAGGGTTTTCCGTCTTCTCGCTTGTGAGATTGGTCTGCTACTGGGCTCAGATCTAAAGTTCTTCGTGCTTCCATTGCTAGGGTTTCTGATCTCCTACCTCTTTTTTATATTTCTTTTCGCTAAATCTGTTCGTTCGCCGCTCGAATGACGCGTTGGTTAAGTTCGAAAAGCTCATGTAATTCTGGTAATAACGAGGAAATGATTGGGGAAAGTTTGACTTCTATTTTGTATTTGGGGAACTCTAATTTTTTTTTTTTGAGAAATTGTTAGAGAAAGTTGTATGAAGCGCTTTCGTTTAGAACGGTTTTGTTCCGCACACTGACTGCTTTGTTTTTGATCTCGTCTGTGTCGATTGAACCTAAACTGAGTCCATGTGGTTTTTCCTGATAACAGTGAGACGTATCGTTATTTCGATCTGCCGTACTGTTCACCAGGTCAGCAGTGTCCTCTGTTCGTAAGCATTATACCTCCATTTTTTATTTTGAAAGTGTTTCTTTATTTTGCTTCTGATCTCGAAACTCGCAATGATGCCAATGCAGGTGACGTGAAAGATAAGAGAGAGGCTCTGGGCGAGGTTTTGAATGGCGATCGTTTGGTGGTTGCGCCTTACAAGCTTGATTTCAAGGTCATGAAGTCGTCGGAACCTGTATGCAAGAAGAAATTATCCAAGGAAGAGGTTGTGACATTTAGGCAAGCGGTGATCAAGGATTACTACTTCCAGATGTACTATGACGATCTGCCGGTTTGGGGATTCATCGGGAAAGTTGAGAAGGACAGCAAAAACGATCCTAGCCAGGCGAGATATTTGCTCTTTAATGAAGTTCGGTTTGAGGTCTTGTACAACAACGATCGGGTGATCGAAATCAGCGTCCAGGCTTCTCCAGAGACCGCAGTTGATATTACTGAGGATAAGGAGGTCGATGTGGAATTTTCATATTCAGCGTCGTGGAGGCAGACAAATACACCTTTTGAGGCGAGGATGGAGAGATACTCGAAGTCATCTTCGTTGCCTCATCACCTGGA
Organism: Nymphaea thermarum; assembly: GCA_011799765.1. Classification (NCBI taxonomy): domain Eukaryota; kingdom Viridiplantae; phylum Streptophyta; class Magnoliopsida; order Nymphaeales; family Nymphaeaceae; genus Nymphaea; species Nymphaea thermarum. The sequence continues at coordinate 296,966 of JAANDH010000060.1, forward strand.
GATACACTGGTTCTCGATCATAAACTCCTGTGTTACTGTCCTTCTTCTCACTGGATTTCTTGCGACCATTCTAATGCGTGTGCTAAAGAATGATTTTGTCAAGTAAGCTTGTTGTTTGCTGAAATATTTTATGTTATTTAATTCGCCAGCACTTCCATGAGCTGTTGTCCTAATTCATGGTTTATTCAGATATTCTCATGATGAGGAGTCCGCCGAAGACCAAGAGGAGACTGGATGGAAGTACATCCATGGAGATGTTTTTAGATATCCAAAACATAAGTCCTTACTCGCTGCTGTTCTTGGGTCTGGCACGCAGCTGCTGACTCTGTAAGTATAGAAGAGATATTGTATTAGCAATGTTCATGAGCATTTTCTTTTTACGACTGTTTGTTACTCATGTTTGCAACATGCGATCCCAGAACAATCTTTATTTTTATCCTGGCACTAGTTGGGGTCTTCTATCCATATAACAGAGGAGCTCTATTCACCGCACTGGTTCTTATATATGCTTTTACATCTGGTATTGCTGGTTACACTGCTACGTCTTTCTATTGCCAGCTAGAGGGAACAAACTGGGTATGTGTTGTTGTCCTTCCGAAAGCATACCTTGTGCTTTTTTTTTTTTTTTTAGTCAAATGTTGTAGTATGATCTGTTTGATATTCAATTTGCTTCTTACAGGTGAGGAATTTGTTGCTCACTGGATGCCTCTTTTGTGGGCCTCTATTCCTTACATTCTGTTTTCTAAACACTGTTGCTATAGTTTACAGTGCTACTGCAGCATTGCCATTCGGCACCATCCTGGTTATTCTTCTCATATGGATGCTAGTTACATCACCTTTGCTTGTCCTGGGTGGTATAGCTGGTAAAAATAGTAAGGCTGAGTTCCAAGCTCCAGTTCGGACAACAAAATATCCTAGGGAGATTCCACCATTGCCTTGGTACAGAGGAACTCTCACCCAGATGGTGATGGCTGGATTTTTGCCTTTCAGTGCTATCTACATTGAACTTTACTATATCTTTGCAAGTGTATGGGGGCATCGAATCTACACCATCTACAGCATTCTGTTCATTGTTTTCATCATTCTTATCATTGTCACTGCATTTATCACCGTGGCACTGACATATTTTCAGCTCGCTGCTGAAGATCATGAATGGTGGTGGAGGTAGGTGAATATGGCTCTAATTTTATGTTTATGTACTGACTCCATGCACAATTAGTATGCTTGTTAGAGAAGTGAGCTTCTGTTTGTAGCTTTAGGTTTTTTAGCCCACATGGGTCCCGCTTCTTTTTTGTTTCTTTTCCTTCTTCCCTTATTTTAGTCTGTGGTTGCTTTCTGTTGTTCCTCATGCTGACTTTTCTGATTTTTTTGTTGTGACATCATTATAGGATTTCAACATGGCCTTTATTGAATTGCCTGCAGCCCTGCAGTTTATGTTTGAATTAGCTCTCTTGTAAAATTTTCTTTTTTATGCAAGATCATTGTCACAAATATAACGATAAGGTCTACAAAACAGAGAAAACTGGAAAGGGTCAAAGTATTGCAGTTGCGAAAAAATATTTCTTGTGATATTTCCTCCTTTTTTAATGAAACATTTTTTAAATGCATTTTAAACCTCTTTCCATTTCTTTTGTTTGTTTACCATTTTAATACCTGTGTTGCATTATTGTTTTTGTAAAAAAGTAATCTTTTATATACGTTGCAATTTCTTAAATGTTTTGAGGTTCTCCTAAGAATTTCTCATGGAACCCAACTTCACGATAAATACATGTGAAAAACCACACTTATAAAATCACAAAAACATCGTTGATGACAATACTTTTTATTTTTTATTTTTTTCTCATGTTGTTTCATAACTATGTTGAATGCAGTAGCAGCTTAATTTATCCTCTAAATAACCATCCAGTGATTCTCATAACTAGCTATATCAAATTTGTACATGAACTTTTACTCTATACCTGCTATGGTGTTTGTCCAACTGGGATACATCATGAAATCTGACACGTAGGCTGCATATCAGCTAAGTGATAAATGTCTGAAAATTGTTTGAGGCAATGGTGGGACAACTGCATGGTGCTTCATGTTGAATTGGTGACATTTTTAACGCCACAACTTTGTAGTTCTTGATTCTTTTGCTTTATGAGTGTGAGATAGCTCTCTGTGGACAGTGCTTTTTTGCAGACTTCGTAGTTTTTTTAATATACTGCAATGACATTGACACTGATATGTGTGTGTGTGTGAGAGAGAGAGAGAGAGAGAGAGAGTCTTGAGCACCAAGGTCCCCTATGAAAGAAATTCACAAGAAGATGGGTAAGCATCAACTAAAATCATCATCAGCCACTTCTGAGGAAGTGTCTGCAATGTAGACAATAAGATCTGAGACTTGACCCATTGCTTGTTAGAAAGAAACCAATGACTATTCAAATTAAAGAAGAGTCTGAAGGTTCACTGCTTCAGTCCAAAAGATGATTTGCCATTTAATTTGAGATATTTAAGGCATTGAATTTGGATGCTATTAATGAGACTATGAGAGATGTCTGTCTGGACTCATGAATTTGTTGGTTTCTCGTTTTTAAGCAACTTAATATCAGAGTATCTTTGTTGTACTTTCTTGTGTTATAAGAGCTTTGCATCAGACAAAAGGAAAAGAAAATATACCTAATTTTTCCATGATAATTTAGTCCACTGCTAAAAAAATACCATGGGTAATGAAAGCAGCAACAAAGCTGGGAGTTAGCACGCGAATGGACAGACAGATGGATACTAGAATAAGCATGGACTCGTGAAAGATTACCATGACTATGGCGAACCAATTCTTTGAGGTTGGAATGCCCAACAAAAACTAGGCCTGGGTGCCTAATTATTGTATACCTCTAGCCTAGAAAGGCAGTCACAGAAGAAGCATCCAGCGGCAGACATAAAGCAATCGTTGTCGAACTCTTGGGTTGCATTTGATGTCGACCATGAAAATTTTAAGTTTGATCCTATCCCTGGTGCTAGGATAATTTCTCATATATTCTCCATGTTTATCAGGAAAGGACCTGGGAAACAAGTGAAAAGTCCACTGGCAGATACCTTTTTCCATATAACTATGGTGATCTTTTATTTATGTTGGTGATGTGATTTTGTAAGCAGGCAGTTTACCTATTCAGGAAAAGAATGCGTAAATTCTGTTACATTGAAAATGTGTGGGAAAATTATGGTGCGAAATTCATAGACGTGCAATGGGAAAATTATGGTGCGAAATTCATAGACGTGCAAGTGTGTGAACTAACCAGTCTTCAAGCTCTGTTGAATGAATATTTTTTGTTTGATCTGGATTATGACAGTTGTGCACTGGTGTAAAAACATGTCCTGATATTTCTGTGGGAATTGATGCAGGGCTGTTCTTTGTGGAGGATCTACAGGGATATTTATCTATGGATACTGCCTGTATTACTACTATGCACGATCTGACATGTCTGGTTTCATGCAAACGTCCTTCTTCTTTGGTTATATGGCATGCATTTGCTATGGGTTCTTCCTCATGCTTGGAACTGTTGGCTTCCGTGCTTCATTACTGTTTGTTCGCCATATATATCGGTCAATCAAGTGCGAGTAATTAGAGTGCCTCAGAGAAAATTCAGGTACCTTGTTAGCTGGTTCTCTACTTTCCAAGCTTTGATATAGAGAAATAACTTCAGATATGTTTTGTTGGATTAGATAATAGGAAAAAATAACTGTTAACTCAAAGAAGCCAGGAAGATTGACAGCGTTTCCAGAAGAAAAGCTAGCTGAGCGATATCTTTTTTCTTGGGGAGCATGGTTTGTGAGAGAACCTCAAGGCTCAGATATAGGAGTAGGTTGTAAGTTGTATCTTCCTTACATGTACCTGTACTTTCTGGAAAGCCATTTTCGTTCTCATTGTTGCCTTCTCTGGATTGCTTCCCTCAGGAGTTGATGTATATTCTACGGAGAAATTATTTCCTTATGGGCTTCAAAAATGTCTGTATTTCTTACGTTGGTGAATGGGAATTGAATTTCAAAATTCTGCATTTTGTTTTGGCTACTTTGTTCTTCTGCTTGTGACTTCCTTGCTCTTGTACTTGTTGTTTTCCCATTGTAGATTCTTAACCTCACAATTGTCTGGCACAATGCCTTTTATATGTATCTTATGAATGAGGGCTTCTTTTCTACAAAACTCTGAAAAGCGTGTCTAAAGGTTTTTCTCAAAATGAGCCTGGCTTTTTTGTTCAATATTGTTAATCATACGTGCTGCCTGATGAATTTCTCATCAAGTATTTTCTGGCAATCCATGTATCAGTAGTTGTTTAAAACACTGGCAACGTCAATTGACACTTTTAGCTGCTACTTAATGGTTTTCAACACAAGCACTAACCGGGCCTTGCCTGAGTCTACATGGGGTTGTCTCTGGATTCCTATCCTTTTCTCCTGTTAAATGGGTTATTATAGGGGAAACCAAAACCAGTACTGAATTAGTGACATTTTGAATGCTTCATTAGTGTCAATCTGGACCTTTAAATGACTGTGTCTAATGGAATAGGGGGCATGAAAAAAAGGGAGACAGTAGAAAGAAGGCAACCATCTCATTTTCTCGAACAATAGTGAAATGAACAATCGATGCCTTGATTGAACAGCAGAAGTTCATGACTTTGTTATTTCAAAATACTTAAAAAAAAAAATGCATAGCTATTAAAAGATAATACAAGATTGGTCGCGATGTAAGCCTAATCCTGTTCGGGATCAACCCTGCTGGAGGATAGAGGCCTGCCACCTCTTATTCACAAAAAAATGGCTATACAAAGGGGACCTGCCACCTTTTATTCACCAAAAATAGCTATTCAAAGGGGAAACAGTTAGTCAGCCTTTAGCATAGCTACAACATAAAAGATAGGGGTCAATACTGAGTACAACAAAATTGGGACGGAGTCTGTTGACACTGGCCTGATTCTTGGGAAGAGGTGAACGGCCTTCCAAGCCCCTTCTCAAGTGATGGAGCCAACCTTGGTTGTTTGTTAAGAGACAAGGAAGATATTGGCTCTGGTAGGCTCGAGCTCAGCGATTCTTCAAGATTAACCATTCAAGGGAAGGAGAGGCAAATGAAACTGTTTTGGTCCCTAACCGGACATCCCCAACCCACTAGGAGTACCAGAAACGTACATGATAAACACCCAAAAGCTTGCATGTCCATTTAATGTGGATACTTTAGCTTGTACAAAATTGTTTCTTTCACAAGTCCACAAAGTTCCTCCATTGCCATAAGTCCGCATAGCCAGAGAGCCTTCCCATTTTATAACCTGCAGAAGCATGTATGGAAAAGTGCAACTGGTGAGAAAGTAAAACATAACCACCTGGGGTTATGGAAAGACTGGAAACTAGCTCCATTTAAACGAAATCAATCAAAGGCAAAGCCAAAATGCAGGAGAAATTTGAAACGTTCAAGCAAGCTTCACCTTCTATGTCCAATTTTGATCCATTTGGAAGTCTTAAACATCCAAAATCAAAAGCCATGAATGAAGATTGTGCTCTTGTTTTGTTATCACGGATGCTATGAAGGATTGGGCTAAGGTGGAAAGCTCGACAACAGAGGAATCAAGGTTGCACACTTAAGCAATGGAGTTTTAGAAATCAGTAGGGGGCCAGGAAGCTGATGGGCAATACCTAAGAAGCTGTTTCTCTACTGTTCTGCACGACACATGGAACCGGCGGTCCAGTTTCTCTTGTCCATGGAATAGGAAGACATGTGCAGGACAAGATCCATTCTCTGGCATTCCGAGGGGGAAATCATGTCCAGCGTTATTTCACAAACTCTCTGCAGAATGGCGACACCTTGATCTACCGTTCCATTCCATGGGGAAGTGTGGTTCAATTTATTAAAGGTCCAAACTCTAGCTGCTCTTTGCATGAAAGCAAAGGTGTGTCTGATTGCAATTGTTCGACTAATACCCAAGCTTTTGGAGCTTGTCCTGCATCATGGGTGTTTAGAGCTGGTAGGATATGCATCGTCAAATAATAGTAATCACAAAAGTCCTTACCCAACCTCTCATTCTCAAGGTTTGCTTTCGATGTCTTGGTGTGTTGTCCCTATCGTTTTCAACTTGCATGTCGGTGCTCCCCAACACTTTTTTTACAACACATTGACATCTTAGAGATTTGAAACAAAGACTGGATGTCTACTAGCACCTGCTCCATCTGTTGCACCAACCCCTTTAAGAACCAATTATCAAATTGAGTTTGCAAACCTAAAGATCATAAGCTTGCAGAGATGAGGGAATCGAGACTAAATTGGCACCGCAGGAGGAGCTCGGTAGCCTTACTAGAATGGAAAAAAAGAAAAATGGGAGAAGATGTCAAGGTTCTAACTTCGTCATTCTGTAGCCGACAAAAAAATCTGGGCACATGATTAGGTCAATGCTCTAGAGTTAGACAGGGCATGTGGTTTTTTCCTCCATAGTTAATACGATGGTTTTGGAAGGTGCTCTTAGAATAGCAGTGACGGAAGAAGGCTGAAATTTTTAGAGCAGGAGATGAAGCGCTCGATGTTGACTATCCATCAATCCAAATTGAAAGAAGATTTTAACTGATACACGGCCATGCTGGCCAATATGCGCCTCTCAATATTTAGATTTGCCATTTGGGATCTTCTTAACATTGTTTTGCCCTTAATAAGATATCGACATTAGAGAGCCACTTGTATACTGCTGAATAAGATTTCTTGTTCGCCTATATTCAGCAAGTATACCCACAAAGTTCCTCAAGGAGGAGTTGCCTTTAAATTCTTCCTCAGTCGAAGTAAACAAAAAAAAAAAAGAAAAGAAAAATGAAAAATTCTATTGTCTTGAACATTTTATATCAAAGTTCTTCTATTGAAATGATATTAAATGCCCTTCCAAATTAATGAAGAAGGGGGTGCAAGCAAATTTTGAACAAGAAAAAGCTAAAAATAACATAAAGAATGGATTGTCCTACCAGTATCCTTTTTGGCAATTGCATATAAGTGAGGGGAGATCCAAAATGTTAATCCAAGTATTCAAGGCATCCTCAAAGCAAAAGGTCCCAAAACGACATTGGTGATATTGGTTGTTCTGGTCTCACTTGATTCCCATCAAATCTACTGTTCCTTGTTCCTTCAGCTGGGACTATGCAAGAAGTTGGGTCAATTGGAGCTCTATTCAAACTCGCTTGATTAAGCTTAACTAAAATTTTGAGTTTAAGTTTTACTGAAAACTCGAACTTATATAAACTAGTGAGTTACAATTAAACTCAAATAAGCTCGTTTAGTGTAACTTATCTTTTCATTCTTTTTGTAATTTTCAAACTCAAAACTAATGAGAAAGAACAAATCAAATGAAGTTAAACAAATTTAAACGAGTAGAGCTTTTTATCAAATCAAATGAATTAAAACAAATTTAAACGAGTAGAGCCTTTTATCAAACCAAACTACACAGCTCGAGTCGAGCGCGAGCTCAGCATGATAGGACCATTGTCGAGTCCGGCCCTACCTACAGCGGTGTCGAGTGGAGTGACTGAGGGGTTGTGGTTCGGGAGACTGAGAGGCTGTGGTGCGGGAGTGCTCTCCTTCCCTCCCGCAGATTTCGTTTCTCATCCCCCGCCACTACCGCCGTGAATCCCAGCTGAGGGGATGCTCCTTCCCCTCTCTCCGTCTCTACTCCTCCTGCAGTTTCTTCGGGCCTCTGGAATCCGTAAATAACCGCAGAATCAAGGCAGCCCCGAGATGCGGGGGACGGGGAGAAGTTCTCCGTTGGTTGTAAGGTGAAGAAGGTCCACTCCTGCAAGCGTTGGTCCTACAGAGAGTGGTGGTGGCGAAAAAGATGATTTCGATCACGCCAAACTCCAATTTCCAATCCCAGAGGCTTTTCAGTCAGCTCGTTTCCGCTTTCCAATCCCCGCATTCTCCCCGCGCTTCTTCTCTTGTAAGAAGTCCATGGCCCAAGGCTGATTTTTTTTGGCTGGGATTGCCATTTGTCATCACAGTTGTTTGATTGGATCACTAACTGCAGGCTTTTTGTTACCGGCAGAGGTCGGGTTACGGCGTAAGGTTCTTGTGCTCGTTGCGTGCGGCAACGCAGCAGAAAGCTAAAGGTGGATTCCGAACGCCCTCTGTGCTTCGGTTTTTCCCAATTTTTCGATTGTTCGGTAGTGATGGATCGAGGTTTTTGCAGGTGGTTTCGATCCAGAACTACGGTCGGTGCTCCAACTGGCCACCGATGGAGAACTATCTGAAATTGGGAGCATTCTGTACGGGCGGAGGTAATTGAATGGCTTTAACTTTGCTGTTACTCATTTGAATGTTAAGTTTTAATTTCTTTGTCAGTTAATTCGATTTTTTGTTGGCTTTGGTTATCAGGTGCTATCTGTTTCCTTTTCTTAAAATTTTCTCTATTCATATTCAACTACAAAAAGTTTCTTCCGTCTTGTGCGGAATGGTTGAAGATATACCGGGAATGCGTTTTTGGCTAATTTTTTGCTTTCTGTTGTGGCGAAGAAGCTTATCTATTGCTGCATTGTTGAATGATTTGTTTGTTTAAATTTGGTCTTGTTTGTCGACAAGTTGCGGGAAAAATGAAATATGATCCTTCTTATAGTTGATTAAAATGGAAGAATTTATTACGCCAGTTAATTGTGAACGCACTGTGAAAGTTTTGCCGTCGACATAAGGTCGTCACATTATGAATAAGATGTGTTATCCATGACAACCCGGAATTTATGTATGTAACATCTTTTGACAACTAGATAATTGACTTTTTGTTTTTTTTCCCCTCTCTCTCTCTCTCACACACACACACACACACACACACACACACATATCGAGTATGTACTTGTATAGAGGATCAAGGTTTGACGTGTTAGACAATTGCTACCGGTGTACAATGATGGTATATGTGTTTCTTCTGTTCTAGATCATATATTATGCTAGTTTTCTTTTCGTCGCAATTTTTTGAAGAGAATATGATGCACGGCATAAACTTTACGTTTTACATGCCATTTTTGTACTTGTTTCTGTTATAATTTGCAGCTTTACCATCTCTATCTCTGTTTGCGTTTTGACCAGCTACTTTAGTCCGTTACTAAAGTCCATCGCATATGGAGATAATGTCGACGATGTTATGTATGAGGAGGCTGGGGAAGGAAGGGAAGCTATCGTTGAGCTGATAGAATCCCGATTTTTTTTCCTAGCTGCAGATGCTCGGGCAACATTAAGGCAAGGTTCACAGTGTTCGAAAGTTTTGCTTCCCACTTCTAGTGTTTTTCAGTAATATGCCTATCTCACCTTGAGTAACAATTGTGAAATGTAATTTTTAGTCGTTCAATTATTTCCTGGAGATTCAACAGGAAAAACCTGTCTCAGGAAGACTTTTGATGCTTCAGTAATTTTGGCTTAAAAAGTTAGACAAGAGAGTCATTGTGTATGCCTCCTCATTGACAATTGATGTTTCATTAGATTCTGATCGCGACCCCATCTGATTTTGCTTTACATTATTATTTTAAGGGGTTGGAGGCCTTCCTACAGGGATGTATTACTCGACTTGAGGAAGAAACTGAGGGTTCCATGTTCTTCCAGATTGACAACAGGAGATTTGGAGGCAGAGATATTTCTTCACGTGTTGCAGGAGTTCTCAAGGTAGTATCTCCCATGTGCTGGTTTCTGTATAAGACCACTAAATGATTAGTCATGCATTTGATTCTCCATTTTAGCTTTCAAACTGGAACAGATCATTCTTTATGGTAAGCCAGCCTTTGCAAATTCATTATATGGTGCAGTCAGCAGTGGCTTAAGTCTCCATGTTGCGCAAGCCTCAAAGCGTGTTCTATTATGGCATCTAGTTTAAAAGAAGTGTATGCCAAACTTATCCTTTTGTTACAATGCTGAATAGGTGCATAAGCAGCCTGTTTCAATCAAAACATTATTAAAGAATCATTATCTGTTATTGTTTTAAGAGTTAACTAGTTAAGTGATTAATGTTACTGCTGGACTTTAATATATCGGTTTATAAACGTGCGACGAGTGAGTCATATTTATTTTTGTGGTTACTATCTGTTTCTATTTAAGATGTAAATGAAGCAGCATGTCATCTTGTTTCACATGTTGTTTTCCACTAGAACGTGGCTCAGAATAATGTCTTTAGGTAGCACAGGCTTAAAACTTAAAAGCTTTTTGTTGTATATGATGTCAACGACATGGAATGCCAGAAATTTGAACCTAATTGTTTGGCTATAATAAAGGGAAGAATAAGGATTAGGTTTGCACGTTCTTCAATTTTGTTACTTGTATGTTTCAAAATTCAAACATTTTTTTTATTTGGCATCATGAGGTCTTCATATTGATCTCCTAAATGAGGATTAATTTTTGGCTAGAGCCAATTGACTTTTGTCTACTTTCAGTGAGGAAATGCCTCGCTTTTCCATCTCCCGGGAGAATACCCGGTTTTCCGATTGTTATGCTTATACAGATGGACCAGTTGGTGCCAATCAGTGGAATGATGCTTTTGATGTGTTGAAAGTTGGAGTGAAGGAACTAAAGTTGATATTTTTGAAGGTTAATATTTCTTTTCATTTTTATGTGCGTGATATTCTGAATCACTTGTTTAGTTTATTGTTAAAATTGTTATTTGTACTATATTGGATTGTGAACAGGGTGGTGGTATGCTGACTCTGACAAAGATATATCAGTTGGTAAGTTATACATGCTGGTTCACTTTGGATGCATTGTTGTTAAACCAGTTCTTGCTGCCTCTAGACATGATCTGGGTCTTCTTTCCTTTAATAGTTGAGGCGGAGCTTATCTGGAAAGTTGTTGCTGGAAGCTGCCAATTATCAGATAAAGCAGGAAGCAATTAAAAAGGTAGAGTCATGTCGTCAATATTATTTTAAGAGTGATTCAGCTTTTGCACATTTAGCTTCAACTTCTGAGTACCGAAGGTTGATCAGTTCTGGCAGAATCATAGTCCATTCTTCATGAGCTTACCATAGATATGCCTCAATACAGCCTTAATACAACCTTAGTACTTTCTAATTTCATCTGTGTTGCCTCTATTTCTGGTGTAACCTTTGGCTTGGCGAGGCAGCCACTCTTAAAATTGCTTCACTAGTATTTTCTAAAGACAGGTGTGGGATGCAGAACTTATGTAGTTGTCTAAAATTTCAGCTCAACCCTAGCAAAGCAGTATCCATGTGTGTGTGTTTGTGGCTTTAACTATCTAACCACGTAAAAAAATGTCCAACAGAAGTGCAGAAGGCAAGGTTTCACTTGACTTTATTATCTACTGGATACATTAGAATGCTGTAACAGTTCTCTTTTGGAACTTCTTGTTGGAAGCAATTACTTCATTCAGCTGAATGAAGCAGCGGCATATTTTTTCCCCTTTAATGGACTTATGTCTTATGCCATGCTGTTCGGAAATGTGGTGCAAGTTTTTTCCGTTGTCAAATTTTACTATCTTTAGCATGTATACAATCCCAGGAGTTTGGGTTTGCTTTTTCTCTTTGTTAGATGTACAGAATCAATATTTGTCCTGCTGTTAAGGTAAAAAACCAGAAATTTTAGTTGTGCTTCAGTGGATGTGTAATGCTTAGTATTATAATTAGTTCAAGTAAATGGCTATATGAGGATTCCATTGGATTTTTTTTTCTCATTTGGAAATGGCTATATGAGGAAATGGAAGACAGATAGATCCATTATAAATGTTCAAATCAAAATCTGGCAAAGCTATTCCTCCATTGCTTAGCTAACTAGCCAGACTTCTGTTTATCTGAAGAAGTTCATTGGCTTTCTTTTGTTGAGTTTCTACTGTTAAGTACATGGTTTATTTTCCCTGTGGTTCTCCTCTTTTATGAGGTTCTCCATTATTCTCTTCAGGGTGTGCTGTCGTGCCCTTTAATTTTTGCCCTCTTGCAGAAACCTTGCCCTCATTTCAAATAATCTCTTTCATTTTCACTTTATTTTATTGACTGTTCAAATGTTCTGAACTACTTCTATTGCTGGAAAAAGTAGCGTAAAATGGTTTTCAAGCAGGATTTGGTTCAACCGACTTGGATCTGTTTAGGTGGATTTGCAAAGATTGCCAGGTGCAGCGCCAGAGATTTCTGGCTAAGGAGCACTAATGGTTTAACTTTTAAATTTTAAGGGGCACTGTAAATAAGTAAAAAGTTTGGGAGCTACCAATATCAAATATAGCAATTTTTGTGGGCTGGTGTGGGCAATTGCACAAACCAGCCCACACATGCCTCCACCACTGGTGCAGCTTGATTGTTTCAATTTTTTTTTTCTATTTTGCTTTTTAACTTGCTCCATATCTGATAAGGTTTCTCTCCTTTCCATACTGACTCACTTAGGATGGTGGCTGATCAAATTTGGAATCAGTAGTCATTTTTCAATATGCGTATGAATCTGACACTAATTTGTCCACAACGAAATTTCAGTTGACCACATCCCTACAGTGAGCATTCGTTATATTGACTCTTCAAGCATCTCTCTCTCATCCCCCCTCATGCGTGCACATTCAACATGACACCAACTGCATTGTTTTCCCTCCTTCAATGATGAAGAAACAACTTTAGGGGTGGACTACTTGGTGGCTGGTTGAACTTGCTTTACCTTCATGAACTTTCACAACAGTGAAACTTTCAGGTGGAGGCCCTTAAACCCTAGAGGTTTTCACGTGAGCACATGAATATTTGACCCTCAAGAGTCAAGATTCTCTTCGTCCCGTTCTTGAATCATAACTTGGCATTGTCATGATGCCTTGCTATGTTTACCATCTTGCCATTTGGATACCTAGAATTCATGTAACTGGTTAACATTGGTATCCCTTTTATGCCTCAAAGTTCTTCCCTTGAGATTGTAATGTTGCAATATGAAGTTAATTTAACTAAAGTTTCCATTTTATTACTTTGTTAGGGTGGGCAATTGGCTGCTGTTAGTTTGGAATCCAGAGTGGCATTGCTCGCTGCCAAAAAGGTAACTGTTAGTGTCCTGCTTCTGTCATTATGTATCTTTTGGTTCTGCGGTGGGAAGCTGATATTTTTTTCTTCTTCAATATGTAATAATGTATGTGAAACTTTTTCATTGTGATGATATAGGGTTTGGTTTCAGCAGCATCACGATATTTTGGCCTACGAAGTATGATGATGTTAATCGGACCATTGTATGTTATTCCTCTTACCTATCTTCATTTATATGCCTGCTATATAGCCTTTGCTGCAAATGCACATTTCTGTTGCTATATTGCATATGATGGATCTTGAAGGCCTCTTTGGATACGCAATGTGGGGCTTACCTATCTGTGTCTGCCTTATAAGTGAATGCTGGAAATTTTTGTTGATTTATTTAATAAAAGGAATCCTTTGCTAATCCTTCTTGTGGGTCTACTAATGCGGCTAATTCCTCTAGCTGGGATAGTGTCATTAAATTTTTAAAGATGCGATCTTCTTAGTGATATGTTTCATTTGAACATGTGACAATATTCTGTCTTTTTTACCATTGTGCTGCTTGTTTTTGCTTATTCTGGATATTGGTTTTTCCCTTATCTGATAACTGGGTATCAACAGATTTTTACTAAGGCAATGTGCATTTCTGTACTGTGAGGTTTATACCCAGCATGATTCCAACAAAATGTTCAGAATTGATTGAATAAACCCTCATCAGCCTGCAATCATTACTTCGGATCATCCCTCCCATTACCTTCTTTTTCCTGTATATGCTCTGCCACTTTTCCATATCGCCCCATTGACAGCAACGTGTGCAAAAGAATCATATTCCGTACAACACAGTGCAAACAGTTATTGGGTTTCTATGAGCTGTTGAATGCTTATGCAAAAGAAATGCTACATCTTGTTATCCAAATTAGCCGTTTTTTTTTGAATTTGTGGAGAAATTATATATGCTCAAGTCCCAAATTGGGCAGGCTATGGGGGACATTTCTGGCAGATATTGTAATCCAAATGATAGGAACAGATTATGCCAGGATACTGCGTGCGGTTTATGCATTTGCACAGGTATAGGTTGTAATTTTGATCCATATCTGTATTCTGATCTCGTTAAACACATAAGTGGGTTTGTATTGTATCCCAAAAATTATCAACTCCATTGATGTTTGGTTTCCCTTTTATTGCAGATCCGCCTAACCCGTACTTACGGATGGACAACAGCAATCAGGCAATGAAACATACATCTGATACTGTTAGGAGGCTTGCTAATGCCCTTCCAAGAAAAGTGGGGTAGGATTCTATTGTAAAGATTTCCTGTCGTGTAGAATTCCTTGTAATTTCAACTCGGAAACAGTTCTTGAAAGAGCATTGCTTCCTACCCTGTTTCTTTTCTTGTGAGGGAGACTTGGTATAGTACCAATACTATTTGCCTAAAGTCTCTTAGTTGTGATAGTGTGACAGATCCACCAATTAGGATATGCAACCCCATTCTGAGCTGCCATCTTCCATTGCAGCGGAGGTATGATTACATAGCACCGTCGTCTTTTTCCCCTTATCGGTGGGTGAAGGGCATCTTAAGCTAGCGTCGTGTAACCTTCCAACGTCGAGTAACCCTCTACATAATGTAAGCCAATCTGGGAAAAGTGTAGCAGGTTTATGAACTAACCTGATAAACACGACATTGTTTATGAACCTCAGTGACAATTCTTCCGAAGAATTTATGCTTATGGTGGATCGAAGATAAGGCACATTCCATGCATGAGTTTGATTTGGTAGTAAAAGCAGACGTGCACTTTTATGTTCACAGTTGGCACATGTGCATTAGTCAAGGCATTGTGACGTGATGAAAGAACCGTAAATTGCCTTAATTTTCTTGGCCAAGGGGTGTCTGGTCGGAGGTCCGAACTTGTTTGGAACTCGTAAAATGGCCTTTGAATAAACAAGCTTTCCTGATTTATAAATTACAAATTTTACTTTTAAACCTAAGGCTTTGAAAACCTTCTTAGTTGCATATTGAAACTCGTTGGGAGTGACTTAACCCTTCATGGGTCAGGCAGTAACCTAGTTAAGGGCTTGTCCTGAACCGCGGCTGGGCTGTTTAGAAGAACAGAGCCTTGTCAGGGAGACCAGGAATCCGTTCTAAGCATCAACCGAATCCATGTTCAATCCCGCAACAAGTTTGGGTTCCATCACAGGTCCTAGACCCATTTGGCTGTAGATCGAGAGCTGGAACCAACCTAGATCGAGCCTCATCTTTAAGTGATGCTCAGCTCAACTACCGAAGCATTTTGAGGAACATAATTTGTTGAAGCTTATAAAGAATCTATCCTCCTTCCACAAGGACGTATAACAACACAAGAATATGATACAAAATGTTAATCGACTAGCATGTTAAAATCTGATCCCATTAGAGCCTTAGACTTCGGAAAAGAAAAATCCAGGCCGAGGATCTGGGGTTTTAAAACTCTAGGTCCCATACTTGAATCGATCTGTTGGACTAGGTCCTGCAGTTCAATGGATCTTTGGTTTAATTTCTCTCGAACTGGAGGAAAAATCAAGTCCTATTACCATTTAAAGATTACCCATGACTTGATTCCCATTTCAATCTCATCCCATACCGTAGACCTGCACGTTTCGATTTCAAATCACTTTGTGAGATCCAAAACTAATTTTGCTACAGATCCACCCAAATCCAAAAGTACTCATGTGCCCCACTGAACCCACTTCGTGAACCAGCCTTGTGAAATTGAAATTGATGCATGTTACGAAATGCAGCAATTACTGATCCACTATATGTAATTGATGCAATAAACATGGATCCTTAATTTTCTGGAAGAACTCACTCCAAATCCGTGGATCCATTTCAATTTTTTGGTGTTATGGATAGTTTGGATTATGAATATATCTGCCATACTGATCCCATCTCATGCATAATAACGGTGATATTCATTTCAACTTTATGAAAAGGAAAATGATTAGACTTGAAGGAGATTTTTTCCAACCTGCTCCTGGGGACGTTGTGGCATGAACTGACACCATATGGCCCTCAGGCCACTATCTCTGTTTAACCTTATGTTTTAGGATCAGAAACAGTTTTATATGTGTCAGTCATCTTATTTTAGTTCAATTGCCTTGTTTCCTCTCATCAATATAAATTTCTTGATTCACTGTTTATCTATTTTTCTTCATTTTAAATAGATAGTGTTTGATAAGAACGTCGTATTCATGAAGCGCATATTTTTAAAATACAAAACTTAAACTACCATGTTTTTTGTTCCAGAAACCTCATACGACTATGAATGCTGCTTCTAGATTTCAATAATCAAATACTGGATATGTACAATTCTACAATGGTTTTTTACAACTGCAATAAAAACATGCATGGTGTTCTTGAAACTTGTGTTATAGAAGCATGTGTTGCAAGAAGTGCGTGCTTCTCATAGTTCAATTCTCTTGGGCTTTGCAGTGTAATGACATAGGATATGACATGGTCCATTTTGGAGAGAAAATACATGGCTGTATATGGAGGCTTCCACTAATAAAGTTACACAAATTCACGTAGAGGATGGAATAATATCTACCTTCAAAAGTGACGAAGGAAGCTCTCAATATATAATAATTTAACAAGTCCATCATTCCCCCACGTAGGTTTATCATGTTGTCCATAAGAAAAAGAGTCACCACCACCACCACCACGATGACTGCCGTCCTTTTCTTGCTCCTTTTCATTAGTTTTCCCTTTATCCTCCAAACGCCGAGCACTAGATGCCATGATTATCTGCATGAAGAAAGAGATTTCTGTCAACCTAAAGGCCTAAAAGGGTGTATCCTAATGGAGATTACTCACCCTTTTACCTGTTCCTTCACGTATCTTCCTCTTTCTTAGCTCTAAACTTTTCGATCTTTCTTCTTTTTCTTTAGAGCTTTACCTTTATCTTTGCTCCCCTGCTACTTGAGGTGCATTGCACGTGCAATCTTGCTGGTGACCTTTTATACAGAAAGGATCCATGTCTTCTGTAGGTGATGCAATGTGTGACGTGATCGTGTGGCCTTCATCCTTCTTGTATATATAATTGGACAAGATATTTGATCCCGAAGATATTGTCCCCCTGCCCAACTCGAGCTTGATTATATAACATTGTCTTCTTGGACTCAGTTTAATTTCTGCCGGCACCTTACTGAACTGTCCACTGTCATTAGTATTGTTGTGCTCTGTGCATGGCAGATCCCCATCTGGCCATACTGTTTTCTGATTCTGTCACAGTGGCAGAACTTTACATCTTTCAGAACTCAGCAACTTATCTAGAATATCCGGAATGTTACATTCATTTTGCGTTGAAGGAGTTCGATTTATTTGCTTGCCTGAATGAAATTCATGAACGAATTTTGATGACATTTGAATTGGAAAAGGCTTTATGATTCAGGATTTAAGACACGAGTGCACACTTTTAACTGTTACTCTCAAATCCGGATGAACTGAGGTTAATTCCCAATTATTTTAAATCAAGTCAGATCTAAAATCCAAGACTATGAAATGCGTCCTAAGTGGTTAAAGCTCATTGCAGATTTCATATCTTTAGCTCCAGTTAAAATATATAAAAAAAAAAAATGCTGATGATTCTCTCTTTTTTAGACGAAATACCCGAAACCTTTTCTTTTTGATCAGCTTAAGCTATGATCAAGTTAAGCTATGGATATTTTAAGGTTGTGTCGGTGCTTTTCCATGCCCCTCTTTCTTCTGTCCTTTCAATGTAGTGCTTTAGCATCGTTTGGTAAATAGAATATATTGTGAGTGTATTTCATGAACCTAACCTAAAGATTGAGGTAGATTAATGGACACCTACTTCTAAGTTTTATAAATCCGTTTCAAATCTTTAGAGTAGATTCATAAAACAAATATCAAGTTCCAACCTGATAAATTTCAGCCGATGGCTTCTTTTCGAAACCTGTCGTAAGTGAACAGGCATCAGAAAAAAAATTTAAAAAGTGAGGCAGTATTTGAAATAGCAGCCAAAAGGTAAGCTTTCACGCGAATAACTTAAAGCAAAGTAGCCATAAAGAAAGTGTGTGTGGGGGCGCGGCAATGGGAACGTCATGATTCCGAGCCATTCGTGCCTCCAAAATTTTTAATACACAACCGAAGAATATGGTGTCATACTAAAGCCTGACCGCCTCACCATTAAAGCTCCAGCGGCTCACATTCCTCCGGTGAGGCCAGGCCGGAGCCGGAGCCGGAGCCGGAGCCGGAGTAATCAACCCCTCCTCTGTAAAGGACGCACTTTCGCTTCCTTCTTTTATGCAGATAACTATGTTCCTGTACAACTTTGGGTTGGGATTGGTGGCAGTCATCATCTCCAATAGCTAATATTTGAAATCTCACTCCGGCGACAAGGAGCAAAGTGCACCGTAATAATAAAAAGGAACTGTCAACGTTACTGCCAGTGCAGCCGTCGTGGCTAATGGCGCTGGCCACGGTCGCAGGGGATGGGACATAAAGGCTGTGGTTTTGGTGTCTCGAAGTCGGAGTAGAGCATTTCCTGTTGGCTTTGAAATTTCGGGCGACGCTTATGTACAATCGCTACCCCGTTTTTAAAAATATGACAGGAATCGAAACTAATATGCAATCTACCAAGTGATTAAATCTTAGATCGAACGGTCTAAATTAGATTTGGAGTACCACATTTGACAACTAAAATACAAAAGATTATTGTAAATAATATTTGGCTTTAATGCTTTTCTACTAAATACACGAAGATGAAGAGACTTGTTATACATGTGCATAGAGAGTGAACATATTTTCTCTATTTTATTAATTCATCTTTTTCCCCATCATTAATGCTAAATCCATGTCAGTTTAAATAATTATTAAAATTTGTATTCCATATATATGTATATATATTATTAGAACCGAATCTTGACATGTAGAATACTTACAAACATAATCGTTAAGGAAATCCTTCTTTCTTTTTGTCTAGTTTAAGCTTATCTAGGGAATTGGACATAATGACTTTAATTTGATCAATGTCAATGTCCAGTTTCCAACGTCCCTGTCTCATCCCAATTAGCGCAATATAGAAGGGTTAAGTATACTGTAAATGTCAAAGTTACTTACTTTACTACATATTTTAAGTAAATATAACATAAAGAACACATTTAAGACCTTCAATTTATAAAAATCGACATTAATTTGTAATATAACAGTTCGCATTAATTTGCAATATAACAGTTCGCATTTCATAAAGAAATCGACATCACTTTAACTGCTACGAATACTTTAAAACTGTGGCCGCGTTTGAAAATATACAAATGTTGGGCTCGTCTTTCGACATTATTCATAAAACGCGGGCACTTCGTCTTCTCATAGGAGACTGTATTCAAGAGCGATTCAAAGACAACCAACCATGAGTTAAATTTTTTCGAGCCCATAAAAGGATTAACAAATAGGAGATATTCCAAAGCAGACCAACTTTTCGTCCACAAATCGCTCATCTAATAAAGTGTTGTCAAAAGAATTTTGTTGAATATGTTAACTCCAAAGCTAGCAACAATTCTTTTTTTTTTTTGCTCGTAACATCATGTCGATTGCCTCCCCTTTGCCCTTGTTTTTGACTGCCAAAACCAAACGGTCCTTCCCTTTTACACTCCTCTAACCTTTTGAGAAGCACGGGCTCCATTTTCCACTCATTCCCCTCCATGGCGTAACAAAGCGATAAAAACTCATCATTCATAGCTAACACACACACACATATATATATATATATATATATATATATATATATATATATATATATATATATATATATATATATATATATATATATATATATATATATATATATGAGAGAGAGAGAGAAAAAGATATATATATATATATCTTATTGGAATACTAATTATAGCAAATCTTAGAAGAACGTCGACGAATCACCAAATTGCTTGTCCACCAAAGGCTTGAGAGTGTATTGCCATGATCATGGCTATCTTTCGCCTTAGCCTTTTAATGCTACTTCTTTTATGCATGCCTACGAGCTATTAACAGGGAAGAAAGCAAATAGTTGCTTGTCTAATAGCTGACTCAACCACATTTGCCATAGGCCTTTGGCTTAGAGTAAAGCGTGCTTTTCTGCTATCATGTAGTTCTTTCTCCCCTTCTCTGAAAGAAGAGATCTTCTAAAGTATAATTGAACATAGAACCATGTAGTCACGGCCCAGAAAACGAAGTTTTTAAGCTTTTCCCTTCTCTGTTCTACAAATATGAAGCGGATTTCTATAAATTATAGTTGACAATCCAGTTAGAATGTGTTAATTTGAATCTCTAGACTCTAGGTAAGATTTTATGTGCTTGAAAATTCAAACGCCTATGGGAGTGTATTTGCAAGATCTAAGACATAAAGATAGATATTTACGAGTAATTCTACACACACACACTGCCATCGGCCATGAACATGCGTTTGCACGAGGGGGCATGCTTCCACTTTTTCCTTTATCCGGCTGCCACCTTTTCTTCCCTTTCATGTTCATCGATAAAGGGCATCTCTTCTCTGTCACCCTTCACTTCCACCTTCACTTTTCCATTCTACTCATCTCACCAGTCACCACCTCTCGGTGACAATGGCTCGTTTCTCCAAGAAGCTTTGCTTTGAAATGGTTCTCTTCTGGCTTCTGGCCTTGGCGTCTCTCACTTCATCGTCGTCCACCTTGGAGGAGTCGAAGAGGGCAGCCTTCCCCAGCACCAGAACCGACGCGGAGTCGCTCCTCCTCTTCAAGAGCTCCATCAAGCAGGACCCCAACGCGAGTCTCTCCGGCTGGCGCATCGGCCGCGGAGACCCATGCCGCTGGCGAGGCGTGTCCTGCACCCTCGGCAGGGTCACCGGCCTGGACCTCAGCGGCGCCACCCTTGCCGGCGAGCCCTCCTTGCACTCTCTCTCCACCCTCACCGCCCTCTCCACCCTCAACCTCTCCCTCAATTCCCTCTCGTTCAATGCCTCCTCCTCCCTCCGCCACCTCCCCCCTTCCCTCCAGGTCCTCGACCTCTCCTTCAACGGCGTCTACGGCTCTGTCTCCGACGAGTTCGTCCCTGACCACCCGAATCTCGTTGCCCTGAACCTTTCCCACAACAACCTATCCGGCGTCCTCCCCGGAACTCTTTTCGGGGGCTCCCTCCAGTTCCTAGATTTGTCGGTGAATAATATTTCCGGCGATTTGAAGTCCCTGTCGATCGGCTCCTGCTACGATCTCTTGGTGTTCGACCTCTCCAGGAACAGCCTAGCGGGGTCCATCCCGTCCTCGCTGTCGGGCTGCGGCAGTCTGAGGACGCTCAACTTGTCATCCAACGGCTTGGGGGGCGAGATACCCGCCTGGGTTGGCAATCTGACGGCTCTGGAGAGGCTGGACCTCTCCCGGAACGGCCTCTCCGGCGCCGTCCCTCCGGAGCTCGGCCGTTCTTGCGCGTCCCTCCTCGAGCTCCGCCTCGCCTTCAACGCCAACGTCTCAGGTTCCCTCCCCGACTCCCTCGCCAACTGCGTCTCCCTCCGCGACGTCGACGTCTCCAACTGCAACCTCTCCGGAAATTTCCCGAGCGCCCTCCTGGAGAATTTAAATTCCCTGGAGACCCTCGTTGCGAGCAATAATTTCATCACGGGCCCCTTGCCCAACGTCATTCCCGAAACCCTCAGGCTCCTCGACTTCAGCTCCAACAAGCTCTCCGGCGACGTCCCGCCCGACCTGTGTACGGAAGGGTCCGCTCTGGAGGATTTTCGGGCGCCGGACAACCTCCTGACGGGAGGGATTCCGGCAAATTTGTCGTTGTGCAGGAGGCTCAAGACCATCGATCTGAGCATAAACTACCTCACCGGGGGGATTCCCGCGGAAATCGGGCTGCTTAGCGACCTCGAGCAACTGATGGCGTGGTTCAATGGCCTGGTGGGACCGATACCGCCGGAGATCGGAGGCTGCCGGAACCTGAAGAACCTTATTCTCAACAACAACTTTCTCACGGGTGGGCTTCCGGTCGAGCTCTTCGACTGCACCAACCTCGAGTGGATCTCTCTTACCAGCAACCGAATTTCCGGAACGGTGCCGCCTGAATTCGGCCGGCTTCGGCGTTTGGCCGTGCTCCAGCTTGGGAACAACAGTCTATCCGGCAGCATACCGACTGAGCTCGGGAACTGCAGCAGCTTGGTCTGGCTGGATCTTAATAGCAATCACCTTTCTGGCAACATTCCCACATACCTTGGCCGGCAACCAGGGGACGAGACGCTTAGCGGCATCCTCTCCGGCAACACGCTCGCGTTCGTCCGCAACGTCGGTAATTCCTGCAAGGGCGTCGGAGGGCTGCTGGAGTTCGCGGGCATCCGACCAGAGCGACTGCTCCAAGTACCGACGCTCAAGACGTGCGACTTCACGCGGTTGTATTCCGGCGCAGCACTCAGCGGCTGGACCCGCTACCGGACATTGGTATACCTGGACCTTTCCTATAACGACCTCCATGGCCGGATTCCGCCAGAATTCGGGCAAATGGCGGTGCTGCAGGTCCTCGACCTCTCACATAACAAACTCAGCGGCGAGATCCCGGAGTCGCTCGGCAATCTCTACAACCTCGGCGCCTTCGACGCGTCGCACAACCGGCTGCAGGGACGGATTCCGGAGTCGTTCTCGAACTTGACCTTCCTGGTCGTGATCGACCTGTCGAACAATGCGCTCACCGGTCCGATCCCGGCTCGCGGCCAGCTGACCACTCTCCCGGCGTCGCAGTACGCCAATAACCGAGGGCTGTGCGGCGTGCCGCTGCCGCCGTGCCAGGCAGAGGAGACGGGCTCCCAACCGAATCCGGCCAGCAGCTCCGGCGCGACCCGGCGTTCTTCCGCAGGACCGTGGGCTAACAGCATGGTGCTGGGCATCCTGGTGTCGCTGGCCTCTGTGTGCGTGCTGATTGTGTGGGCCATAGCTGTTCGCTTCAGGCAGGCAGAGCGTGACAATGCGGCGATCCTCAGCAGCCTGCAGGCGTCGTACCCGACGACGTGGAAGTTGGGGAAGGAGAAGGAGCCGCTGAGCATCAACGTCGCCACCTTCCAGCGCCCCCTGAGGAAGCTCACCTTCTCGCAGCTTGTCGAGGCCACCAACGGCTTCTCGGCCGGCAGCCTCATCGGCACCGGCGGGTTCGGCGAGGTGTTCCGCGCCACCCTCAAGGACGGCTCGCGCGTCGCCATCAAGAAGCTCATCAGGCTGAGCTGCCAGGGGGACCGAGAGTTCATGGCGGAGATGGAGACGCTGGGCAAGATCAAGCACCAGAACCTCGTGCCCCTGTTGGGCTACTGCAAGGTCGGCGAGGAGCGGCTCCTCGTCTACGAATACATGGAGTTCGGCAGCCTGGAAGACATGATCCACGGCAGCTACGACGGGGGGAACGACGATGAGGACGACTCCAAGAAGAAGCAGCTGCTCACCTGGGCCACGAGGAAGAAGGTGGCGAAGGGCGCCGCAAAGGGTCTCGCCTTCCTGCACCACAACTGCATTCCCCACATAATCCACCGGGACATGAAGTCCAGCAACGTGCTGCTCGGGACCGGAATGGAGGCGAGGGTGTCGGACTTCGGCATGGCGCGGCTGATAAGCGCGCTCGACACGCACCTGAGCGTCAGCACGCTGGCCGGAACTCCGGGGTACGTGCCCCCGGAGTACTACCAGAGCTTCCGGTGCACGGCTAAGGGTGATGTCTACTCGTTCGGAGTGGTGATGCTGGAGATTGTGACGGGGAGGAGGCCTACGGATAAGGAGGAGTTCGGGGACTCCAACCTGGTGGGTTGGGTGAAGGGGATGAGGGGAGAGGGGAGGGAGATGGAGGTGATGGATACGGAGTTGGTGGCAGCCATGGAGTCGAAGGGGGAAGGCTACAAGGAGGAGCTGCTGCGGTTTCTAGACATAAGTCTAATGTGTGTGGAAGACTTTCCCTCCAGACGGCCTAACATGTTGGACGTCGTCGCCATGCTGAGGGAGCTTTCCCTTGATGCCAATGAAGAAGCCTAAGACCAAAGATTCTGTCCCTATGGCCCTTCGTTAGATGCAAATTATATATTTTTTCCAGGTATGTAATGGAGTAAAATGTGAAGATAGAAATCATAGTGCATCTTGTTGTTTTTTCGTCTTAATCTTACATGTGCTTTGTAAAAGAAAGATGCATATCATAGGTAAATGGAAGCACGTTGCTCGGTGGTGATAATTCGGCATTGAATTTTCCAATAAATTCATGTAGTAGTTTGATGTGGTTACAATGTGTCCTTTCAGTCGCTTCCCCATGGTTTTTTTATTACAGTAAGGATATCAACGTTCTGGATCCTGTGCCAAGCTGAATTAAGAATGCGATTTTTCTTGTAGTTAGCTAATCACAGTTAAAAAGCATTTCCCTGGACACAGACATATGGCTTATAAACACTCCACTCTAAGCAACCGTTTTAAGACGATCAGCCATGCGCGACCTGCTGGTGCATTTTCAGAATGCGATGTTGCGTTGGGACAGCACCGGAATCATGCAAGTTCTGTTGCAATATTTTTCATTGTTTAAATTTCAAGAACATTCCAAAATCTTTTATTGTTGAAATTTTATTGTGGAAAAGTTTTGATGTCATTACTTGAATTTGGAAACCAAACAGCTTCCACCAAGGATTAAAATGACAGTTTGGAGGGCATTTTAAACTATAGCTTGCCCATGGCTCACGTCACGAATGATTTTGCCACAGCAGGGTGTGTTAGCGAACTGATAAAAATTGTAGCAGAAGTACAGCTGTTATAGCAGATTCAACATTGTTAATGTCAATAGCAGATCAGCAAAAGAAATGTCGCAGTGATGGTGGAGCAGAGAATTTACGTCTCCTTGTGTGAAGCGAGCATGGAGCAGGATCCTCCCAACTACCAAATGGGTAAAGGTCTTTCCTGCTTGATAAAGTCAGATTGGCAACAGAAAGATATTGGAACGTAGATTGCAGAAATCCTGATATCAATGGATTATACCCAATAACATTGGCAGTCTTTTCCCATGCTATTTACTGAATACTCATCGTATTGCTCATATTTTCTGTTCTTTCATACATGATAAGGCGAGGGAGTTTTCGATACCTCTTTCGAGGAGAGAGAAACCTCGATAAGGTTTCTTCTCGTTTGGGTCTTGGTGAACATCGGCCACCATGGCCGCCGGTTCTCTGGCGGCCCAACCTTCTCTTCGTGAATCTCAGCCTTCGTTTTCTTTAATGGGAGGCCGTTTCTCTAATCCCATCCCAGTCGTGGAGCCTCTGCCTGATTGGGGCAACATGGAAGCTGAAACTGCGAGCGATGGTGAAGCACTGGGAGATATCAGAAGCCCGACTCGTATGGAAGATAAGAACAATCGATTAAACTAGAGACCAACACCCCATCGCTTTTCGGCGCACATAGTTGAAGGGCATCTGTTACAAAACAGCACTTGTATGGAAGACCTGGAAGTCGTCAATACGGGTTGAAAATATCGATTAGTTATTCCCCAATCTTCTCTGGAAGCCATGAAGAAACATTTCCGTTGGTCCATCATGTGCTGGTTCTTCCACGGAATGCGAAGTGTAAGCGTTGATTGAAGTATGCATCAAAGGCTCTGAAGAGGCTGTGGAAGACGTCGCCCCTTTCTTTGTCTGCTGCGCTTGGCAAGTTCACTGCAAATATGTGGCGCATGGTCTCCAGAAAATCCATAGGAGGAGAGGCGCATATTTGAATGTTGTCTCAGATTTTAAGAAATGGCATTCGTCTTCCTTCAAGGAAGGCGGGCTGGTTGATTGAAAGTTAGAGAATAATATCTCCCAGTCTTAAGAAAGGCAGCGCTACATCAAAATTGTTCCTACTACGTTCAGCAATTCACAAATGCAGTTTGGTTTTCATGCACCGAAGTAATCTTATCGATTGATTGGAAAGGGCACAGCAGAAAAATGGTTTATGTTACTGTTTTTTTGTTTGACAGTGCAGTGTCTTTGATTTTTTGTTTTTCATGTAACTTTTGTTCTACACATTTGTAGTCAATAAAAGATCGAGAGGCCTATCCTCCCCACAGACCTGCATCGGAACTTGACAGACGTAAGTCTATCTTGGTGGTATTTAATGTGAATGAATGTAGAACAGGGGATACTGCTCTAATCAATCAACGGGATCAGGGTGCATTGCCTTCTAAAAGTTTTCAGGGTCTCCTGTGTATGAATGTAGAACAGGGGATACTGCTCTAATCAATCAACGGGATCGGGGTGCATTGCCTTCTAAAAGTTTTCAGGGTCTCCTGTGTATGAATGTAGAACAGGGGATACTGCTCTAATCAATCAACGGGATCAGGGTGCATTGCCTTCTAAAAGTTTTCAGCGTCTCCTGTGTTATGGTCGTCTAATGCTTGCATGCAGAACCAATTGAGAGGTCCAATCGAGACTTGAGACACGCAGTGCTCAATTGCTGTCTTGATCTGCAGGGTGGGTCATGCACATTGATCAATTTGGTCCTCAATATCTTATTTGCCGGATGTTTTGTTTGAAGCCACCCTCTTCCATTATAGGAAAACTTATAAAATTTACATGTCAATTTCTTGATGTCACTTGTATCCTTGAGATTTGTTTGCAAACTTAAATTTAGAGACGATCCAGGGGGAATTAAAAAGGTAAAGGATGTTTAACTTCGACCTACTTTCTACCAATAAGAGCTCCATCCACCTGGCTAAGTGTTAATTCGGACTTCAAACATTTAAGTTGGCGAAGGTAAGAGTCCAATACTTGATGTACATCTCTGTTGGGCTGTTTATATAGCGGAGGAAAAGATAATACTTGTAATAAAGAAAAATTTAACACCATTCACTAGCTTACATGGGGTAATCAATAATGTGTCTGCTGCTTGTTGACCTTGAGTCTTTTAGGTACATGTTATAAGAAAACCATTTATTATCACTACCTCGTTAAGAGGCATTTGTTGAGGTTGGAGAGGGAGAGCCAATAAAATGAGAATACATAACAAAATTTAACGACAAGAAGTTCCCTAGATACAAAAACAAACCACAAAAACAAAATAAAAGAATGAAATATACAAGATAGTAGCACAATAAAGCAGAATAAGAAGGGTGGAGAGAGAGTGAATGGAGAGAGCGGCAGAGTTACACAACAACAAATGAAATACGGTGCCATAGCCGAATAACAAAGTGGACATTATCCAGCACAAAACATGCTACAAAATCCAACGATAAGGAGGTGCCCTTGAAGACCATGTTGTTGCGCTTTTCTCAAATTGTCAACCCCCTTCTCAAGTTTCTTCTCAAGTTTCTTCATATTGTTGTCTTGAAAGTAAACTCAAACTCATAACGTATAAATAGGAGACTTTCGAGCTAATCTATACGCTCAAATGTGCAAGCTCAATATGAATATAATTACTTATTTTATTCAATCCCTGCTTTTGTTTGAACGAAATTTGAAATTCATGGTTCCTATATATCCAAGTAATTTGAGGGCTCTATAACCTAATTCTGATCTTAATTTCTGTGCTCTAGTGAAGGTACAAAGCCATTTGAAGGAGGAAGGCAGCAACACTGCAAAAATAGAGACTTTCGAGGATCCTAGTCATGCCTCTGTCAGAGATGAGGAGCTACATCTCATTCACAAAAACAGAGTCCGGCCTCAGCAAGTGGGTCTCATCATCTCCTTGAAAGCCTGACTCCTTGATCTCTACCAAACAGAAAAGAGATACTCTCCGATCTGCTGACTTCACTGAGCCCAAAAGGGAAAGATCTCTAATATGAACTCTGAAAGGAATAAATAAAGCCGGTCTTCTTTTGTCATGGACATGCTGCTTTCATGCTTATGACAGAATGTCTTTTTTTTTTTTGTTCAAACTAATCAATCTAATCACCTCTTGTGCAAAATGACATCATAGGAAGTTGTTCCAATTTATCGGATGTCTCCAAAGAGACTTTATAGGAAATCAGGCTTGATTATTCTATATATTGAATCTAGTTTGATGCATGACTGCGTCATGCTTCATTAAATAGCAATTTTGACTACCCATTCAAATTTGTGTCATTAGTCACGTTGTCAGTGAAGGATGTCCCAAAAGAAATTGGTGGTGAATATGCTACCGCTAAAAAATCTCAATTGAAAGATTTGATTGCTGGACCCTGCGCTCAAGTCAAAATTGAATTAGCATGAGAAGAAAAAGTTCAGAAACAACTATTACTATCAAGAGTATTTATAAAGAAGAAGATCATATTCACAGATCAATATTAGCTTTACTAGAAGAAGACATAGTACTTCCTCCAATCCTTCAAACTAATACCTTTCGAATGAAGCAGCAAATGAATGTTTTGAGACCACGCCAACAAGAAGACTCATTATGTCGATTTCAGATATGGGAGCACTTGTCATGTTGTCACGTGGTTAGTGGCCTTCAAGATTCTGTTCAAACAGTACTGAAATTGCTCAGAGCCATGGAAATGTTTGCCACTTTTCTGAGTTCACTTGCTGCAAATGTCAGGCCAGAAATTGTTATTAGTCTAAAATATACATTTTTCAATGAAAATTTTATTAAAGAGACCCAATCCCCCTTCTTTTCCCTTTTAATGTATGTTTGTGAGTGCACAGGGGTGTGCATGCAACTCTGTCTTGGGCTTGTGAGGGACGAAACATGGCTCATCTACGCAAAAACTCTTGCAACCAGGAGTTGCGTCCGAAACGTTTATTGGCTAGAAGGAGTAATCTGTTTATCCTCATCATCTTGCATCCCAATGCTATATATATTTACCATAGAAGTGGAGAATGTGGATCATGTTTCCTCTGATATGAAATTGCGAACTCTGTTGGCAGAAAGGTGGTAGATCGAGGCTTATGGCAGCACGGTGATTTCAAGAGGAAGGCTTGGAGAGACGTTGGTTCCAGTATGGATCAAGTAAAATCACCATGATAAAGCAGTCCAGTCTTTGGGTTGGTTCTACAGTGACAAACATGTGGGAGATTCAACGAATCGGATTGCCTGCATTGAAAGGATGCAAGTTTTTTACTGCAGAGATGAACAAGTGGAACATACTTAATGCAGTTTGGATAAAAACAGAAACAATCAGATTCAACCTTTTAATGGCTGGCAGTGTGCTAGAAGATCAACCAATTCAGGATTGAGAATGGTCATGCTGGAGGTAAGTTTCGGGTCCAATATATGGTTCGAAGGAGAAGTTGAGATATTAATTCGAACTTAGCTCTTGAGTAGGTTGGTTTCAAGGACAATTGTTTGGCATAAGACCATTGTCGTCAACATCAAGAAAGTTTATCCGTGTGAAATAAGCAGCTTCAATCTCTGTCAAAGGAAAGCTGTGGCTGAGAATGGTCGTAACACTAGTTGGCCACCTGATCTAGAACATGCAGTGCGCCTTTTGAGAAAATTAGAACGAGAGGAGGCCGCAAACCCTAGGAGAGTGGTATATCGCTGCCATTGCTGATACCGATGTAGCCGAGTATTCCAGAAGCAGGAAGATTTTGAGGTGCAGGGTGGCCTTTGGACTCGTTTCTGAGTGATGGTTTGTAAGCCCTGAAAATCATCTTTGTTGAACTATTATCCTTGTTCCTTTGTTTAATTCTTCACTTCTCTTTATCTACAATTCAATGGGTGACATACATACTATGTCTAGTTCAATTATGAAGGCTTATTACGCCTGCAAGTGTCGCCAGAGGAAGCTTCTGCCCATCTCTTCAAAGCAAGATCATAAGGCGGTCGTCGTTACCGAAAGTTGGTTTAGATCGTGTGCTTCATTTTCTGCTTTTGCTTTATGTGGATTGCAATTATGTCAAGTGGGTCAAGGGCATATATATAGTTTTAGTGCGTATATGAACATCCTTTCCCATTGCTTTGCTTCCTTCACCTTTAGCTGACAAGACCATTTTTAATTATGTGTGTCCATAGATCATGTGCCTGTCCGTATTCCACTAAACTTGGTAGTGGATCATTCATTTTGTACGTAAGACAAAAGATATAAAACAAAAAGAGGAGAAACACAAAGCATCTATATTTGGCACTAGATATAACAAAGATATCAATCGATAAGCTTGTCTGGAGTGACAGCAACGCTTCGAGAGCTGGAAAATGAATCACATATACGATGATTCACTTTCTTTTCCCTTCGCCATGGTCTTTTTCTCCTGATAACAGAGGAATAACTATATTGGTGCTTACCGTTGCCTCCTCTACAGAGCAGTTTTTAGCTCCGACTTGGAGGTCTGTTATGAAGATGTTAAGTTTCTTTTAAATGACAAGGAATTGATCATGAAGATCCAAACCAAGGGCTGTTCCCTGAATAGAAAAATCTGCGTGAGCCCCACCCACTATGTCTTACTAAGACAAAAGAATAAGAAAGCTAGCTCAGGTTGCAGTTTAAGACCCTTTATGAATCCTTTATCTTTTGCTTATTTCTAACTAGGGATGTTCATTGCTCTGTTGCCTCTTTCTGCACTGCTCGGTCAGAGTCATGTCTATTTCGCCCTTCACATCACCTCATGTTTGCTTCCCACGACTAATCTTCTTCCTTTATCTGACACTCTCTCTCTTTTTTCTCTAACCTTTTCTCTTTATCTCACTCTTTCACTCCTTTTTTCCCCTTCTCTCTCTTCCTCTCTTTTCCTGTTTGTGTTGCTTGTAAAGCTTTCTTTCTGGTATTGTGCTTGGTGGGGTTTTTGCTTTCTTGCTTTTGTACATCACCAGGCTTCGTCGATGGGCATGGCATGTCTTTGCTGGGACATTTGTTACACCTGAGTGATTTTGCTTTATCGTTTCTCCTCTGTTATTTGCCTATTTGTTCGCACCAACTGTCTTGGTTTTGCAATATTATTCTTTGTCGTTTCTCTCTCTCCCTCTCATATTCAGGAGTGAAACCAAGCATCGGACAGAATAGAATCTTCCATTTTTTGCATCAGAGTTCAGACAATAGAATCTTCCCTTTTTAAATTTCTGGTTTTCTTCTAAACTGTCACACAGAAATATTCACTTGGGAATATTTAGCTTTCTCGTTTGTGTGCTGATTGAAGAGAAGCCTAAAAGATTTCCTTAGATTCTTGCTTACTGAGTCAGGACTACTAAAACATTTGATGCTTAAGCGTTTTCAAGAAGGATATTTGATGTGATTTTACATTACATTCAAGGAATGGTCAGTCCAGGTTGAATAGGATGATCTATATAGCAGATGGACGAGCATGTCATCAGTGTTCTGGCTCGAACAAGGACTGGAGGTCTCTGCTCAAAACGTTTTATATGTGGTTCTTTTTTCTTCTCTGTGGGTTCTACCCACCGAGCACATCACATGCACCTGTTATTGGTGTTCGAAACTTTAATACTTAATCAGCCTTGGATTTTGATACCTTATTAACTTAGGATCGTGTTTTATTACCTCAGAACATGGCTGTGATAGTCATGCATGTTTTGTCATGTTGCAAAAGATGAACTAAGATCTACAATTCATCATTGATTAAAGTAACTAAGGATCTTAATTGAACCTCCAGATTTATACTTGAGATTATCATTTTACCATTTAAATTGATAAAAGATTTGTTTCGGGATTAGAGCGAGGGAGGCTCTAATATTAAATTCATGAATTTCCTGCCAACAAGATTTTAAGTCAAGGCAGATCAAAATCGTGTACAACTCCATATAATTTTTCATGTTAGCACTCACAAAGGCGGATGAGCAAAGTATAGCTGGATCTAATAACGTGTACGACTCGTTCATTCCATCGGGTAGCTTTCTTCTTTCCGCGGGAGGAAAAAGAAGAAAGCCAAAAGCCATAAATGACGAATTTGACTGCCTCCAGCAATGTCGTCATTAGATCAGTAGCTTTTAATACGACAGAGAAAGAAGGAACTGTTTGATTTGGAAAAGACATTGAGATGTTTTCTGGGCAATGAATATCTACGTCAATTGTGGAAAGCTACTTTAGAAATTCTTAGAATATGGTTTCATTTTTCTTTGACATATCCATGTGTGGACTGTGGAGCTTCGGGGAAAGCTATTCCCATTAAACATGCAGATATCTTTGTCATTCACAAGAAAAGAAACATGGCTTTTCCAGATGTTCAATTGGTAGGAGATTCAATTTTCTCCACTAATTTTGTCTCTACGGGTCTCGCTTTTTGATGTTGGGTCGGTGTGTGGCACACTGTGTGCTGTCCAAATTAATTAGTGTGACGAAGAAAGCAAGTGCAGGAGACACCCATTCTCAAAGACAGTAAGCAACTGTGCTACTTGGCCATGTGCATGCAGAAACCGGTTTGTTTCCAAATCCCAATCTGAAGAAAGATTTGGTGGGCTTATCATGATGTCCCCATGATAAGAATAAACTTTTAACTTCTTTGCAATACAAATAATAAGGCTATCGTGCTCCCCGCTGCACCACAATCAGTGATCGTTGTATTGTTGCAATCGGTCTTTATACATATATTCCACATGATTTAGACAACAGAATTGATATTTTAAGTCGTTTTGTTTTGAAGATAAAATCATGTGTAGATTGTCTGGTTAATTTTAAAAAATTGCACAATATGGGGATTAGTAAGCTTTTCATAATCTTAAGGTACTGTTACCTTAGAAATGACAAGAGTTTTGCTCGCCACTCTTCAAGGGGTCAATTGGCAGCAGGGGCGCATAGTGACTGTCTCTTGAATCTGTCTCAAACGTTGGGCCATAACCACAAATATTGTTTTGAGGTATTTTTCAGCAAAGTTTTTTTTTTTTTTAAATCTCGAGAAAATCTCAAAGCTTTTTCATAAAATAAAGAGTAAAACATGTTAGGTAAAAATACAAGAAATCAAAAACTAATAGATATTGTATTACATTTAGAAGGTCATGTTAAATACCTAAAACAAGAGGAACTAAAACAATGAAACAAAATTTAAAAAATAAAAACAGAAACTGAAATAAAAATAAATGAAAAAAAGAAAAAAGTCACAATAAAATCGCCAAAAATCAATGATAAATTCATTTTTAACGTTTTTTTTTTTCAATACAGCTATGTTTTTCTATTTTTATTGTTTTCTTTTTTATTATTCTTTAATATCACGATATTTGTGACTATGGATTCGGCAGATTCATAGCACACAAAAACTTTTGTTCTTTGAATATATGCCAATCTTTGAGATAAATTCATGAGACCCCCACAGAGCATCCCTATTAAGAGATCATCCTCCCCGCAACTGCCCGTTGCCGTTCATATACTTCTCCTACTCCGATCCATGTCCCTCCTACCGATCGTTCAGTTGCCCTCCTTCCAACCTGCTCCAACAATTCAAGAATTGTTCCCTTCATCAACTTCCTCCACAGCCGTGGTTCCTTTTTTCGTTTCTTGCTGTCTTCGTCTTACTATAAGATGCATGCCTGTTCATCTGCTTGCAGCTGCCCAATTGAAGTTGCGTCCTGTTCAAGCATGCATTCATCTGGTGTCCATGCACGACGTTCCTAAGGCTTTCCATTCACCTACTCCTCCATGCAGTATAACGCAGGACAGACAAGTGTTGACGATAGTTAGATGGCTGCGTACGCGTTGTATAGGAAAGTAAAAGATGGTTCAGTAATGTCCTGGTTTGCTGAGATGGAGGGAAATTACCTATAGTCCAAGCCCAGGTTGTCCTTCTACAGTAGAGAGGTGACGCCTAGTCAAGCCAATTTCTACTTGATGCCTATCACCTTTAGAAAGAAATACTTGGTGTTCAATCAAGGAAAGCCCAAATGGAACAGTAAGCTGGAAAAGGATGAGGAAGACGAAGTGTACGTATGTGGGCTCGACGCTTGCGACAGATTTTACCCTAAGGTTCTCTTCACAAGGGTTTGGCGCTAGCTACGCCCCTCAATTTTGCAGTGTGTCCCTTGGTTGCTTTTTATTGGTACCTTGAGTACTACATAGTCTCTCTCTCTCTCTCTCTCTCTCTCTCTCTCTCTCTCGATATATATATATATGTTACCAGACCCTTCAAATTTTTGCTAAAAAATATTTTAAACAAGACAAAAACATCCTTATATGTTTTATAGAAACTAATGTGATATAAAACATGATTAGTTTAAGTTGTTTTGCAAAAAAATAAAAATAGATATTTCTCCTAGATCAAAATTTTGATGTGTCGTCCAGTTTTACTTATTATAAAAATATGATTAAATCAGAAAATGGTTAATTTAATACATACTTCTCATCAACTTATTCTTGAGACATATCCATAACATACGATAAAAAAAAAACTAGCATTTGGGCCATCTAATTTTCGTCCTTGACCCGGTGGTCACGGACTTTATAGACCCTAAAGTGCTAGGTCGTAGATAAAAATAGACCCTTTAAATTTTTTGCTAAAAAATATTTAAAAAAACATTCTAATGTGTTTATAAAAACAAATTTGATATAAAACATGCTTTAATTTAAGTTGTTTTTACACATGAAAAATGGGTACTACTTCTCCATGATCCAAATTTTGATGTTATATATATCTGCAGTTCAGCTTTACTATTAACAAAATATGATTAACTTCAGTAAATTAATGATAACTTAGTGCATGTTTCCCATCAACTTATTCTTAAGACCATAACTGTAAGGTTAGATAGAGAAAAATAACATCTTAACCAAAGTTTCATCTTGCTATTATGGCACCACTCTTGTGCATGTTTTTCTGTCCTGTGAGATACAATTATCATGAGGATCAAGATCTCGAGCTTTATGCATTTCATGGCGTACAACTTGAGTGAAAAAAAATAATGAAAGAACACGTACTTATGTTTTCGAGTGTCCAGGCGATTCCTTAATGTTGAAAGAAGGCTCCTAGATGCTTGTAAATTTTTCGTGAGGGCAATTTTTGGTCGTTTATCACAAGGTTTTGTAAATGAAGGAAATGTAAAATGAGATAAAAATTAAGAAAAAATTTGCGTGGAAACTTGTCACGCACCTTAATTTTCATTCAGATTTGAGTTTAGATATATCAAGTCGAAATCACACCCTTAATTATGTTTTATCAATCATATTTTTTTATTACAATGTTGATTCAAGATGAAGAACCGCATTTCTAAATAAGTAGTACTTGAATATACAGGGAAAACCTCAACTTGATCCTTCTTCACGGGTTTATTATACCATTCAATGGCTTCCATCGCCTTTTTCTGAGTACAAAACAAAAGAAGCTTTCTAGGATAAAAAACGATGTTTGTTCAGAGAAGGCGTGAAATTACAGGGACTGAGCTCGTTTCACCGCTGGCGGCTCAAAGGACGAGAGCCAAACTAGCTTTCCATCACTACTTGTCTTGGATTGGCTTTCACCACAACACATAGATTGGCTTCTTGGTCATTGATGCCCAACAAACATTTTAAAAGCCAAGAAGCTTTGACATAAGTTGCCCTTAATGATAAGGATGTCAATGGAGCGGATTTGAGTCGGCTACACCCTTAATAATGTCTATTTTTTTTTTGGATATTCACATATTCAAATTTGAATTCTGAATTGTATACAAACAAATAAAAGTCATATCAAAATCCGATTTTACAATCTGATACGAGTCTGAAGCTAACATTCATATCAAAATCCAAATTTTGTAGCAAATTTGGCCGATTTTCTATATATAAGAGAGAATATTTGATGTCAGATATTTATTTAAAACTAAATCCGAACAGAACCCAAGTCTGATTGAGTATATATGTATATTTGATTCCAATCAGATGTCATTTCTTAAATTCAACCTTGATCCGATTTTTTAATTGTATGAAAATTTTTTATATATCTTAATGTTGCGGAACAGTTCGATCAGATATCCAATCCAAATTAGGTATCTTGACATCCCTACTTAATGCATGATGAGGGAATTGAACGAACTTTTGTCACCATCTTGGATTGGTTTTCCCTGAGACGCGAACAGA
Source organism: Nymphaea thermarum (assembly GCA_011799765.1). Classification (NCBI taxonomy): domain Eukaryota; kingdom Viridiplantae; phylum Streptophyta; class Magnoliopsida; order Nymphaeales; family Nymphaeaceae; genus Nymphaea; species Nymphaea thermarum. Next base: position 332,808 of record JAANDH010000060.1, read on the forward strand.
CTTTTCAATCATCAAAAGAGAGACATTTGAAGAAAAGGAGATTAATTTTCACAATAGTTGTATCCAATGATCAAGCTAAACTTCTATCAATGATGGCCTTAGATTGGCTTATCAAAAACAAGATTAAGTTTGATGTACACTGCATGCATTGTATTTGCTAAGGCTAATACTTTAAAACCATTCAAATTGTATTCATACATTATATTTCTATATAAGATCTTCCAATTTTAATTCGCATCGATCTGTGTAGTTAGATTTGTGAAGAATATAGACTTGGAACTGGACAAAAAGTTAGGGGGCCGACCTTGGAGTACTGCTGAAAATTGAAATAATTTTTTCTCTCTCTCTCTCCACTCTCTCCTTCTCAGTCACCCGCTCCTCATTCATGTTAACCTTCGGCCATTGATGTGGGGAGAGAGAGTATGAGGAGTACTTGGACAGGCATTCATACGCGGACAAACAATTCTGCGTCCCAATTTATGGATACCTAGGCCCTCCATACAAGTCTATCCACATATATAGCTGGATGTGAATTATTCGAATTCTACTTCAAAAAAATCATGAAATTAAATCGGATGCATACATTAAGTCCTATAAATACTTTAAAAGGTAACACCCTTAACTTTCTAGGATCATAAACTTCACCCTAGAGGTAAGATTTTCCTTTTTTTTTGTTCTTCAGTTCACATTTCTAAAAAAACCTCATGAACATAGTAAATTACCTTTTAAATGAGTAGAACCAAGGATGGCTGAAGCTCTCACCCAACCCTTCTTCCTTCAAAGTACAAGATCTACTTTCGATGCTGACATCAAGATACTTGTCACACCTAGACAAAGTTTGTAACTTGGTTAGAAGGAATGATACATTTGTATCAACATGAAGTGTTTGCTCTCTCATGTTACATTTCTTTCCCACTGACCTCTTAATTCTTCTTGGTCCATACTGACAAACACCAACATTCAGTGGCGAAGCGAGAAAGTTTTAGTTAAGGGGCAGTGATTCTTCTTATTATTGCAATGGATTGGGTGCATGTAGAACTACAAGGCATTAGTGTGAACGAATCCAACACATGATAAAATAAAATTTTTACAAAGGTTTGCACAGGGGTGGGCAGTTGCCCACACAAGCCTCATAGTAGCTTCACTACCGGCGGTTCCAACATGGCTAGAAAGGCTTTTAAAATACAAAGAAGCACATAGAGAGGATAAAGTTTGGACAGGAATATGTAGGGTACATTTGCTAAGAAAGCAACCAAAAATCTGCTACTACCTTTTTAATGTATCGATTCCAAGGTGCACAGGTTCCCGTATCCTTCAAAGAATAACAAACAGTGAGAAATGTTAAAAAGCTTTTAACACCTACATTGCAACGGGACCCGCAGGCCGAGATAATAGAACCAAAGTTTTTCTTTTGCCTCAGAAATTAATATGGCAGCGTCCTGTTGCGAAGACGAACTTCAACTATTTACATCTCTGCAGAAGGAACTCAGAAGAAATTACAGAGTGTTTTAATTCCCACAGAGTTGATCGGGGAAACGGCAGCCTCGAAATCCAAAAGGTTCCAAAGTTATGATGTTGGTATTCCCCAATTTTTCCTTCTTCCAATCATGAATCTGCTGTTGTCCCATTTGAAAACCTTTGAAACTGTTGTGGGGGCAAATGGATGGATGTGTGACGTGGTTTGTACCTCTGGTCGAAGCGAAGGGGCCATCAAGTGCGCAGAGGAATTTACAGAACGCCGAGTCTGTCCAAACACAATATTGTAAAGATTGTCATGTCTGTAGGGACCGACCTCCTCCCCGTAGGCACACAAACACATGCCACAGAGCACAGAAAACAAGAACAAATATGAACATGACTGTACAATTTCATGCTTGGAGCGATCTTGCTTCTCCCACATCTTCTTTGTCCAACTACTTAATCTCTTCTTTTCAGTAGGTTTTCTCTTGTATATGTTTATATTCATAGAGAGAGAGAGAGTACCAAAATTCAATGGAAGAAGAATATGGAAATGTGAAACCCAGATGGGCAGCAATACCCCCCCTAGATATCCAACAATCCACAAATTCCACTGCCCAAATCAATCAAGTACGAAGTAATCTATGTAAACAAGACAAATCTAGTTCCTTCCCATTGAGAGAGAGAATCGTTTTGAATGCAAAAAACTATAAGGAAAAATCCTCACCTGTTCTCGAAATCTATGTAAACAAGACAAATCTAGTTCCTTCCCATTGAGAGAGAGAATCGTTTTGAATGCAAAAAACTATTAAGGAAAAATCCTCACCTGTTCTCGAGATATTCTTTTTTTCTTTTCTTTCAAGTGTTTTCTTTTCTTGAAATAGGCCCCAATCTGCCTCCACATCAATCGGCATCAACGACCGAAAAGTGGACAAGGCACAAAGAATAAAAGGGAACAGAATTCCGGGGAAATGTTGGCCTAATAGGCACCTAAGAAATTTAAAGGAAATTGGGAGTATGTGAGGACATGATTGGAGAAGTATAGTCAAGATTCGCACACGTACACGAAGCGGTGACAAAAGGGAGGAGGGTGCTTGCACAAATTAAGGATCAATTCCACAGGAAAAGGAAGTCTGCACGTGAAGGATCGCTGCTCTGTCGTCACAGAGTGCGTGGCTTTTGAAGTGAATGAGAAATTCTTTCTAATGTGAAAAACGTAATGGCAAAGCAATTGGTTTAGTTCCGGTGAAAAGGGGATATCTACATTGAATTGAAGGCCGAAACTCCTACCTATCCTTTTTCATCCATCTAAGCAACCGGCTTAGCCACATTGATGCAATCGGAAGCGCAATCTCTCGAGCGAATTCCCATCCTACTTTGATGATAAAATGTATTTAAACTTATGACAGGCACCCAAATACAAGTACAAAATTTTATAGTAGTTTCTATACCTTGATCTGGCATTTCCATGCATGGGAAAAATTATCACCTCTGTTCCAATTTGTTTGTTTGACGGTAGGGAAGGAGAAATTTTGATGGGAGATGACTACCGCATGAGAAATGGATGAAAACTTTGAAAGTGAAGTTGCAGAAAACTTAAATTTTCAGCTGTCAATGGCTGCACGTGAAATGGGAATGTAGAAATTCATTTCAATCATGAATAGTATGACTAGTCGTTCCGGTGGGATGGCGAGAGGTAAGAGCCTGGTCGTTAGTTCTATACCCATGGCATTATGCTCTTGGGTTATGAATGAGGTGAGACGTGGTAACAAACTAAATGTGCATTATCCGCACTCTAGACCCTAATGCAGCCCTGCACCCTGGAGACTCATATACAGGAGAATGTTTGTTTCACTCTCTTATAGATGGTGAGGTCTCCTCTCGCTCACAAAAAAAAAAAATTGAATAAAAAATTGTGTTTCACTCACTAAAAGAGTCATAGTTTTCTAGGAAAACAGTAGATTTCCATGGCAAAAGTAGGTGAAACGAAAGGGCCCTTAGTTCATCTTCATTTGATGAGCATACATTCACTTGTCAGCAACTCCTGAAGCTAATTAAATGAAGGAAGCCCATGCATGCACAAGAACAAAGTTCAGGAACGAGAACAAAAGGACAATGCTTAATTGGTACACATTTGTGACGGTCAAGTAAAAACTAGGGGTAGATTTGATATCCATAGGTCTCTATAAGAATGTTTCTGGTCCCCCTAAGGTAAGAATGAATGTGAAGGAGGGGGAAAGAGCCAAGCTAAGTGAATAATGAAGTGGCAAAGAGATTTTTTTTTTTTTTTTTGGGTAGGTCATGTGATCTTGCAAATGAACTTTTGAGTATGTGAAGAAAATAAACAGATCTGCAATGCAAAATCTCAAAACCAAGAGAAAATAAACTTTTGGGTTGTAACATACAAGTTGAAGTATGTTGATATCTCACTGCCTGGCATTGATTCGGTCTTCATTCGAGTGGTGTTATAATCTTCCTTTTCACCCAATAAAAAAGAGTGAAAACCTAAACATAATTTGTAATTCACTGCAGTTAAAAGCCAAACAAACCTTTTCTCTTTAGTTCTAACATCCTGCCTTTCATATGGACGCTGATCAAGATATAGTTCCAAAATAGGAGTGACTTTTTCGAGGGTCAAATCTACAGCCTACCAAATTTCAACCTTGGTTTGAATTTCTCTCGTATCTCCACAAAGCAGTAGCTCTTTTTTCAGCCTTCAACATTAAACATTGTCTCTGAGATTGAAAGAACGCATACCAAAGTAATTGCTTACGCAATTCGGTGTATTATAATTCGCCGTTTATATTTCTCAAATAACGATGGATCTCATCTTATCGCGCTACAAACGTACGTGATCTCTTTTCTTCACATAAACTGGCTTTGATGTTCAAATCTATGTCAGACAAAGAAACAGCAATAAATCAAGCCATGGTAGAATCTCGCAATAGAAGTTGTCTCTCAAGTCTGTCACTACCAAGAAGATCGTATGAGATTCTGCCCATGTGTGTGTCAATAATTCTTTACTGACTTTATTACTGAGCAACGTTGGAAATAAAGTTACACCTAGATCAAATTCAACAGTTATTTGCTTTACCAATTATCCAGCAATATTGCATGTACAAAATTGAATAATGTCTCCCTATGATGACAATGTTTTCTTTAAAGTGAAAAACTAAATTGGAGCATAAAACTATAACTTGATTTTTCATTTTATAATATTTGCACAAGTACCCTCTAACATAACAAAATGTACCTCAATTTAACTCGTGAAGTTCTTGACGAATTCCACTCCAGTTCAATGTCAACTTCGATAGAGGGGACGAATGCTCAAAAGCAGCAAGCAACAGCTTATGAAGAAATACAAAAAGAAAATATTATTTGAATTTCAACTTGTAGTTCAGATTTGGTTTTCAGTTGAATAACTCACACTAAAAGATATTCTTCTTTCTGAGCTGGGTCAATCATATATATATATATATATATATATATATATAAAAGCGTGTGTGTGCGTTTATATATTTATGTAAAGGTTTTTAAAAAGGTTCGGATGTACATGTTCCCTCGCTTATGTGGCTGTCCATCAAACACTTGATAAGGGAAAAACAAAAACCACAAACACAGCCACACATTGGGAACTGGGCAGGGCTAGGTTGGCTACAGACTTGCGTAGGTATAGGAAAAGGGTTTGGGACCACGATGTTCTAAATACACGGACAGGACAAGTTTGAAGATCATGATGTGTTGAGAGCTGGAGATTTAAGTTGACAGAAACTTTTCTTTTGCGTCAAATCGCTGCTTTTTGCCTTTTCCGTTTCCTCCAAAAGGTTGAAGGTTTTTCCCCGTTGCTTTTTCGCCTGGGGCCTGATGAGATCCAGGTGATCTAATTTCTTCCCTAACGATAAATGTTTTATATCATATATCGTAATATCATGTTTGAGAATAATTGTCTCCCCTCTGATACTTTTTGACTTTTTTTTTGTGTGTGATTCTTCTGCAAAATCCATATATGAAGCCAAAGACCATCCCCTTTCATCCTACCCCCAAAGTTCTAAGGCTGATCAAGAAAAATCTAAAAGAAAATATGCAAAGATATCGATATTCTTTATCATGAGCAACTTGAGTTACAAATATTCCTACATTCTGAGCATTCCTTTCCATTAAGAGCTTGTCGTTGCTCAAAAAAAGGAATGTACAGAAACTAATGGTAAAGGTTCATTGTTTTTTTTCAAGAGGCTGCATTTCAGTTTGCCCTTTTCTACTCCAAGAGGCTGCATTTCAGTTTGCCCTTTTCTACTCCACCCATATCTTAGTTATGGGTTAATTGGGTCCACCCCCAAAGTCTCCTCCCGGAACAAACAACGTACTGAGTTCAAGATCTATAGGGGTCGATAATGGCCGGCCGGGACCCCTTTGGGTAGTCCCCTTGATGAGCCTTTGATATGGAAAGTACTGCTTCAAGTTGGCTGACTTGGATGGTTCTAGCGAACCTATATGATGCAGTTCGGGCCCCTTCTTGACGCAACGAGCACACACCAGGTGAGTGGGGCCGCTAGAAGAGGCGAAAGTATATGTGGGCTTGTGTAGCTAATTTCTCGAACCCAACTTAATGGTAACAGTATGTTTCTGTTCCATGAATCTGTTTGAATCTTGTATTTTACTTTCTACAAATCTACCTCAACCTTTAGGACCAATACATGAAACAATAATATACTCTAAATGTTGGCAAATTGGCCCCTAGCTGAATTTTTGTTTACTGAGGCCATTGCATCAATGGCGAGGCCACATGTGGGCATGTGTGGTCAGTTGCATACCCAGCCCTGCAAACTTTCTTTGTTTAAATACAATGCTCCCAACCATGTACTTATTTATATACATTGGTTCCCTAAATAATCTATAAATTTTAATTAGCGCCCCTCGGCTCAAAGGTTTCTAAGTCCATCACCGTGGCCCTTTCAGGCCCATTGAGAGCCAATAAGGCCCTGTATGCATCGTATAATCCAACCTCGAACTTACAGCCCAATCTGGAGTAGGTTCGAGCTCATGGTAGCCGAATAGCAGTTAATGACCTTAGGCCTAAGCCAATGGTTAATTAAGTAACATGTTTAATCAATTGTGCAGCTAGAGTCGCATATTGCTAGGCTCGAGCTTGAGTCCCGCCTTATGACGAGTTCGAGCTCGATTTGTTTAAGCTAGTTTGATTCATATAGTTGTTTTCTTTAAATGAAAATAAGAACTGCAAAAAGGTTTTTAAATTCTTGAAAAGTTACCAGCATGCCTTAAATATTAACAAAAAGTAAAAGACACAAGCCGAGTTGAGCTCAAGTCAAGTAAAGATTACACCGGCTAGGTCGAGTTTAACTTGCCGAATAACAGTCAATGACCTTAAAGCCTATATGTCTTAACCTGCTAAGGGGTTAATTAACTGACATGTTTAATCAATTGCGCATTATAAGTAATTTAACTTGGCGTCACATCAGATCCAAACATGTACATTTGCCCGTCCTTTATATATCATCCCCTGGTGCTATTTCCCGTTAAAGTCTGACCTCACCTTCCTTGTGGGAATATATCTATCGAGCCCCACAAATAAAGTAAGGTGATTCTCCTTTCACCTTTTTGCTGGAAGCCATGCATTTTCCTCGGAAAATATTTCCTTGCCTTTATAGTCCATCGTCTTTTTCCCTTTTAATATAAAGTTCATGAGTAGGGGATAGGATTCGTTGTCCCAAGTGGACATTTGTCAATAGGTACACAAACACATTGTTCTAATGTGTTCTATGAACCTTTCCTAAAGATATAGTGTTTCGATTTGAGATGTATTGTGCTACTTCTTTTATTGTCAAATGAATTTTAAGGGGTTTGATGTAGATGGTTACACAATCAATGGTTCAATTCTCTTGGGCGCCAACTCTTTGTGCTGCTAAATGACTTACAACTTGGGTTTAGGTGTGGTTTCTTAGGTGCCAATGGAAAGAAAAATAAAAAACTAGATTCGAATGAGATGCAACAATTAGCTAATCGACTTTGCCCAATTGGCTGGATTTGGCATCAAATCTAAGTTAGACTTAAAATTAAATTCAAACTTTCACATGCAGTAGGATTTGGACATCCATCGGCATGAAATATCACTAAAACAAACACAACCTAAGAAAATCTTGCATGGGATTTCAAATTTGAGTTGTTGCCCCAATTTCTTATCAAATCCGGCTAAGTATAAGATTCAGATTCATAACAAAATTAAGGTTCGGATCAGATGACCACCAATATCTCTTTAAAAGGCATTTGTTTCATCTCTTTTAATAAGAAAATGAGCGCATCTCCACGGGTCTCAAAACCAAATCTCTCTCTCGCGTGTATTTTTCAACATGAATCCTTTTTTCAATATCTAGAAGTTGAAAAATAAGTTGCCAGAGATTCTTGTCCATTAGACTCCAACAACTCATTATTTGTTATAAAAAAAAAAGGAAAAAGGAAGAAGCATTTGTTCTTGTTTCTTCCTCTTCTCAGCCCACAAAATCTAGATCCGTTTTTTTCCAAATGAAAAATGAATAGGGAGGCAGGCGAATTCAGACACTCGTCATAAACAATCGAATGAATCAGATCTCGTGTAGATTCAAACGTAACCATTCTCTTCTTCCCTTCTATCTGGATAAGTTAGGCATGTGAGAGAGAGAGAGAGAGATTGCTCCATATTCAACCATGGGTATCAACCAATGTAGTCAGAATTGGCGCTGCCTAATTCAAATGCACTACGCATCAACGTAATCACTTTTTCCTTAAATATTTTAAAATGTTTTGTATTGTTAAATTAATTTTACATTTTTTTTCTAAAATAATTCTTCTTACGTTTGTGGGCGATTGACTATCGATTCAACTAAATCAGAGAACCAACAGATGTCATGAACCAACCTTTATAACACTAATATAAACATTAATCAGGCTTTGGCACAGCTGACCATACCAGTAACTGACATAAGGCTAATTTTTTTGGCCTAATTTTTATGGGTATGAACCCCTTCTTCCTTTCTTCTTGCCCTAGGGCCCAAGGCTGCATTAGGATCTTGAAGGGAAACGGGATGCCCATCAACCAAGTGTCCTATATATTTTGTTTTAGTCCAATAAAGTAGCGCCCACAAGAATCAAACCAACGACTTTGTTGGTCCAACCAATTATACTACAATCCTTGGGCAACATCGAGCCCAACTTATTTATACTCAAAATGTTAAAGGAGTTGAGTTTGAATTGTAAAAACTTGATGAGTGTGAATTCAAATCGATTCAATTATATAAATGTGTCATAAATGAGAGACTTTTTATTGCTAAGTTTTTCTTTAAGCCATATCTGGATGTAGAATATCTGCATTCTTTATTTGGATTTTCTATTAGATGGTCATTTATAGTAGAATCACATAAAAAAATCCGTTAAACGAGTTTTTTTTTTTTTTAAAAACACAACTTAAATTAGTCGGAACAAGTTAAGTGAGTTGAGCTCGAGCTCGATGCTGCATCGAACTCAAATTGAGGTAATCAGAACTAACGAGAATTGCTATGCAGATTGTCTCTCCAAGAATATGAAACTGTGACCAGGAGAAACGTACCAGTTATATGAACAAATTAATCACCAAAGATCACACACTATCATGACTGCAGAGAGCAGTAACAACGGTAATCGTATTTACCGGAAACCTTGAAAGGTTGATAAAAATACGACTAGTCCAGAGCAAACGCCTCCTGGTAAAGACGAATCAAATCCGTTGATGGGTGGTCACTTTCCAAAAAGTGATGAATTGCAATACAAATTGCAAATAGCTGAACTATATATGGGAAACTAAAAAGCACTATCCACACTACGAACTGAGTTGCGGCCAACTTGAGTTCAGCTGGGCACGTGTGCGGTCCTACTCCTTGCCTTTGCCATAAGGTCATGTGACTGTATGGCTGTTCTCAGTCACAAGAAGAAAGAGCAGTCGTTCAAGTGCTCTACGTCCTTTTCAAAAAGGGGGCGAGGGTAAGAAGCCATTGTGTGTTGGTCAATTCATCCCTTCCTTATCATTATTTTATCATCTCATCAAGTTAAAAGAGCCAACAAACATTATTTCAAGCGCTTGTTTTTATCGCTTTCCCTTGACTGATATCCGCCCCAGTCAGTACATGTTTAACTGTATCTAAAATTGGTAACCGCTTCTTTTGACCCATCTCTAAACTAGCCTGCACGTACTTCTTTGAAAAACAATTCCAGTAACATGCTATCACCGATTCGATATAAATAACTGAACAAGAGCTTTAATTTCTTTCTGTAAACATGTTAATTACTCTACGAAGTAGCTGCTTAATTATCTTTGATCTTATCTTACAAGGGTAGAATTGTAATTTAACACTCATCACAAGTTAAGCCCCAACCCATCTAAATTCAACTCTAGCTCTACTTGTCTATTAGAAGGGTGGAGCTTTATCCGAAAACAAAACTCACTTTTGTTTAGCATTGAGGCTCCAATCACGGGATTTCAGCTTCCTCCTTACACTATATATATATAATAGAATTTGGTCCATGAATCTAAGAAATAGCGAGAATTCTTGATCTCTCTTAATATCTCTCTCAATTCAAAAATACAATATTTGAAATGATGTCGTTTCATTGATTTCTCCTAAATGAAAGATTATATTTCAATTGAAATCCACTTACACAAAAATGGAAAAATGGAATGTAACTACGCAGGGATCCGTATCTGTATCTATTTACATCCGTTCGATCGGTCCAACATGGATTGAAATAGGAGCCGGTTCAACTGAAAGATTTTAATGGCATACAATTGCAATTTGTCCTGACCTTTCAAGAAAGTCCTGACTTTTCCATTGGGTATGGTGAACACTAATAACATACAATTGCAATTAGTCCTGACCTTTTAAGAAAAAGACAAAACAAAATAGCAATTGTATGTCATTAGTGCTGACTCTGAAGGTCTTTTTTTCGACCCGAGCGAGAGCGGCCTTCAGGTGAGATGAGTGAGACCGACAGATCCAACCAATGCCATTAGTGTTTCATTGAAGAGAAAGACAATTGCATTTGTGGTATGGTCGGCACTAATGACATCTTTTTGGTATAGTGAGTACTAATGACATATAATTTTTGGCGGTTGCCCACCCACCTGAAAGTAATGGTAGTGGTGGTATAGCAGTGGCCTATTTCCATGCCTTTTGAACGATTTGTTTGATATATATATATATATATATATATATATATATATATATATATATATATATATATATATATATATATATTCTTCGGTCTTTCACAACACACTGCTTGATGCATTATCTGGTAGTAATGATTGGACAAATATACCACAACGATACCCATCGATACTCCTGTAACACGATCAAGAAGATCAAGGTGCTTTCCGATACGCTACTGAAAGATCAAGGTGCTTTCCGATACGCTACTGAAAGTCCCAGTTCAAAGCAGTGACCGGGAGACACAGATCACACTGAATGAGAAATGGTGGCACCAAGCCCAAAGGTTTGGGGCTGTTTAACAACTGGTATGAGACGAGGAGGAGCGAGCCGAGCCCTAGCTGCTGAGAAGAATCAGAGTGGTTCGATACACATGTGCATCGGAGGTAAAAGCCAAGGAGTTGCTCATGGGATTCCACTAGGCTGGCTTCAGAAATGGGGGAGTGAATTTGGTTGTGCACACACACACACACTCACATACACACACACACTGGATTTGGGAGAGAAGAAGTAATGAAGTTGATAGTGATGTGAGGAGGGGGGAGGTATCTGTGATCTTTTTTTTTCTTTTCTGTTTGTTTGCGCTTTCCTTTTTATTCCGATTTGTTTTTTTGTTGCTGGTGAAGGGAACCATGCGTCGTCTCACCCTTCCATACACCACCATTACAAAATTGTCCTTTTTTATGTCTCTTATTTTTAAAAATTTTAACCATTTTTTTTTTATAGCTGGTCGGGTAGGATGGCGTGTAGATGCATCTTGTGTTTGATTTTTGTGGATGCTACTCTTCAATATGCATTTATATCGAGAATCATACCCAGTTGTTAGCAAGACATTGTACTGTTTAGCATTGCAAGTATGGCTTTTCAAATAATAATGTTTAGTTTTGTTATTAAAATGAGAAACTGTATTCAGCCGGTCAATACAATTGCTTGAGTCTGCAAAAATTATGCAACTAAGCGGTCTGAGTCTGTTTTTGAATGCCAATATTTACGTGAAATCTGGTTTTTGTTGTTTAAAATACCACATACCACAATTTTTTTTAGGTTACTGGGTGAGTCGAGCAAAAAAATACTATTATGTTGATATATTAAAAAGATAAATGAAAATATAAAAAAAAAAACTTTGAAATGTTAAAAAAATAATGAAATTCATTTTCCACCTATTCAAAACTGCCAACTGAGCCCGATCTTTACAGCATTGATTTTTAAGGAAAGAACAAGTGGAGAAAATGTGAATAAAAATTTTAGAGAAGATTCGAGAGAGAAAGAAAGAAACTGGACCGACTGCAAGCTGGAAACTAGCTTGAAATAATTTCCGGTTGGCATTTTTCTTCGACTGCTGCAGGTTAATTGTTTTTGGAGAAAAAGTCGAACTCCTCAAGGCTGATGTTTTCTCTCTCTTAAAAATTTTATCCTTTCCAATGTAACACAGGTGAAATGTAATTTTTTTATTGAAAAAAATCATTGGGATTTGCGACTTGTTTTCCTTCTTTCTCAGATTTTTGGGCCTTTACAAACGTAAGACAAGTGAAACTTCAGTTTCATTGGGATGAATGAACCGGTGAATTTCCAAGATAGAATTGAGATCGGGTAAAGCATAGTGGATCGTGTATGCGGATCGGGTTTGAGGCAACCCTGCTAATTTAAATCCTAAGGGCCGTTCACAAAACCCAGTTTTATGAAAGTTTTGTTTTGTGAAAATCAAGCTTTTGATGAGTTATTAGACTAGAAGATTTTCATCTTTTTGTGACACATCCAAAATATAGTTCGTGGTGAAGAGCCACCTTAGCATGATTCACTTTTCTGTTGATTTTCACGTCATTCAAATAAAACCTAGTGTCAGATGTAAAATTTGCTGTCAAAACTTGATTTTACCACACTAGAGCTGAAGTTAGTTGGTAGTGGAAGGCCCTGCTCATTCCATTCAGTAGCGGAGCTGCTATGTGACTGGTGTGGCCCATGGGATCTGTTGTGATGTAGTTGGACCTAGGTCTAGCAACATTTAGTGCCTACTTTAGACCAGATCAATGCCTCTTAAGCACCCAGCCCATTCCATTAAGCTACAGACTCATGAGTACCTCTTACTAGACCCTCCATTCACCAACCGGATCTAGTTGTCAAATATAACAAGTGCTTGGTTCTTAGCTATATAACATGAGTCTCCAGCTGGTTGGGTTGGTAAAAGTTCAGTTATCAATTCGATTCCTATAGCTACTACTCATCTTAACTGTAAATAGTGTAAGATGCAACTCTCACATTGAAAGGGCTAACAATAAGTTCACTTAGGCCTCAAAGCAACCCTATACCTCGACCTGAGAGCATTTCAAGATATCTTCATGAGCTACATGACAAGTGTCCCCATGCTGGCTGCAAGAGAAGCATTTCTCTCTCTCTCTCTATATATATATATATATATATACTCAATCAAACAATTACCGGTCGATCAGCCATTTTTCAAATATTTTGGGTTTCTCTTCGACACAGGACTAAGGACTAAATGTAGGTAAGTGAGAAGGTGGCAAGAAGAAAAAATGAAGGAGCGTCAATTGAATAGACTTTCGCCTAAGTCTCAACTGTGGCATACTACGACCTGAGCTTCTCCATAGGATTGTCCTCCTAAAACTTGATGGTTCGTCGGCACAAAGAAGGATGACTCTACTATAAGGAAGAAGCAAACCCTCGGATCTATCAATGATATGAAAGAATAGTAGTAAAGGAAGAGACCAATCGATGTTTGAAAGAATATGGTATACAGAAGAAGAAATTTTTACCAAAGAAATTACCTCTGTCCACTTATATATAAGTCCTTCAATTGAATTCGGCGCCGCTACAATTAAGAACAACTATCTGATGCGAAGGACAAACTATTCCTACTGATGTAGGACCTCGAGCCTGTCGCAACGACTAAATTTGAATAACTCCTCGACCTTTTCTGTCAAACTCATTTGATTGACGTTTATTCTTTAAAATAATTTTACCAACAACGCAGTGGGCATGCTAGAATCATTCACTCTAAATGCCGCCCTTTGACCTCCAACCTTCAGAAAGTTAATGAACAAAGACTTTTCTGCCTTATTTTCTCTTTAATTAGTCTTCTTTTCCTAAAACCTAACCACATGAATATGATTTAAAAGTTTGATTTTATAAGAAGTTGCTTTATTTTAGCAGGATGGCAGGTTCATCTATAAGTTGAACAATCAAAAAATTGAAATAGATTTCATAGAATTATGATTTTCTTCATATTTATCTGAACCAAGGTTTCATAGGTGTAGGCAGTATTGACGACCACACACACATATAGGCCTTCTCTTAGAGTGGGAAGATGGCTGTGGAAAACAAGAACTTAAAAAAAAGGGGGGGAATTTTAAGCGGATATAACAGAGAGAAGAAAAGTGGGGGAAACAAATCACATATCTGTAGGGATGGCAGCCCCAAGCCCCTAAAACAAGTCTTGTGCTCTTAAGGGATGAGGGGTTTGTGAAGCTTCAGCCTTCAGCCGGTTGGTGGGTCTTCCCGCACACCCGAAAAACAAACGATATATGGCCTCTGAGGAGTAAGGAGATCAAATTAATGGTGTGCTTCCTTCTTTACAAGGGAACAGTTTATCTATTAATTTGTAATCTCGAAGTCTACTGAAAATACTCTTACACCTTCCAAACTCACCATGTAAACAAGCTTACTGAAAGGTTACATAGTCAATCACCTAAAATCTTTCAAATTTAAGCTAGGATTAAGCATAAGATCGTCATTAATTTCTATCTGATTTCAACTACCAAACCACTAGTTTCTTAGTGCTTTGACCATTGCTGAACGCTTTCCCTGTTCAGATTAATTTACCGAACTTAGCCCGAAATATATATAGCTGTTCTAATGGTCTGCAAATCATTTGAGCTAAGTGGACAAACGTTGGTAACATCTAGCTTTCTTTTCTACTTAGTTGTGGATCTTGCTAATCCAATTAGGATCAAAGTTTCATGTTGACTTCATGTAACATAAACTGCAGTAGGTAAGTTACCGATCGACAACAAGGGGATAGAAGAACAGAAGAAGGAAGGCGGTCTTCTTCTTTTCGCTTAATGGGGTGTGAGGACCGTAGGAGCAGTATGTTCAAGGCAGGCATTGCCCTCATGGACGCATGAATAAAATTAGAATACTTGAACGAAGCAGTTTGCCGAAATATTGTGTTTTTAATGGGGGGAAACGAGTCCTGGAACTGCTCGGCTAGAGTAGTTGGAAAATTCTGGGTCAGGTTCGATATCTGGCGTCGTACTTTACAGCTGATATAAAATATATTTAAGATGTGATCTATGTGTATCTCTATAACCATGATCATGGCTTTGTATAATCTGACACACTGACATATATCGTTCCCAGGGCGGACTTAACTTATTCAAGAAAGTGGCTGCCACTTAGTTAGGCTCATGTTTTGTTTGAACTGCCTATGAGTTCTCTGCATGAACATGTATGTGAATGAGTGAAAAAGATTAGTCGTTCCCACGTCGATTTCAAACAACTCTCAGAACATAATCCGATTTCTTTTCTATGGCATGGTAATTCAAGCTGCCTAATTAGAATGATATGTATTTGTACAGTTTACTGGATAGAAACCATAAAATATCGGATTGGGCATGTGCCTGGTCATTAGAAAGGACGTCTTCTAGATTTATGAACAATATCAATTTAACTGATATTGCGGAAGAGTTCAGGAACAAGTAATCAACCTAGAAGTTATTGTTTATCATTCAGCAGAAACTCTATCAAGATCATGGTTCTAATGAATATGCAACAACACGAACATAACGAGGGAGAAAAAGCGGGAACGGCTCCCACTTGCGGCGTTCTGAGACATTGAGTGTTTAGTGGGTGTTTCAGCATACAGACAAGAAAAGCAGCTGACAGTTTTGACGACCCATTGCCATCTGCTAATGATGTACACAGTGGAATGGGATGTACAGGAAGAGACATGGCAAAATACCGCATTCTGAAGGACCAGTACTTGTACAAGTTCCTTTTTTCCTTCTTTTTCCTATTTTCATGCTGTCATGGCAGCATTGTAGTAGGTACAACGACTCATTCCTGTGAAATCTTCTCAACTGAGGTCCAGTTTACTAAAAATGAGATTGAATTGATGGGAGTAGAGTAACCTTTCCAAGGAGATTCTTGATCAAGAACCCTAGGAGGATCATGGTTGGTGGTTGGGATAGGAAGACGAAGCACGAAAGTAGCTTGCAGCTTCTTCAATTGAAAACTGATCTCTCTTTGGACTGCATGCGTTAAAATGATCTGATTACCATCAACAGCACATCTTTGGTGGTTAATAATTAAATCGAATGAGAACTTTCCTTTGTTTACCAAATCCCTGTCTGTTCTGTTTCTTCGAGTAGATTTGAAGGACTGAGAAAATGGGATGGCAATCATAGCCATCAAACGGGCCCACTCTTTAATTTTTTATACTGCCAACTCCGGAAATGTTTTGACTTATTTATCTATTTTATAATAAAAAGGTTTTTCCTGCCTTATAATATGCTTAAAATCCAGACATTCTTTGTTCTTCCATGACAAGATGAATATCTAATTTGAAATATCGGACTGCCTTATTTTAATAGTTTATAAGTGAAAAGTGGAAGTCAGGATTTATGAATACGTGGAGGAAATCCAATTTACATTGCATCATTGACTTTGACTGTTCTGAAGGTGGATCGAGATCTAATCTCCACGAACTTTGTGTCAAGAAAGAGTAAGAAAAAAGTACTTTCATGATCATCTTTCTAAAAGAACAAGGGTCATTCTCTTTTTAAACGAAAGTAATTTTTTAAATGCAGTAAAATCTTCTTTACTGTTTATTTACTTCCTCCTGTCACATATAGGAAATCTTAAACTTTTATCACTTTTAGTACATACGAATGACAATCAAAAGTGATCCACGAAAAAACAGCTTCGGACAGATTATATGTAGAGAGAGAGAGATCACGTGTACTGGGGTCGATCATCAAACCTCTTATGCATGGAAATTACTGTTTGATCAATAATTAGAGTTTGTTTCTTTGTGTGGAGAGGGAGAGAGCGAGTGGGGGTGAGAGAGGAAGAGAGAGAGCTCAATTTCCCAGCGTTGCTTAGGTTTCGAAGGATTTTAAAGGAGATGGAGAGAGTGTGTGTGTGTGTCTGTGGTCTCTGTGTTGCTTGTGGGAAGAGGTGAAAGCTGAAAGGCTGCATTTGTAGCCTGAAACCTTTTCTCTTTTTCCTGCCTGAGTGCCCTTCTCTCTCTCTCTCTCTCTCTCTCTCTCTCTCTCTCTCTCTCTTCCTGTGTCACTAACCGCCCGGCTAAGATCCTCTCTAATCGTCCTTCTTTTCATCGAATTGTAATTGAGAAGAAGGACAAAGTTGAAGTGAACAGAAGATTTCGTTTAAATTGAGATACATGGTTCTGTACTCCACCGTTGCTTTAGACTGTCAATGGTGCTCTCTTTTTGCCAGCCCTTGAACTTGGAAGGGGATCGACAGCAAACGGAATTCCAACAGGGACGACCCATGTTTGGTCCTGGTCAATCGGCAGCAGCAGAAGGCCCAACGCCATCTTTAGCCAACTCCCCATTTCCTTCTGTATCCGTTCTCAGCTGTGCAGATAAAGGAAGCAACAAGAGGAAAAGGAGGCCTGCTGGCACCCCAGGTCTCTCTCTCTCTCTCTCTCTCTCCCTCCCTCCCTCCCTCTCTCTCTCTCTCTCTCTCTCTCTCTCTCTCTCTCTCTCTCTTTTCGTGGGGAACAACAAAGTAGAGATTCTGGACATGGTTGGTGTCACTCTTATCACGTTAAGGAAACAGGAAAAAGAAATACTTGGGATTCTTGTTCGTCTTGATTAGGTGAAATCCAAATTTGGAATTTCCTTCACTTTGATTTCCTTGATGTTGGTATCTTTTTTTTTTTTCTCTCATAATGATGGCAGGAGCTGCTTTTCTTCATACTTTTCCTTTTGTTTTTACATTTCTGTGTATCTTGCTGATACTGTTTATGATCTCATGTTGCTCAGATCCTGATGCTGAGGTTATCTCCCTCTCTCCTAAAACATTGCTCGAATCCGACCGCTATGTCTGCGAGATCTGCAACCAAGGGTTCCAGAGGGACCAGAACCTCCAGATGCACCGTCGGAGGCACAAGGTGCCGTGGAAGCTGCTCAAGAGGGAGACGCCGGAGATCAGGAAACGGGTGTTCGTCTGCCCGGAGCCGACGTGCCTCCACCACGACCCTTGCCATGCCCTCGGCGACCTCGTCGGAATAAAGAAGCATTTCCGGCGGAAACACAGCAACCACAAGCAGTGGACGTGCGAGAAGTGCTCCAAGGCCTACGCCGTTCAGTCGGACTACAAGGCCCATCTGAAGACCTGCGGCACCAGAGGCCACTCCTGTGACTGCGGCCGCGTCTTCTCCAGGTCCGTCCAGACCCCCGCCCTTAACCAATCAAAAATGTGATTTGCACCAAATCTCTTGCCTAGCCTTCTCAAATTTAATTTTTATTCATAAAGAAAAATAGTGAAAATCAATAATCTTTTTAAGTAATCTGCAGGGTTTCCCTTTCCTCTTTGGTTGCCAAAGATTCATCTACTTGGACGACCTACAGTTCTGTTATACCCAAAAAAAAAAAAAACCTATTTTATCGTCTATGATGGGATGCTCTCTTTTTCACCAGTTATATAATATCAGTTCAGTTTTCTCAGCTTTTCAGGCCTTTCAATTGGTCGCTTTATCTGCCTCATAAATACTAAGGTCCCCATTATAAAAGATGAGATAGGAGTCCGACCTTTCCAAACTCTTGCTCGGTTATTGTCTTTATGGTTCTTCTCGTTTCTAGACATACAACAGCTCCTTGAGTAGACCTTTATCGTCGTTGATGACCTCTATTTCCAGGCCATGATGAATGGGTTGAGTATTGAACACTAGGTGATTATGAGGTCAAAGTCATTGTTTTTTTTTTTTTTTAGTACCATCAACTCATGATCGATAGGCCGATTCGATTGGTTTTCCTCTTCTTTCAGGGTGGAAAGCTTCATAGAGCATCAAGATGTCTGCAGTGCTGGGAGAGATCGTCAAGAACAACAAGTTCCACTGTCTGTCTCCTTGTCTCGAACAGCTTCCACTACCAGCCCATCTAGTGACACCAATTTCAGCGCACCAAATTGGTCTGCCATGAAAATTTCTAGCTACCCAAGTGGATTTGGTGCAGCTTCCGACCATTATCCTCAGAATCTTGAACTCCAGCTCTTGCCCACTTCCAATAATCATCCAACCTCACCAAATCCGACCAATCAGCTGCTGAACAAAGACGGAAACCAGTCGACCATATTGCAACTCTCAATAGGCTCAGGCCATGAAGGCAATAAACCGGCCATCAAACCCAACCAAAGGCCTGAACTCTCATGGCTACTGGATATCAACAAACCCCTGGACGAACTCAGTTTGGAACAACAGCTGATTATCAACCAAAACACCAAGAATTCGCCGTCGATCGACTCATTTAATATTGATATGCTATCGGCTTTGAAGCTGAAGGAGCAAGCCAGGGATCAACTCCAGTTAGCAACGGCGGAGAAGACGTACGCAGAAGAGATTAGGCAGCGTGCCAGACTGCAGATCGAACTAGCGGAGAAGGAATTTGCCGATGCAAAGAGAATCAGGCAGCTTGCTCAGGATGAACTACTGAAGGCCCGGCTTATGAGGGATCAAGCAATCAAGCAAGTGAATAGTATCATGCTACAGATCACATGTCAATCCTGCAAGCACCATTTTCAGGCCGCAGCCCAACCGTCCGATCAGAATTCATTGGCCATAAGATACGTTTCTTCTGTTGCTGCAGAAGGCCTAGGAGAAAATGGTAACAAACACCCCATGAGAATCCTAAGCCTCTAAGCCATGTCACCGTTTACTGCAATACTATATCGTTTCGATATTGCTTCAAATTATTTTTCCAGTTTTCCCTCCTATTCTGAATTCAGATTGTGATTAGTGGTGTAGTTTGAATGAACATCTGAAATTCAGAATTGGTTTTGTCTGATCTCTCTTTCCCTGTGTATGTGTTTCTAATACATGTGCACCATCTTGGATTTCTCTCTTTTTGTTCTTTTTTTCTTCTTCATCTTCTGGTTTCTTACAAGGAGACCAGAGTTAGGATCGGCGACTCGGTTCTGTCGGCGTTTTCATGTCACAGCTACTGTTGCTCTTTCAATATATAGCTGAAGACCACATATCCGAGCATCCTCCTCGATCGGTCATTTATGGTTTGGATCACTTCTACATACTGTGGCCGTCTGGAAATCGCTTTCAAGGGCTGAAGCCGGCCGTAGTTCATGAAGGTCATGTCAACTTAAAGGTAGCATAAATTTCAACACCATCTTTACGTATACGTAGAAAAGTTCTAAAGTAGTTGACGTTAAAAGTGTGAGTTTGGAAATAAGAAGATTGGCTTCACGAATATTTAGCATCTACTGAAGCCATCTTTATTGCAGAGTACTCACTGCCTCTGCCTCTCTGCTTGCCGTTTCGGTCAAATATAACATGATACAACATTTAAGAGGTGTAAGTGGAGTGATTCCTCTAGTACTTTATGATAGAAATATCGTTTGAAACTTTGAAGGGCATTATGCCCTTCAGAAATCTGCTTGCTTGTTTATATTAGTTACATAGTAGTTCTTATGTGTCAGACAGCGTTTATGTTTTGAAAATTTTACAAAGCTTAAGTTTGGAAATCTTTCATTTTGCTGCCTCTTTTCTGTGTCATGCAGACGGTTAAATGAAAGAAATAGTTAACCTGAATATGCTTTTTTTAATCCTTCTGAGTTGATCAACATGTTTTGTGAACTTTCTCTAGATTTTTGGGCCAGTGTTCTGTGTTGTGCAGTAGCTCCTCCACTTTGTGATAGAAATTAATAAGTGGTCGACTAACATTATGTCCTCCAGAAATTTGCAGTGATGTGTTTGTACTATTTAACAGCTGATAGTTCTCATGTAAGTCCCAGATTAAGGTGTTATATATTCTCTCCAGACCATCCTGCTGGTGGGTACGCTTATTAAAAAAGAATCAATGAAAGAATACAGATGAAATGCAAACAAATGCTAGAAAGGCAAAACATGACAGAAAAAGAAATTTTGACGTGCAGGAATATATTGTCATTATGCTTAGGTGAATATGAAGGTTGCTGTAACTCACTCTTGTTGCATAGACTAGTAATAAACTACTTTGTGTTGCTCACTATAATCTCAAAGTTGTTTTTCTTCATTTTTTTTTTGTTTGAACTTGTTCGATTTTACAACTCATTTTGAAGATATCATTTTCTATTCAAATCATTATTGCTAATTGAATGTTCCCTCTTTCTCACTATCTCTCTCTCTCTCCCCCCTCACTTTGAAGATATCATTTTTCTTTTTCTTTTTTTTCCTTTTCTTAGGCTGGTGACAGCTTGTCACTTCTTTTTCCTGTTTGAATGCATCTTTCCATTTGGTAGTTTCTTGTTCTTGATACATATATAATATAATATCCGCCGCGCTTCAACAGAAGCTCCACCCCCTTAAAAGAGAATACAAAAGAAGAAGAAGAAAGATTTAAGTGAAAAAATAAAAACAGGAACATGAAAGGCCATTTTCAAGAGCAGTGGACCAAGTATCTCGTTACGGCTAAGTGAAAGAGGATTTGTTGGGAGTAAGAGTTGCAGACAGTAAACCCCACTGCAGCAACTGCATTCACAGAACTTCTGACGACATTGACTCCTGTTCCTTTAGAATAAACAAATAAAAGCCAAAGCGAAAATTCATTTAAGAATGGACTGCAATCACGACTCACAAGGGAGGGCGGAAGGCCCCATTTTTCTGATCATTACCTTGTCGTATGCTGTTGTTTTATTCCATACTGCTATTATTGTATCTGAAAACCATAAGAGAAAAGCAGATGAACATTTCCTTCTTGCAATGAAGGCCGGATACTTGATGCTCGCGATCGCTAGCAGGCCATGTTTTTCAGTGCCGAATTAAAAACAAGGCCATGGAAGGCTGTTTCAGGGCTAGAAGAAGCAGACTCTATAGACTGATCTGTTAGCGAGTCAGAAAACCATCGATGAGCCATGGCATCTTTTCCATTTATTGCATATGATCCAGAGTTAGGGAGGACGCCACTTGCAAGCGAGTAAGTAAAAGTAAGCACGTGAGACTGGTGAGCCAGGCTCTGGCTTTTAATCTCCCTCCGTAACTCCGATGGTAGCTAGTAAAGAGATCAACGCCCTTCCTTTCATTTCATGTCATTTCATTGCGGGCAGAGGACAGTTCCATTGCCCAAAATGCGCCGGCGTTGCTCCCCGCTTGTTCCAATTTAATGTTCCCTTTTTTTTCTCCCTTCTCAACCTACGGGGGGTAATCCACGTCCCTGAGCTTCAAAATTCAAGAATATTCATCTGCATGTGTTTTTAATGGCGCTGGCAGTTGTGATGTTGAGCCATTGGTGAATGGTCGCAGAGCTCATGATTTTAGGAGCCATAACGCGTTGGAAACTATTTGCAGGCACACCGTGTTTCCTTTTCGTCTGCGTCTATCTTCCCGGCCTGCGTGTGCATGGCTACTACCTAGACTCTCTCTCTCTCTCTCTCTCTCTCTCTCTCTCTCTCTATATATATATATATATATATATATATATATATATATATATATATATATATATATATATATATATATATATATATATATATAAAATACGGAGTCCCATTGTCAGACCACCCACTAGCTAGCTACAATATACTTACAGAAACGAGAAGCCTTTGGCATGTAGGGGTAACTTATACCGTATTGGCTTCATGTTTGTGGCAATGATGATTGAAGTTGATCATCACAGTGAAGGGTTGAGATGGCCGGAGTGCACCTTTCTGCGGCGATTGTCAGAGAGAGACCATGAATTGGCAGGTGGTTGCCACTCCTCTTCCTCCTTAGGGAGATTCCACCCTCGACTTACAGTGAGAACAATCATGTAAATGGACAAGGAGGTCAATCCAAATTCTAACCGATTCCTCTCGAGGTTTATTATTGATCTATACTCTGAAAAGGCTGTGCTGGTCATTCCTCAGTTATGGTGCAACCATGTCCAGGCATGGTGAGTTTTGGAGTTAGCCCTTGTTTTTGGGGTTGAGTTACAGTACTCGAGTCAGAGTGTTTCAGTGAGGCCAACTCCTTTCCCGGCCTTGTGAAATGCCGAGAGTCCCACTTCCGTCGACTGCTTGAGTTACTCAAGGCCGACGACTGGTTGAAACTCATCTTTCCATTTGGAAATGCTCTATCTTTAACAGTTTAACTCAATATAAAAGTATGATAGGACATATGGATGAAAAAGCAAACATGAGCACAAGTGTCCTGTGCTGCCATAGCCTATATGGACACCATTGTTACCTTGTTTTGTCAACATCAACCCGTGCTCCGTATACCTTCAGAGAATGAACCGTGGATTCAAAATATTTGATTTTCTGATGCAGTAGCTCCAGAGGTCCTTGTACACTTACTGATCAGAAGAAAAGGAGGTGATGCTTGGTTTTGAGCACAAGAAGCTTCTTAAATACATGCCCAAGCATCTCTATCGACTGCTTGTGGGGGGAATGATGAATTTAATTATATGAGTTGGTCTTTTTTCTCTTCATGCGTCGTTGCGATGATAAGCAGAAAGGGATGCCAAAGAATCGTAACTTTTTTTTTTGTCCTATTGATCTTTGATTGTTTTGGGCACTAGTGGGGCTCGCATTTGGGAGGCCGGAGTATATTATTATATGAAATATTTGTACACGCTTTATAAGTAGGTAAATTGACTATGTAAATATTTTATACATTTTCCCCCCTTTTTCTTTTGTTTCATTGACAAGATGGTCAGTCTGATTTTTTTCTTTACAGATCATGGAAAAAAATTAAATTTGTAATTTACTTCACTGAAGGATTTAATCAAATATTTATTTTTTAAAGGAAAATATCAGGTGATATTTCAGATTAATACCTGTAACATGAGCTCATACAACAACTAAAGTTTATTCAAAGTTAAGATCCTTGTGTAGTCGATGCAATAAACAATATCCAAATTAATTAGAAAGCCCTGCACAAAGTGCAAGAAAAATGGAAGGAAAAGGTAGTGAAAGAGGAACATAGCCTCTTTTATGCTCACTTTCTGTGCAGACATTTGTTGAGGCCGCTTTAATGGTTCTGCTTATTGCAGAAACAATTGAAAGCGAAGAAGATTGGATTTTATCAACACATATATTGCGTTATGCATAAATTTTATCATTCAACAGCAGACACAAATGAGATCATAGCTAGTGATCAGTGACATACATTTCTTTTCTTATCGTATGCGCAGCCATATATATATACATATATATATATATATATATATATATATATATATATATATATATATATATATATATATATATATATATATATATATATAATCCAACGTCTCCCCTCAAAATCAGCAGGCCGGGTTCGACCTTGAGCATGGATCACAATTCATGATAAGTTGCTCTTTTATAATTTTTCGTGTGACAAAGTGCCTGTCAAACTCTAAGTACTTATGTCCGACTTATATTGCTGTCAGACAAAATATATATTGTCCCGCAACTCTAAGAGAGTTTAGTGCTATTGATGCATGCATGGATTGCGAAGAAGATAGGTAAGGTGTCGAATCATTGATAAGGGAAAAGCCGAAAATATGCAGGCAAGATTAATATCCATGTATTGAGGGAGGTGGTGACAGGCGGATGTGAAATTCTCTGGAATATAAACAATTTAGACCCGTAACAAGAAAGGGCATTGCTTGCAGAAATCAATGGAGATTTTATTGGTTTTGGGGATTTGGAAATTGGTACCTCCGTTGTTTTGGACTCTACCCAAGAATATTTAAAACCATGTAATCAGATTCAGCATCCACTTACTTTGTGTTTCCATTAAGGGTTCTGCAACGTGTGTGGCTTCTTCCTTGCTGACATGCCATATATGCTCCTATGATCTGCCATATGGCCGCGGTACAATAACTGATCTTAGTTTAAAATATGCCCACTAATCTTAGTTTAACATCTAATGTTTGTGTTTCATATTTAATTCGAACATTGAAACGGTCGAGTACTAGAGACCGTGCTGCAAATTCTGATAAGTCAACGACATGCAAGTTGAAGCACCACAGCGGCCGAGAGATGAAGGGTTGGGTGACCACTTCAGCTTACTTCTTAATTCTTAAGATGAAATACTCCTTTGATTCATACAAGAATACTAAAGACCGTGTTCAATTTATACTGTTCTTTAGGTAAAATGCAAGCAATGCTCTGAGAACTAAAGGAAATGCAAGCAGTTCTGAAGTGTCACCAAGCTGCGAGAAAACTAATAATTGTGCAGCAAGGGAAAGGGAAAAGAGAAAGGCATCAACAGGGACTCTGAGGGGACACCAAGATGAAGTTGAAATGACAAGGTGCATCACAAGCAGTTGGAGCTTAGTTGTTTGGTATCTTTCAAACCATGCAGTATTATGTTATGGCTGCTCTTTCAAGTTTTCTACCTGGTCTCAGTGAAAAGGACTTTAATATGGTAGAGCAGATTAGACAAGGACAAAATTATGAAAAGAGACAAACTTTTAAAGAAGCCAAAAGAATCAAGCTGCTCATAAAATGCATTCGGCAATCTTTGTTATGGTACCTTTGAATGTGCACATTCCAAAGAGAGAGAAAATTTTGAATGTCAATTATTGTACCTCAAGTTTCATGGGACATTGTTATCAAAGTAAAGAACTTAAAAATTAATATTTTTTAGTCTTCTTTGGTTAAAACCATGTAATATTTTAACTATTATTCTATGGTCATTCTTCATGACCATTGCGTTATGGTAATGCCACCACCAGCATGATCATCATTGTTAGATTGTAGTAGATAGTATGTATGGTTATCCTTCTCATTGTTACCATGATTTTCATTGAAAATCATGACATATAACTCGCAATAACAGCTTGCTGGGGATGCGGCCCCCTACCTTTATTAAAACAAAATGAGCTATACAAAAAAGAAAAGGATAGCAAGAAATAAAAAACTGCTATCCTTCAGACACAGTATACCCAAAGGCTGACTCAGTTTTTCCGAAAAATATTTTACAAGACACTAGATACATGACAAAAATTAAAAATCACTGAACGTTAGCCTGCACACAAAAACATCCCTCCACTCCTTGACGTGGGAGGTGATGAAGGACCCAAAATCCGCCGTAGGATGATCCCTTTCAATCTTGACATTATGCACATGCATCGTCAACATGTCGCAATCAAATTGCAATCTTCAAACTATGTACATATTTGGTATGTATGTCCGTTGATTCCAATTGCGTTTCATGTGCATAAATGATAAACCATGTGGAGACGTGTGACCTCATGTTCCGTGTAGATATGCACATAAATGTTTCTACATGTACATGTGAGAAATTTGGGGCATAACATGAGAAACATGCGTGATACATATAAATAAGTTCTTCCACATATATGTATGACATACATGCTTTGTCATGCATGAGTTTTCACCATCACCACATGCATCTACACATTGCACAAATCCTCATTTCACCATCGAAATGTTGGTAGAAGTAATTTATATCTGACAAACAACAAAAGCTGTGCATGTACGTTGGACGACAGAGTATATTAAACATATGCATCGTCAGGAATACAAAATTCTGCACTAGGAAAATCATTTGAGGTAGATCCAAGATACTACACGTATCATGAACGTTCATGCACTTAGTCAAACATAAAAAGCATGAATCATAAGCACAAGTGCATCATGTACATGATAAAACGCACGTATAAGCTAAGTATGACAAAGGCATGCATATAAAAAGTGTGTTCATGAATCTCCTACATTACGGGTCATTAATGGGTTTCAAGGACCTTTTTTTGCTTGGGTTCAAAACCGAGGACCATGAGTTTGCACTTAATTGTTTTAAGGGGCTTGACGCAATAGATAGGACACCTGCCTCCATTTTGAATTCCTCGAAATTAGAATGTCAACTCCCTGTGTTACAAAAGAGAGCTACTGATGTTTAAGTTGAAGTGTGGCAGAGACGGCACCTTGAGATAGGTGAAAGTAGACCCTTTACCCTAAGAAAAAAAAGAGTTGAATAGGAGTTTTGGTTATTCTTAGTGCAGTATGACAAAAGTACTCCTCCTACTCTCGCAGAATTTGCAATTAAGTTGCAAATCAATTATACCTTCATGGTAAACTCACTCCTTATACTGATTAGTTCTTCAATATTAGTTTGGACCTCATTGTGGTCCAGTGATTGATCTTTTACCGCAATGAAAGTAAGGGTCTCATAGAAAATTTTACCCTCCTTTAAACGGTGCACCAATGCGCACACAACGGCATAAGTGCTCATCAGTAACAAGACACTAATGTCCTCCATCAACAAGTACACTTGCATGAGAAACAGAGCGTCACATGTTTATGGGCATTTGGGTCAAAACATGACAAAATATCCTACCATTGTTCAAGTGTATTTAGTTTAAAATGTAAGTGGTTATGTTAGATCGACAATTTCATTTATGGGCATTTTAAAAAACAGATTTTTCACAACACACAACTCTGTTTCTCATTGGAAAAGAACTCTTTGTCAATTTCTAATACTCAAAATAGCTAAAATTGAACATACATTTTTAGAAAAAAAAAAGTTCAGTTAGTGTTGATAACATTATATTTTGGAAACCATTTTGGAAACCAGTTGTCTGATCTAACTTTACAACATTCGCTTCAAGAGACATAGAATAGCCAGTTGAGTAGAGAGTTAGATGTTATCCCACGTTTTCATTTTCATTCATGTAGATGCCATTATCCCCCGGTTATAGGTTGGACTAGGTACACTTAGTTATCCTTTGGTTATAGGTTGGACCTAGGTAGACTTAGGTCCAGTTATATAAGACAGCCCCAGGTGACATGAGTCATTGCACCAATACCAATTAAAAATTGATTGACTATATATTTAATGTTTGGTAGGAAAAAGATTCGGATTCCAACCCAAAAAACTCAATGATGAAAAAAACAGAGGTTAAAATTTTATCCAATGAGGTTTAAAAGAAAAGGGTCGTTTTATTGTTTAATTAATCAATAATTTTAAAGTAAAAAATTTTAATATTATATATCAAATAAAAATATCGGACCGAACTTCCCACATAATCTAATAGGGTTTTGAAATTTTATTTATATCTTTTTTTGTATTCTTAGTATTTTCTCAAATTTTTTGCTTTTTTTAATGCTAAAACTATATGATATCGAGATCGTTTCTAAAGTTTATAAAAAAAAATTATTTTCTCTATCGTTTGACTGGTCAAGCTTTTCAATAAAATGAGACTTTATACATTTTTCAATCTTTTCGTTTAAATTGTACGGCAGTAGTCTGATGATATCAGAGATTAATGAAACACACTGAGAATTTCACAGTAGATGAGGAGAGAGAGTGGAGCAGCTTGATGACGAGAGAGAGAGAGAGATCAAAACAATCGCTGAATCAACCGATTCGATTCATCCCGGCGATTCGGTTCAAACTTTTTTTTATCGTTACGACACTGCTCTACGTACGGAATTCCCAGGGCAATCGAACGACCATTTCTATCTCTATCTCTCTCTAGGCGCCTCTTTCTTCACCTTCTAACTACGGAAGCCAATTGAAAGGTACGGCTCTCTCTCTCTCTTTCTCTTCTTTCTATTTCTATAGAAAAGCTATACATCACCGGATCTCTCGTCGGTTCTTGACTCCCAGCTCTCGTAATCTCGTGTTCTCTTTTCATTCTCTAATTTTGGGTTTGATTTCTCCTCAACATTTCCCTCTTGGACATCGTCTCTTTTATCCCTTCTTTTGTTTTGGTGCTCATTTTGGTCGAACTCTTCTCTTTCCTCTCAATCTATTGAGCTTTGGGGGTTTTTTCTTCTTCTCCTTCACAGCTTCGCTTTTGAAGCACTAACTGCGAAAGTTGAGGCGTTCTACTTTTTAGTGTTTTTAGATGTTTGATATCTTCGTTCTAGGAACAGGGAAACAGAACTCCTAAGAATATTTGATGGATAATTTTCTTTTTTCTTTGTAGGTGATAAGGAGGAATGAGATTTTTGTTGTAGAGCTAAGAGAATAAGGAGAAGCCTTTGAGTGGTAGTTGTTGCTTATATGGAAGATAATGGTGGGTTAGGTATTCGAAGTTGGGGTTTCCCCAACCAATCTTTGAAGGAGAACCGAGTCCTGCAGTTCATGTCGGCAGTAGAGCGGGAGAAGGGCCTTATGCCGCCAGATCGCAAATCCGCCGTTCGCGCTGCGGCCCGTCCTGGCAACGGACAGTTCGTTGACCGGAGCAGCTCAGTCCCGGAGTACACTACCTCGCACGCTGTTCCCGCCGAGTTCTCGAGGGAGGCTTGGCTGCGCCAGACCGATCTTCAGTGCGTGGCTGCGGCAAATCCGAAGCTCTTCCACTCGTTGTCTACCAGTTCGAACTATGGTGGGAAGGATTTGGCGGGTAACTTGCAGGAGAATGCAGCGACCAAAGCACTGCAGGTTGGGGGCTCCGCTGCGGCCAAGCAGGAACCCCTGCAGGAAGGGGCAGCTGGCGATGGGGATGACATGTTGAAGGAGAGCCCGTCAGAGAAGCGGCAGAAGTCCAAGGCACCGCAGGCGAAGAAGGCGAGAACGAAGGTGACGTTGGTGAAGGACGAAGTGAACGGGCCTGCCTCTACTCAGAAGACTGGGAAAAAGAATCCTGGTGTTGTGGATGGAATTACTTTGGACCTCTCGTGTATTCCCATACCAGTTTGTTCATGTACTGGTGTAGCTCAACAGTGTTATAGATGGGGTTCCGGTGGCTGGCAGTCGGCCTGCTGTACGACAAGTATATCAATTTACCCACTGCCGATGAGCACGAAGAGGCGCGGCGCTCGGATAGCTGGAAGGAAAATGAGCCGCGGAGCTTTCAAGAAGGTCTTAGAAAAGCTTCTGTCGGAAGGGCATAGCTTGTCTAATCCGGTTGACCTAAAGAGTTACTGGGCCAAGCATGGTACTAACAAGTTTGTTACGATCAGGTAAAAGGTCAGATGATTGATGTTGTTGGTATCTCCATTTGATATCCTGTAGGCCTCTAGGATGATGCATCGGACACTTATGGTTGTACATACGTCTATCATATACATTAGGCCCTTTTGTGGAGATGGCTTTTGAGTTAGTTCTGTTACCCTGTGTGTTGGTAATGTTGTCGTTATACTGTTCTGATGCTAAAGCCATTCCTTCGTTGTTGTATTTAGACTTCATATAAGTTTTTCCTTTCTCCTCCTGAGATTGTTCATGCTCTGTTCTGAAATGAATACAGATATATTCATGCAGCTGACTGTGGGGAGCTGTGGAGAACGCATGATTTTTAATCCCATAGACTCTGTTTCTGTTTTACCATAACTGACACTCTATACATTTTATGCATGACCTGTATGAAGATGTAAATCTGTGTTCTCTTATGTTAATTAAGAAGAAAAGCGGTTCACAAGTAAATGGTGTATACTATACGGTTCATTTGGGACTTCTACTGTGTCAGACTCTGACCATCTGTCCTTCGAAATTTGAATGTCACATCAATCTTTTGGGTGGATAAGAGGAGCCTAACTGCTTGCTAGAAACTCATAGAATTTGTGTGTGCATCATATCCATCTCTCTTAGCAGTTCCCATTGGTTGTGGATAAAAAGAGCCAGGTTGGTAGCTGAGAAATCATAGGATTTATGACCTGTTGAAATGCTTAGCTGATAGAACTCGTTGGAAATGCAAGTAATCAGTTGCATTTGTTATCTATCTATTGGGTTGTTCTCTTGGCCAACCTTCTATATTTATAGACACCACTACTTCGCCTTGAAGGTATCAGGATTTAGCTAAATTTTTTCACATATATCCTTTAGTCACTGCGTGCAGTTACTGGATTTCTTAATTTTTTAGTACTTTATCAGAGTAATGTGAATCTTTTAATAGTTATACTGTGTGGATCACATCTTCATGAGACATGGGTTTGAGATCCACAAAAATTTAACAGCCAAGTTCATGGGCCCCTTGTGTTCTTTTTACTAGATGACCCATATCCATTTAGGATTGTTTTAATTGCTTGCTTCTTATAGTCACCAGTGTCCACATGTTCGAGTTGCCATTAGCTTTATTAGTTAAGTGAAACTTCATTAGTCTTTGATTGCATGCATTGTAATTATGCCCTGACTTCCAGGCGAGTTTCCTTTCTCCTACTTTATTTTGTGCAATGAGGTAGTCAATTGAAGACAATCTTATCTTCATTTAATCTTTTATTACTTTATTTTATTGTCTAGTTAATTATTTGCTGAAAACAAGTGACGAAATGGATCATTGGATTATTTGGATAGGGGAAGCTATATGCTAGGATTATTCTTGCATATAGGATTATTTTCATTCGTGTCTAGCACAACATGAGAAGGGGGTGATACAAAAAGATGGTGAAATTGATTAAGATATTAACAGAAATATTGGTGTTGAATGAGTGAAAGGAGATACTACTGATCTTCTATATGGTAACTGGTAAGTGTACCCTTGTGACCAAATAGCTGTTTCTGTAATATTAAGCAGATATGTCCTTATGAATATGGATGTTGCGCAACTATAAAGTGACATGAAGAGAGAATGCATGTGCCATAGATGTGTACCTGAAGACGAATTTGTCTAGAATTGCTAGTTATTAGAACAGAATTGGAACCCATAAAATTGGCCCCATGTGTTGGAATAAGTCTCGATGCTGATGAGTAGATGTCCACTACATCATTGGCCCCTTCGTGATATAAATGTATATAATAAGATGGATTTGTCTAGAATTACCAGTACTACAAAAGGGTTGCAAATGAGCATGGCAGAAGTGATCTTGATTAAAAAGGATGTGAAATGTTGTGTTTCGAACTGTTTCTGGCTTTCTGCATTGGCCAGCACATCTGACGTGATACAAGTGTAGGGATGAGAAAAGGAGAGGCAAAGACAAATAAGGATGTTGAAGTAATTAGAAATTGATTGTGAAGAACGAAAATCGTTGTTCTGGATGCGAGAAAATGAAAACGAGGGCACGTAAAGTTGATGTCATGTGGTTGTGGCATTATCATGAATATCGTTCTCTGGTTTCTATTGGTGAGGATTTTCCAATGTATTTCTTGCTAATGATTTTCTGAGGAAAATTCTTGTGAAATAAAAAAAGTGAATGACATTATGAGTTTTCTACAAAATTTTCTTCCAAAAATAATGCTAATGGTTCAAAATAGTTTTAATATGTTAAAAAAATACAAAAAAGGAAAAGAATGTTGGAAATACATTACAAATTGTTTTTATAAGAGAAAAATAAATTGATAATATCGCAAGAAAATTTTCTTATTAGGTTTTCCTTTGTTCATTTTTGAATATATGCAACATCTGAGGTGATGGGTTAGGATAAGGTTTAATGGTGTGATGAATAGAGGTTCCTCGACTTATCATGCCATTGGTCTTTCTTTTCTAATTTGATAGTGTATATTGCACATTAATCTGTATGCATTGTATATATCTGTACCCTCTAGGACTGATGCCTTTTCAGTTCTACACAAAAGGAAAAGAATTCGAAGAATCTCTTTGTGGTATTCTGACCCTATTTTTTTCTGTCTGGGTTGCACAATCATATATTTTCCTCTTATATTTTTGAAATTTAGTGAGTGATCGTTATTATAAGAAAAGTAAACTTGGTTGGATGAGTTTGACCTAATAACTTTTATTTATCTTATGGCTGGATAAGGAGGAAGGTTTATCATAATCCTTGGGTCAGATCCACAGGATCCAATTTGTATATGTAGCTGGATGTCATTAATCAAGTTTACATTAGACATTGGTTCAAAAAATGTCTTCCATTAACATCCAACAATTTTATGACGTGCAACCATGTGTGTGATCCTTGTAGGGATATTTATTAGTTTTTTCCATGTGTTTCCTTGGTCATAATTTGGATCTAGTACAAATATCCAATTTTCGGATCCATGTCCAGTCACACTTAAATCCACAGCAAGTCCTGTATGTTACACCCTTTAATTCTTTTAACTCCATATACCTTATCCCTAATTGTCTTTCTTCCTGTTTTCATCCCTTCCATTCTTGGTATGAAACCCAACCCCTAGCTAACTCAAGTGCTTGGTCCCAGGTTGCTTCTTTGGCATCTAAAAAGGCTATGAACCACGACACAATGTAGTAATGATTTCTAGATATCTATGGACGACTTTCCCTTTGAAAGCTTTAGATATGAGGTTGCAAGCGATTCTTGCATATGAGATTTTGCAACCTACTCCCTTAATGAACGCATGCGCTGGCACATTGGATTGCAGGTTGAGTTAAACATGCCCTTAGTACCAATTTTAGTGACAACCTAACGCTAACTTGAGTTCCCAGCTTGATGAATCTCATGCTCTTCCATGATCTGTTTCTATCAATATCCAGAAGGGTTACCAACCATTGCGCTATGTGAAAGCTTAGGTATATATGGAGCTGTTCAAAAACTTTTAGATGTCAGACTATTCCTAAGCCATTCCTACACATGTTCTCTTTTACTTTTGGCAAGTGTACCACAGCTATTGGACCACCATTTCAAGGTTGTAATGTTTCTATCTCGAACTGCCGTTTCTTGGTTAAATTTACTTCACTTTGAATTGTTGTCATTATCCTTTCATTCCACAGACATCTCCCATTCACGGAAATAAAACTCACTATGATGTTGGTTTTCCCAGCTTGTTTCTTTTGAGGTTGTGTAAAATAAGTGTGCTTGCAGCTGCTATGATTAACTGATTGCCCACAGTGTCCATTTTTATGTCCTTGTGAATAGCATATTAATTGCGCAGGCGTAATACTGTGTGTTATGCATTAGAAGGGAATATATAGAATTGTAATGCGTGAGTCTACGAAAATTAGAAAGCTATTTTTAAGCAACAAAGCAAGGAAACTTTAGTTTCTTCAAGTCCCAGGATTTGATAGACTCTCTCCTGGCTTTTGATCTCTACCTTGAACTTCTTGGCCAACAACAAGTGAATGATTAAAGCCATTATCTTTAGAGAAGTTTATTAAACGTGTAATTTTGTATGACGAGGTATTGACAATATTAACTTTTATTTTAGATAATATTTTCTTTTCTTCTAGGAGAAGCAAATTTTAAGACAAAGATCAGTAGGGCAGAAGGGGATTGGAAAAAAATGCAGAAAGAAGATGTATCTATTGAGGATTCCCATTCAGATCCACAAAGGACATGTCTACTGGTCACATGGGTGCCCATTCTCTATGGATTTTTTTTTTTAGTGTTTGTCCGAAGAAATCAACCATATGAAAATTCATAGCTCAAAGTTGTGTAATTCAGAAATCGTGTCATTTAGATCTGATTATTTCTAACTTCCTCTCAATCTATCGAGGTCCTCCTTGTTTAGGTTTTATGTTATTCAGCAGCATGATAGTCATTGAGCTCCTTCTCCTGCCTGAAGACACATGCCATTAATGATTAGGCATTCAAGCAACATTTAATGTTCCTTATTTATTGATTTCTTATTTAGTTATTTTACCCTTGCCACTTTCCATTTTTCACTCAATCCTTGAGTTAGCTTCATCATTTATAGGCATCCTTTACAGAATGGTGGTGTTGTCTTTTTCCCTTTTTCCCCATGTCATGGAACTTCGTTATTTCACTCAGATGAATCCTGGCATATTGAGCAAGCGATTGTAGGATCATCTTCATTTTATCCTTTAACTCTGCTCCTACGACCGAAAGGCATAACCAAGTGGTTACTTTATGACCTAATTGCAGGCTTATTGCAGTATAACCTGTAAGATCTTGTTATCATAGAGCTCCTTTATATTTGTCTACATATGTGTATGTATATTCTCCTAAGATATGATCGACCATGTATTTTCTCTCTTAAAGGAGTATGCAGGGCCAAGTATCATTCTAATAATGCATAATTGAGTTACTGTATGCCCATGTGATTTCGTGTACTTTTTCTCAAATTTACAAGTATTATTGTTCCTTTGGCGAGCTGAGTGTTTGTTTTTTTTTTAAGTGTGTTGATGCATCTTTTCTTGTTTATATCTTCTCTACTTTTCAAGTGGATTCAACAGTCAACGTCCTGACATGGTTATGGAATGAGGACATCGTATCCTCTACATTCATTTTTCCCACGGCTTGTTAGTTACCAATGCCTATTCACAGTGTCGTCGCTGGTTTTCAGATTCACAATTGTGTAGGTTATTTTCTATTTGTTGTTATCGCTCTTGGTCCTGATTTGTAAGTTAGCCAACAGCTGAGAGCTGTGGATTGTTGTATGTTACCAGACAAGCATCTGAACCTTTGCCTACACCAATTGGTGAAAGTTGGGGTCTGATAAACGTACCGGACCATGCAAATGTAGTGTAAATAGTTTTTTCTTCTGATAGATGTTTTCTAGGAAACGTTGTGATCTAAAAAGCATGTCTTATATTAGATGACAATATTGATGTAAATTCTCATCCAAGCAACCTTAAACTGTTTTTACAAAGGTTGCTGCTGTTCATTCAAGTTCTGTACTGGATTCGAAATCCATCTGATTGCGTGCCATTTCTGGGATTATCTGACTCGATCATCCAATACACTGGAACTGAGGGTGAGTCTGACCCAATTACCATTGTTGGACTGAAATAAAGATACCAATCACCTTACACCTTTTCGTGCTTTACAGCATGAATGATCCAAGAGATGCAAATTCACTGATCTGGATGCATGCAGGTTTTCAAAAGATAAAATTCGAGCCGTCTGATAGATTCCAAAATCAGAAGCAAACGATAAGGTCTTGTGATGTTTTTTTTGTTTTTGGGTTCCGTCCAGTAATGATGTGAGCGTGAAAAACCGTTGGCCCTTTTTGGCATCTGAGTAGTTATAGCAATGTTGAGTTTCCCATGGTAGAGATTCTTCCATTCAGAGACGAGTCTCTTGTAACAAATGACGTAGAAAACAAATTTTCTTGGCCAAATGTAATGAACGACGTAGATAACAGAAAATCTTCGGCCGACATCAGAAAATGATAACTTCCTGTGTTTATGCCATTGTCATGCCCAAATTCATACATTTAGACATTAAAATTCCACCCTTTGATAATCTTTTCCTTGTACCCTTCATGATGCCTTTTGATTCATAATACCAAAGATTAACTAAGGCCCTTTTTCTGACCGAAATCATGGGGAACTGCTGAGCTGGAAGCAAAATCTGAGCCGAAGGATGTGGGAATCACATGTTTCTAATCGTTGCCAATTTTGTAGGCAAAGTTGAACCGTACGCCGGGTGGTGCAATTTTACGTTTCCATGGAGTTCAATGGACCATAGAGGTCGGGATTGAGTTCATCCAAATGTGTTAGAAATTAGATCAAAATCAGATTGGTACACTCGAAATTGACAAAATTTCAATCTAGATTTTGACCACTTGCTGCCTTAATTTGTGGGCTGAAGAGAAAATATGAAAAGCATAGAAGTTACAGGTCTCCCCATTTTGGGTGGCGCCGTTGCGGGGAGCAAAGCAGATACTCTGAAGATTCTCCTACAGTGTCTATAGGGGTTGAACTGATGATGGGACTTTCACTAATCCATCCATCAGCTGAACTGACGATCAGACTGGGAGGTTTTCACTTTTTCCTTCATTTCTTAACTGGTCCCTCCAGGGAAAGATGCAGTCTGGGTATTGACCCTTGAGTCTCCCTCAACTTGGTCTTAAATGCGACTGCCAGCTGGTTAGGTGAATGAAACTTTTATTGGCTCGAGTCTGTGTGCTGCTCTTTCTTCTTTTCTTTTTTTTTCATTTCTTACCGGCAAGTATACATCATCAGCTTCTTAAGATCTTGCTCGGGTAAGGTGCAGATAAAGTTGAACATTAGAAAATCATGTTAGTATTTATCTTAGAAACTTTTATGGTATCTTTGTTTCGAAGTGATTGCTTTCCTACGAAACTGGCTGCCTCCCACAAAAACAGTGATCATCTTCCAAGGGAAGAGTTCAAGAAGATGAAGCCAAAATATGGTTCTGGTTAACGCGGTCATGCGATTCATAAAAAGATCGAGCAAATTGAACCGCACTTCATGGGTGACAAATTACTTTCGGAGTGGGAGGCGCGAAAAGATTGGATACTGATTACATGTTGGTGCAAATTTCGAAACTGGACCTGAAATGTAGATCTGAACAAACAGTCATGTGGATTTTCATACGGATGTGAAATAGACGACCATGTTCACCCAAAAATGCCGATAAACACAAAAAAAAGGACTGGATTGGCTTTGAATGTTAACATGGATTTGCTCTCCTTTGAACCCTAGCTGAGAAGCTACCAAGAATATTTAAGCAACATTATGTTCTTATTGAGGAGTTTACTATTTGATGGCCTTAAAAAAGAGTTCGTTCTGCTAGTCTAGTGGGAAGGAAGATGTTTCCTCTCTCCTTTGGGTATCCTTTGAGATGAGTGGAAAAGAATGTAGAAACAATCAACCACAAGTGGTGAATAGGTGGTCAGAGGGAAATATGAAGGGTCTCAAGTTGCAGACCAGACCCTTGTTCAAGTCCCGACTCTGCCATTTTTGTTGTTCGAACTTTTCTTTAGTGTTGTTCTTGTAAGGCTTAGTAGTCCGGCCGGCTCTCGATTTCAGTCAAAACAAAAGATTAGATACCACAGCCAAGTGTGGATTGTTTTAGAGAAACCATGAAACTGAAATTGCATGGAGCATGGAATTTTCCTGATCATAAAGTGAACTAAGCTTGAGAGGGTTCCTTACTGTTTCAAGAAAGCATTTTGTTGTATAGGCCTTCGCTATTAGGGATGTCAATGGATCTGAATCAAATCACATTTACTCTTTAATCATATTCATTTTTTGTACCTTGA
Source organism: Nymphaea thermarum (assembly GCA_011799765.1). Classification (NCBI taxonomy): domain Eukaryota; kingdom Viridiplantae; phylum Streptophyta; class Magnoliopsida; order Nymphaeales; family Nymphaeaceae; genus Nymphaea; species Nymphaea thermarum. Next base: position 370,443 of record JAANDH010000060.1, read on the forward strand.
CGTATTCAGATTCGAATATGAATGAAGAAAAAGTCATCTCTGAATCTGAATCTAAATTTGTTTCCACAATCTGAATCAGATCTGAATCCAAATCCAGTTGGTTTTCAAAACGTAAGTACATTAGATATATGATATTTATTTAAAACTAAATCTGATTGGAGTCCGAATTCAAATCCAATTGGATATTTAGTATATCTGAATTCAAAACTAGTTGAATGTAATTTCTTGAAGCCGAATTTGATTTGATTTCTTAAACGAATATTAAATATTTTCTTTATATCCAACTTTTCAAAAAATAGTTCAGTCGAATATCCAATCCAAATCTGATATATTGACATCCCCATTTGTTGCTTACCCTTTGAAGCTTCTACGGAAACAATGGTGCGAAAATAGGGTGCAATCATACTCTCCATGTGTGGATGAGCTTTTGGCATGTGCCGGCATTTTGATTTCTCTATTCGTAACAATATGGAGCAAGTACTACACTTAAAAACTTTCAATCTCTTGAAATATGCTCCTAAATCAGCTCTTTTCGTAGTGTAAAGACGAATATTCTGCTGGGTCAGAAAATTTGGTGATCTAACATTCTTTTCAAATTTTTGAAGTTGTGAAATCTTTTACATACTCCCGAAACCGCTCTTCCAAGAATCTGTCTACAGATTTCTTAACACAGAAGATAGATTTGTGGTTGACATGTGGAGCAAAAACGTCTGAGCTGTCCCCAAGAAATGAAATCCAACCTGCAACCCGAAAACAAGAAGTTTGAAATGCAATTACAGATGTGTGCAATTACATTGCACCTCGAACTAATGGATTCAACAGAAAAGCGAGCTATGCAGCCAACAATATTGATCCAGACCAAATATTCAATAATTCCTTGTTTGGCTACTGGTTCTATACAGATTTATGTTATATTTCTCCATATGCTATTTTTTGTAGCGTATTATTATTTGCTTTTATGAAGTTAGGCTTTGAATAAAGGAGAACATCAAAAGAATCATTTTTAGAATGGAGACCTAGTGATGCTGGTTTAACCTTCTCATATTTATGGCAGTCCTGTCCGTAGTGTAAAATTTTCCCTTTAAATTTAACCATGGAAGCAGAAAGAGAGAGAGAGAGAGAGAGAGCAAAAATAGGGAACAGTGGTGTCAGGGCAGGGCAGGACAAATTGATGTAGGGGGACCAATATCACTTTGGGAAAGGGGATGGTGCTTTTGAAAAGAACTATATTTTTCATTTTAAACTTTCAAACTTTGGTGCCATAAGAACTGGAATAATTTCCTATAACCACTTATGTAATGGAAAAAGATTAATTTTAAACCATTGTTTATCATTGGCCGGTTGCTACAATATAGATCTTTGTATCAGTCACTATGGGTGCTTTTTGTATGGTAAAAATTGTTAGGAAACACAAATTTTCCAGAATTGGGCAACCTTGAGCAACAGTGAGAAGATGAACTAATGAGATGGACGACTGCCCATGAGATGAATTGCCTTCAATTAACTTGATTTAGATCAAAGCATTTGTGTGCAGCGCTTTACTCATTTTATTAATTTTTCCTGGTTCCCAGCTTACAGTGTAGTGAATACTACTTTTACGGATTCATGACTGGTTCGATTTTGATTCATTTGAATTAGAAATCCGATTTCGACAAACGCTGGATTGATACGTGAGTGGAGACAAAATGACGACGCGGGGAAGGGGCCGGGCCTCGTTCATGGAACACGTAATGATCGAGAAGCCCGTGTCCTTATCCGAAGGTGCACTGTACTGTCTTCATCCCCTTCTGTTCTTTCGGACACAGAAAGCCTGCCATTTCACATGGCCTCTCCCTCACTAAAAGTGGACTCACAGATCCACCATCGATTGCCATCCACCTCTCTCTCTCTCTCTCTCTCTGTCTCTCTGTCTCTTGCTTGCTTCCATTGTTCGATGCATGGAGAATCTGCGGCCTTAGCAGTTTCATCTTGACCTGATGCATCATCCTCTGGAATAACACTAATTAAGGCCAATGAACCAACTAATTTTCTTGCTTTCTGAAACAAAAAATCTGGAAGCTACAGTCTGTTCCTGCATCCATTGAGCTCATGGCTTACGTGGTTGGGGATTGCAGAATCTTCGCTTTCGCAACACCGAGTGGCTTGGTTTGTCAACTATCGCATCATCTAGCGACTGCAGAGAATGTTGCTGCTTTGAAAATGTTAAAAAAGATTTAGATTTAAGCTAATTAATTAGATGGTTCTGCTGCTCATCACTGACTTATCCCTGACCTATGATCCGTGTAAATTCTCTCTACACCATCAAAGACGTCTCCTTCACGCTAACCAAAAATCTGCTTAGATTTTCTTTTTATATATTAGAAAGAAAGCTGAAGACATATATTAGTAAGCAAAATTCAGTGAGAATAAACTAATAAAAACACATCTTTGAGCAAGAGTCATAATCATCAATACCAAAGATTAAACCAATAATGGTGAATCCAATCAAGACAAAGTGCAATATTCCCCACCATTTGGCTTCATTCTCAACAACAAGATAATCATATTCATGGTCATCAAAGCAGAGAAAAAGGGTCGCGGACAAGACTGTCCGATAATTCTTAATTTGAAGCATGTAGAACATCTCTTTCTCAATAGTTGTTTACAGGTCAACACCCAAAAATCAAGATTAGTTTGCAACTGAGTATAGCAAATGGGGAAAGAAGAAAGAAGAAAATTGAACGCTTGGAGAGGGAGCGAGGAAATGGTAGCTAGGAAATTGTTTCTACTGGGTGAGGGAGGAGGCATTGGCGGAGGAGGCCTTGTGGTTGTGCATCCACACCTTGAACACCCTTCTGGGGATGCCCGTCTCCTTGCAGAACGCCTGAATGGCAGCCTCCTCTCCCTTCTGCATCCGCCACCCCATCCTCTCCGCGAACTCCGTCATCCTCTCCTTCTGCTCCGCCGAGAACTTGGTCCTGAACCGCTTCCGCCCTCCCCCATCCTGCGCCGCCTCCCCTCCCGGGGAGCAATACCGCCGGTAGTCCAGATCCTCGTCGCGGCTCGCCGCCACCACCTTTCGGTGGAAGTTGCGGTGACAGCCGCAGGCCGCACACCGGAGGTTGCCGTAGTCCGGCGAGTCCGCTGCTGCCTCCATGAACTCGCCGCATCCGTCCGTCGCGTAGCTGCCGAGGTTCGCCGCGTGGTTCTTCAGGCACTCCCTGTACACTGCTCCTGCTCCCACCATCTCCATCACTTCCATGTCAACCAAGATAACTCCGCCACCAAAGGAAGAAACTCCTTGTTGGGTCCCTATATCAGCTGCCAAAACTCTCTCAACAACCACTATGCGCCTCTCTCTCTCTTTCTGTTCTTCTCTAGTTCTTCTCTAGACGAGAGAAACTAATAAAGTAGGGAAAGCAAAGAGCAACAAGACAAAACCAAAGCAAATTTCTAACCAGAGGCTTCCCTTTTAGCTATAATATAATCTATTAATCTTCAACATGACCTTCTCCTAGATGTGGATTTTTTCTTCTCTTAGCAACTGCATGATTGACAGAAGCCTCACGTTAAGTTCATAATTGTAAAACATACGAAACTTTATACTTTTCATTAATTTTTCTTCAAATTTTTTTTTAACTTTTATCATATATATGTGCATCTTGCCATTTTTCTTTCAACTTAATTGAACTTTTAACCTAAAGTGAAAATTCACTTGAAAAGAAGCAAACTCGGGTAAATGTGGTGAATACAATGAGAGAGAGAGAGAGAGAGAGAGAGAGAGAGAGAGCCATGAGCCCCAGCAGTGGAGAATTTCTCAGTTATTTTTGCTTTGGGAAACGGGGAGAGAAAACGACATATAGGGAAATGGGGAGCACAACTTCACCCATGCTCGGCTTGTCCTTTGTCAAGTTGACACACAGTGGGGTCAAATCCTCATTCATGGATCGGATCCAGTATCCAACTTCGTACATGATCCGCTACAAGCCCCCCAAACACGTGATTTTTTTTTTTTTTTTCTCTTTTCCTTTTTCAAATCAGACAACCCAACAGGTGATTAATATTATGCAGCATCAACGGATAGGACACGCTGTCGATCATGTAAAGTTTATACTCGGATCGAGCACAGGCTTTTAGTATTATTATGTTTAACTAACTAATTAACGTATTAGCTTGGCTCTAGTATTTAATAATACCTTTGTAACAGGATCGATTTAAATGGTATTGGACATGGATTTTCTTTTTCGGTCTACTGACCAACTAATGATTTCGATGTCTGGTTTCTAATTGTTAGATTTGGCCTCAAGATTGTAAAATCCAGTGCATGCTTGATTACCGATTGATTCTATTCACCTAATCTGCAATTGAAAACAATCGAATCGAGCCCAATGTTTGGAATCAAAATAGAAAAATATGAGTAACGACGTGCATGAGTGTTTGCGGCGTTTGAATGAATGAGGGCACTGTCGACAAATATATGCAGACAATCCGATCTATAAACGGATAATAAGTTCTTCAGGCTACTTGATAATTTAATATATCTTTATAGAAAATTGAAAAAGAGAGAGAAATCTATGTCAACTTAGTTAGTGATCAGCAAATGGTAAGGGAATGCGATCCCTCTATCTCTTTCTCGCTCTCTTTTGCTTTTCTTTCCTTTCCATTTCGAGTCAAATTTAGTGCGCAGCTACGGCCGAAGCTACGTGTGTAAAGCCCCCATACAGACATTTGTCCCCGACCCACCGGGGGCAATATTGAAGCTGCATGTGGCAATCTCACAAAGTGCTTATTTTTATGTTAATGTTTTTGATATATTTGGTTGTTCATATATATATATATATATATATATATATATATATATATATATATATATATATATATATATATATATATATATATATATATATATATATATATATACCCCTTAGAATAATAAAATTGTTGAATTAGCTTGCCAGTGGCCAGAGAATGGCATCATGGAATGTTCATGGCCTATCCCATGTAGTGGGCTAAGGGCCCATTTGTCAGGGAAGCTCAACACATGGAGCTTCCACCATGCAGAGCACGACAGCACTTTACTGTTTTCTAATTCTGATTATATGATCAAGCTTGATGTTTTGTAAATAATGCTAATATAAATATATCTTCATTTCTGAAAAGATACAATTGGAGAGATACCCTGAAGAGGCCGAAGCCGACTGGATGTACGTGTCCATTGGCGGACCACCCTAACCACACCCTCACCTGTTGGGAAGGGAATGGTTGGAGGAGACCAAACATTAAAAGAAGGATGATAAAGACGTTAGATCCTTTTGAAAATCAGATTTGTAGGGGCTGAGAACCAGCCAATTAGCTTGAACGTGTTTAGATTATACCCCACTTTTCTTCAACCAAAAGTTTAAAACTTGATGAATATCAGCCAGCCCGATGGGACTAGTGTCGTACGTGTTTATTCCAACATATATAGCTAATATAAGCTTGTTGGTCAAATGAACACCAATTAATATTGTACTTGTTTTGGTGTTGAAGCCCGATCATATGATTTAAATATTACACGCTGCCCACTAATTTAGGGTTTTAGTTGTTAAATGAACTTGCTTCTCATTTACTTTTTATTTATGAATTCACGTCAAATCAACTGAGATAGATGCATGTGCAAGGGCGAGGCAGCCGGCCGGAGCTGCCTGAGGCCGGACGTCCGTACAGAAACTGTTTCTCTTTTGTTTATTTAGAAAGAAGCAGGGGGGGACGTGGGGAGGAGGACGGTAGGAAGGAGGACCCATGGCGTGGACCTAGCGGTGGCGGAGACGAATTTTACAGACGCTTTAGAGAGATTCCAGCGCTATTTTTAAGTCCCAGACAGACACGTTGCTCCTCCCCAACCCAGCTTGGTGGGGGTGGGGTGGGGTGAGGCTAGGGGTGGGTATCGGGCCGGGCCGGCCCAGGCCCGGCCCGAAAATAAAGCCGGGCCGGGCCGGGCCGGGCCACCAAAAATTATGGCCCGGCCCGGCCCGCCGACCTCCTCTGTCGCGCACGGCGCACCCCCCTCCTCGGCTCCTCCTGCCCGCCGAGTCGCCGACCTCCTCCTGCCCTGAAGTGTTGGAAGCCGAAAACCTCGCTGTAGGGGGTGGACCTGACGTCGGAGCTCTCGAAGCGGTGCCGATGATCTCGCCCGCACTGTTCTTCTCCAGTCGCCGACCATCCTCCTGCCGTGGACCTCCCTCCTCCTTCTCCAGTCGCCGACCCTCCTCCTGCCGTGGACCTCCCTCNGGGGGGGGGGGAAGAAGACGGGAAGTGGGGAAGGTCGAAGGGGGAGGGAGCCTGTCGGGCCGACCGGGCCGCCGCGGGGCCGGCCTATCCAGCCCGGGCCCGGCCCGGTTCTGCTGTCGGGCCGGTCTGTCCAGCCCGGGCCCGGCCCGGCCCGGCCCGACGCCCAGCCTTAGGTGAGGCAGGACTTCATGTCCCCAACAGTGGTGCGATCAGTAAACAAAAAAATTTAACTATTTTTTTAAATTATGCAAATTTTTTTAAAAAATTATTCTTTAAAAATTTAAATTTCCAAAAATTTGCTGGCCTCCGCGGCTGCTCCGCCGACCACCTTCCCCAATCGACGGAAAACGTTCCAACCTCCACCGATTTTTTCGGCGATGAGTATGCCAGCAGTAGTTTTTCAGGTCGGCGCCGGTAAGTTTTGTTGTAGTGAGAAAGGCTAAGCCGCTGCCCACGCCCCCTTCCTTCCGGCCCTGCATTGATTCAAATGTCAAAAGATTGAGAGAGTTTTCGGTGTTTAGCTGTTGATCATGTGGGAATTGATAACATATAAATCATGCCATTATTCCACTCCAAATTAACAAATCTTTCTCTCATTTGTACTTAAATCCCCTTAATTAGATCACAAAGTCCTCACATGAGAGATCAGTGCAAAGAAAACTTGACAAAGACTAAGGATCAAGTCCAAAGAAAACTTGACAAAGACTAAGGATTAAGTCGTGGCAGGCTGAAGACCCAAAATCGAGCACCAGCTCTTTCATTTGGTGGTTTTAAGTCTAGGTCTGTCAGTATATTGGATTTGAACCGGATTGTACTGTTTACCATATCTAATTTATTGGATATTCACCTATTTGTATTTGAATTCGGATTCAAATATGAATGAAGAAAATTAGATTTTAATTGAATACGATGCAACAAGACTTCTACCTTTGCTCCTGAATCTGAAATGTGGATACTAGACAAATCCAAAGTCAAATCTGAAATTTAATCTAAACAAGTATTTATGTAAAACTGAACCTAAATCCAAATCCAATCAGGTACCATTTCTTGACTTTGAATCCGAAGTTAAATATCGTTTTACATCAGAATGTTTTGAAGCAGTTTGGTCAGATGTATAGACATCCCTAATTAGGGCTCACTCTAGCTAGCTCGTCCTTACTAAGTATAAATTAAAGACATAGCATTTCAAATGGGTACTAGTTGGCTCCCTGACTCACACACTCCCATGCGAAAGCATGTCGTGCTTGTACTAATGTACTACTGCCCATGCTCAGTACGTGCACAAACTGCGCATAGATGCTAGCAATCGCAGCCTTTGATTTATGTGTTTGTGTCACCTGAAATGGGGATCACAGCCTAAATTTGAGGCTGGTCAAGCTATTTTTTCAACTTCTTTTAAGTGATTTCTTTACAAAGCCAAACTTATGCTTGAAACGTTAACTATCAACAAAAAAAAGGCCAAGTTGCTCAGCTCCCATGTAAATCTTACTTGCACAGGCAGAGAACATGATTTCTGTATCGTATCGATTTCGAGGAGTTCTTATCTTGGTTGAGGGAGGTGCTGGAAGCCTTGCGAGAGTGGAGGACCAGGCCAAAAGAGAGGCTGGTCCTCCACGCGCTCTGGTATTCGTGTGTGGAGAAAAAAATATTAGTCGATTCACTGGAGTTTATCGTGCATGCTTACGTAGCATGCCAAGTTCAACGATATTCGTTCTAAACTACAATGTTGGTAGGCTTAATTTTACGTTTTTAGTTATAAAAGACGTGCTCTTCCGTCATGTCTCACATGGATATTACTGACTGCAATAGTTTTCATGTTTTAATCGCATTTTCAAACTTTGTAGGATTCATAGGCCTTAACCACGACGACACTATCTACAGAGTTTTTACGACCCCAAGTAAGCGAGTGGCTCTTGTCTCAAGTATATTTTCGAGCCAGCAGAAGAGATGCACCGCCCGACTAAAGATCGAAGCCTCCACCCAAAACCTCATCCTCCTGGGATGTATGGTTTGTTTTCAATGTCTCGGGGTGCCGCACTTGTTGCACCTCAACTTGCATATCGATGACTTTCTTTTGCAGTATAGAGAGTTGATGTCATGAAAATTTGAAACGGAGTATAAACTTATTTACTTTACGTAAGGAAAGTATGAGAAAGATTTTACCTTATTTTCCTAATTTTCTGAGGGAGTTTCTTTCGGTTCTTTCTTAAAATTAAAATAATAATAATAGTAAGCATCTATAGAAGCAAAAGATTTGTCATGCTTGCTTGTTTCAACAAAAAGTAGGGTCCTATCTTTTTGGGCAGACGATTTGCACAAAACTCTTGCCTTCAATTAAACAAAAGGTGAAGATATCCATCTTTTATGAATTCAGCCATACTTAGTAGCGTCAGCTTTTAAAATTAGCTTGTACACGATTTTCATAGTTTCCTTGGGCTCTCTGTTATTAGGCGGCATCTACATTCGTTATTCTACTAGAAGAAAATAGATTTGATCAACGAACAAGTTTAACCTCAGGGCCAGCTTGAAATGGTTAAATTAAACAAGGATATGAGCTCATATTTCTTAAGATGATAAAAAATTCATAAACTCATTGGTGTCCTTTGTGAAAGAACCTTTATATCTCTCCTAAAAATTATGCAAAATATGATTAGTCCTCCCAAAGAAGTTGTAAAAACAGGGTACCCCTTGTATTCTGCTCTTGTGGGAGAAGCAAAGGGCTGCACAAAGTCCAGGTGTGCATAGCCACCAGGCTTCGCCTCCACAGACGTGGAATGGTGCTAAATACACAGGTCTGAGCTCGAGCCTAGCCCATAGAAGTTCGACCGGACCCATTAGACAGAGAAGCCGGCGGCCTTGCCTCAACCTAGTATACTGATCTAATTGTTCAGATTTACCATGTTGGACATTAGAGATATTAGAGATTCAACAAGCTTATTGCTCTAACTATAATATCCCCATGTCTGGGATTGCCTTAAAAATTTTCCCACATCTAAGATCTTCAGAAATTTGTGTGATCGGATTTATCATGATTCATTGGTCCTTTTATGTGAATTAATTCAGTTACTGAGCGAGTTAGAATTTGCTAGACTAGCTCAAGCAAGTCTCTTTGCTGATGTTATGGTTAGTATCAAAGAGATATTCCATCCTTGGGTGCGGAGCTGCAACAGGCTTCTTCTTTCAGTGTGTAAATTAGCATATCTAATGCATAAGAATGGATTGGGAATAGTGTTATGTTCAAGATTTTTAGAAAGATTGATGACTGTACGTACTTGATCACAATATTTTTCTAATGCTGATCAAAACAAGCCATCATGCATCAAGCCAGGGTCCACTAAATTAGCCCCACTCATAGCCAGCCATATTTACATGTATGACAAACTTTCTGAATAATTCTGATATTTTCTTATTAGCATCAGTTTCAATTCAATATTAAAAATTTGTTACTAAAAAAGCAAGTAGTTGCGCTCAATCAGTTAAGCTGAATTTGTCAGAAAGCTGGCTGCAGTATGTGTGATCATACCCATGTTTTATTGACATACCGGTTGGCCTTTGTTCTCTACAATGGCTGGCTACAGTGCTGCTGTGCTTATGAAGGAGGACTGCCATCTGAGCAGGATTTTTCTCTAAGTTGTTGGATTACACGACCCAAATAGGGTAACATCAACGGGTGGCTGTTCACCAAGTCCAAGCAGGATTTGCGAAGTGATCACCGGCTTATGTGGTAGACCTCAAGTGAGAATTTTGTTTTATTATTTGATCAATCTCAAAGTTCTGCAGTATCATGAATTTGGAATAAAACGTCCCATTTATGTCAATTGTGGAAGACTTGGTTATGGTTTCAATACGCCATACAACTGTTTTCATTTCAAAACAATTTCAACAAAAAACAAGAAAGGCATTTGCCGATATACCTTATAACCCCTCCCTAACTGTGCTACCCTGGAGTTCATTTGTAGCTCTCTCTGTCTTTTTGTATTTTCACGCGTCGCTTTGAAAGCAGAACCTTCAAACCACGCTCGAACGTATGATATCGTTACTTTCTGCTACATAATTTGCTAGCTACACTTGGGGAATTCAGGTTCCTTAGAAACTTTATACAGAGAAAGTCAGAGAGAAAGGGTGATCCTAATAAGCCACTTGTTGGCTAACTGCAAAAGCAAATTACTTGTAGTGAGCAAACAAATTGTAATTGCATCACAAACATGGAGAGGAGATCAAATCTGCTGAACATCACAAATAAACTTCCAACTATACATGGTTTGTTCTCACAGATGCCAGTACTCTTTGCATTACTCGGCTAATTTATATCATTTGACAGAAGACTTGAGATTCAATAAACTTTTTGGGGGGAAGAGGTGACTTTCCACATACCACTCCTTCAGTCCCCCGAATCAAGGAGAAATAAGATCGTCCGGTGGTTCTGACTGCAATCTGAAATGCCACCAATCGTTCATACTTGTCAATGTTCCATCAGCACTACAATGAAAAGGCTCAGGACCATGCGTGGTCCATTGTAGGACATGTAAAGTGCAGCGTGACCTGATCATAGTTTCCAGATTGATGCTTTTTTGTTTTTTTATGTTGATTTCACTGTCAATTCGGTTCCAACAGGATTAATCTTAATGCTATCATATGCTGCGCAGCATGGATGTGAGACCCCATTATATTGAGAAACAAAATATAATCATCCAATACCTTAATATATTCCACCTCCAATACACAACGAACTGTCCATGTAGGACCTCGACATACAAAAAGATGCACCCGAAAAGTTACAGCAATAAGACAAGCTGCATTTCCAAAATTATTTGCTTTGAAGAATTCCTTCTATTACCAGCATATTATTACAATGAAAACAAAAAGACAAAACGATAAGAATGTCGTTAATCACTGACTTTAAAGAAAGTATACGATAGTATTAAATTGTTGATGCCATCCATTTTTGGATCTTCTTCAAATTCAGGATCAAAGTAGAAAACACCTGCAGAGACCACTCAACATCATCATGTGATTCAACATTGCTCCTCTAGAAAAGATCAAAAAGATAAGATAGAAAGCACAATGCTTACAGGCATGTCAATTTGCTCCCCTGGGAGAAGACGTTGTTCCTCAAAGCAGAAGCACTGGATCTGATTGAAGTAAATTGCAGCCTGAAATCCGATTGTTAGCCAAGTAGAACACTACTTCTTTTCTTGTTCATCATAAACAAAGGTCCCACTAACAGAAGCATAAAAATCAAAATGAAGAAACAGTGACAAGGAGTAACCAAACGGACGCCATGTGAACATGACGGAAGAGCACGTCTTTTATAACTAAAAACGTAAAATTAAGCTACCAACATTGTACTTTTGAACGAATATCGTTGAACTTGGCATGGATGTTTGGTTAGGAGGTGTTTGGTTAGTCCAGATTTCAAATTTATGGGTCTGATGTGTATGTAAAGTGACATGCTTCTATGATATAGCAAAAGATTTATGGTAAAGTTCAAAATTTATGAAACTGAAAATCTTAAGTCACGACGACGATCCATATGTTACCTTGTTACATTAAAAAAAAATATCAGATTTAAAATTGAAAAGGAGGGAAGATATTTGATCTTTGGTAGCCAAATTTTAGGAATTTTAGATTAAAAGCAATTTAAACATACTTGAGGTTTTTAGTAGCGGTGGAGTCATTTGTGACACCTTAAACATTTAGTTTTTATATAAAATTGTAAAAAAAATTGAAGGACTTATAAAAATGGTTATTAAGTAACTGGTTGTTATATTAAAACCAAATTTTTATTTGAATATAAAAATCCATTGATTTTCAAATTTTTACATATACATGCTAATTAAGGAGTATGCTTTGATTAGAATTTTGTACATTGACCAATTCTTTTTTTGTTTTAGAAATTTAAGTGGTAATTTAAAATATTTTCCTGTAGATTGTGATCAATTTTTTTCTGCACATATGTTAGGGAGAGTGTTGTGTAATTGTAGCTTTGGAATTGTCTAGATCTATAAAATGATTTTAATTATTAGAGGATTTGCCATCTGGATTCATTTTTTTTATTGAATTGCATCTTCGAGATGTGTAGCGGTGAAGTAGTTGTCTCTCCTCTTGCTTTTTGTATCCGTCAGGTTCTTTTGGAGAGGCACTTTCTGTTTTCTTTGAACATGAATTATGTAAATTAGTGCTTTTGGGATTCATAAGGTCTCTTGCAAAAGATGGATTAGAAATAGTGTGTTGTGTTCTTTTAACATTTTATACTCTTTTCATACAAAATGCAGACATGAATCTCGGTCATCAAAACAATCGAAATCTACCTAAAGTGGCGTTGCGATGTAGAAATAAGATCTCAAAAGTCAATAGCATATTTTTAAGCTTATAAAACTCACTTTTGTGTTGATTTCCATAGTGTAAAACATAATGATTAATAAAGTTTGACTTAAAATAATAAGTGGTTTTTATGTATATATATATATGCTTTGTTAATTTTTTTTTTGTCTTTCATATTGACACAGACCTAGACCCATTTGTACATGATTTGTATTTTGACTGAATTAGTTTTTTATTCAAGTTACCAAACAAGAACACCATTCATCTAAATCCAAAATACTGATAGTAAAGGTGAGATTGAAACCATGACGCAGACAAATTATGGTTGTGTGCATACATGTGTGTGTGTGTGTGTGTGTGTGAGAGAGAGAGAGAGAGAGAGAGACAAAGAGACATGGAACTAAATTTAATATATTATTGTGCCCAATGTATTACATGATGATACATAACATCATAAGTAGGATTCGGTTAATGGGCACCAACATGGTTGAAAGTGAGAAACAACGACTGACTGGTGGTTTGCTTAGGCAGTCTCCATGGGCTTAGCAATGAGAGAGTAGACACTGTCTATAGACTCATGCTTCAAGTCACCAGCGCCATCTTCATAGTCGTACATGCACTGAGAGACCCTCTGTTATCACCCCAAATTTTTCAAAAAACGGGGTTATTAAAATTTTGGGACTATTATTTTTAAAATGAATTTTAAATTCAAGTTTAGATCCAAAATCTAAGTTTAGATCCAAATATAACATTTCAAACTCAAAATCCAATTATCAAATTCAAATTAGATCCAAAATAGAGCAAGACCCATTTGCCCCTCCTTTTGACCAAAAACATCCTTTTAGAGGGTGATTTTAGTCTTTTTGGGCAAGACTCATTTGCCCCTCCTTTTGACTAAAAACTTCCTTTTAAAGGGTGATTTTAGTCTTTTTGGGCAAGACCCATTTGCCCCTCCTTTTGACCAAAAACATCCTTTTAGATGGTGATTTTAGTCTTTTTGGGCAAGACTCATTTGCCCCTCCTTTTGACCAAAAACCTCCTTTTAGAGGATGATTTTAGTCTTTTTGGACAAGACTCATTTGTCCCTCCTTTTGATCAAAAACCTTCTTTTAGATGGTGATTTTAGTCTTTTTAGGTAATACTCATTTGCCCCTCCTTTTGACAAAAAACCTTCTTTTAGAGGGTGATTTTGGTCTTTTGAGTAGACAAAAACCCAACCCATTTTTTTAAAAAAAATATCTTTATAAGCCTAATGGTCATTCATACCCATTTTCAAACCATTTCTTTTTCAAAATAATTCAAAATTATGTGAAATTCGGATGGAAAAGGAGGGAAATTCAAAAAAATTCAAATTTTGAGTTTTGGCTCCAAAATCCTCTATAAATACCCCACATATCCCCCCTCTTGGGCAAGAGAGGCCCTTGGGAGAAACCCTAGAGTATTCTCACTTGAAGACTTAGGGTTTCTCTTGAGCTCTCTCTCTCTCTCCCTCTTCCTTTTTCCATTTTTCTTCTTCTTCAACTTGGAGCAAGTTACAACTTCTTTGGAGGCATCATCTTGGAGCTTCACTCAAGAGAATCTTCAAGCTAAGGTGTTCATTTTCTCTAAGCCTTTCTCATTTAGAGGTATGTAATCCAAAACCTCACTCCATTCCTCCTTTTCTTTTTTTCTCTCTTCTTTCTCTCCCCATGGCTAAATGAGATAACACTCAATCTCTTTTAGAGACAAGAGGTTATGCTCAAGTGCACCGAGAGCATGGAAAGATGAGATGATATTTCATTTCATAGTTACATCATGTCCTTCCTCCTAGTTGAATCTTTCTCTTTCCATCATCATTTCTCTCTCTTTCCTTCCTTGAATATTCTCCATATATTATTCGTGCATAGTTATTTGGCTTTCTATTTACATGTGAATGTATGGTGGGAATGAGAGTGTGGTTTGTGGACTCTTTATTTTCATGTTGATTTTTAAAGGTTGGGACTTGTCCAACCCGGGGAAAACCATCACGAAAATGTACATGTTAAAATGCATTTGCATGTCATTTTACGCTAGTTTCTTTTTAATCACCCCATTAGAAACCCTAAAGAGTGCCTCGATGTGTTGCTAGATTTTTCTTCCATACCAAATGGTGGAAGAAATATATTCTTTTGTAACCAAAACACAATATTCTATGTTTTTGTACAAATCATATTTTCCAAAACATTTTCAAAAGAAACCCCTCTAATATGGCCTTGGAGACTTAACTTAGGTTCTTGCATGAATCCAAGTTCCCCTCCGGCCTACATCAAAAATTGAAGTCGACTATTTTCAATTCATTTCTTGATTTTAATACTCATGAAGACATATGCGTGTATACATGTTGTATATGCATGTGTGGACATAAATATATTTCTTTGTCATTCTCTTTTTATGATTTAACATGTCATTTTACAAACTCTCATATATGTATATATAAATATGTATACGTGTATTCCATTTTAAATCTCTTTTCCTTTCTAAAATGATCTTCTCTTCTCTATTTCATTTAAACTTCATTTTCACAAGTTTTCATATACGTATCTATACGTATATATATATATATACATATGTATATATAAATACGTATATGAATGTGTACCTTTGAGATCTTCAAGGTCTCTTTCTCTCTCTCTCTTTCTCTATATCTCTCTTGGGATCAAGTCTTTCATCTTTTCTACTCTTTCACTATTTTTCCTTATCATTTGAGGTCTTAATTTTTCATTTGCCGATTTTATTAAGACCACAAACCAAGTAATGACCCAATATTGGATTCATGCTTGATGGTCTACAATCCCTAATCCATTTTCAAAACTTTTCCTTTAGATATATGATATTTACAAAAACAAAAATCTTAGATGTATGTTATGGTAGGAATTCCATTAGATGAATGTTGTGGTAGGAATGAATATTTTCCTTCAATCATATAGGATCAATGCATCGATTCATTTTCATTTCCACTCAATATCACAAATGAGCACAATCACATCTCTAAAAGAACTTAAGCAAGATGAGATAGAGCTCTAACTAGGTGGTAACCGAATTAGAGTAAAATTTCAAGTCTACTTAAAGTCTTAAGAGAACACTAAAGTGATTTCAAAATGATTTCTCAAATTTTCAAATGATATTTACTAATTCTAGCTTTCCCAAAACATTCCACATTTACAAGCAACTTTTCAAGAGTCTTTTCAAAAGTTTGAAACATCAAACTCTCAATATTTTTCTACACTGCATATAGAACAAAAAAAAATGTTTAAGTTAAAACGAAATGCATCAATAATAAACATAGCCCTTGGGTTGATTACCCCCGGTAAAGGCGCCGGGAACGGTCGATCCTCGTACCGACGGGCGAGTCCTTTTCTTTCCTATTTTAAAACAAAACCTTATTTTTCTGGAGCACTCCAAAACCAATGAAAATTTTGGGATGCAAACACCCTCGCAATGTTGAGTGCCACGTTTATGAAGGAACGAAAGAAGACAGTCTGTTGCTGCTACTGCTGAGCTGAGAGCAGCTCCCTGTTCAGCCTTCTTCATGATTCCTTAGCAAGTTTCTTATGTGTTGTCGTGCTTGCTCATCCGCTACCCTTGTCTCGTTCTGTTAACGATAAGGTTGAAAAACAACCATTTTAGAGAGATTAAAGGAAAGAATCTCAGCAAGATCAATCAAAATTAATGAAAAAGGAAAAACAAAATCTTTCCACAAAAATAAGATTTAGTTTCCCATGTTCATCGTTTCCAAGATTATAGTGTTAACGATAAGGTTGAAAGACAACTGTTCTAGAGAAATTCAAGGAAAGAATCCTAACAAGATCAATCAAAATTAATGATAAAGAAAAAATAAAATCTTTCTACAAAAATCAGATTTAGTTTCTCATGTTTATCGTTGTCAAGATTATATGAACTTCAACTATTTAAACTCGTTCTATTTATTGTGTAACCAAGACTCATGGTGGTCTTCCATGGTGAAAAACCATGCACGTTTAATGAAAAGAATCTTTTCATTGTTGGTTTTTATTTGTTTTGCTTCTTCTGTATTTTTTAACTTGGTATCAGAGCATACGCAGAAGAATGAAGCCCATAGGTGGCCTTCAGATGACCAATCCTATGAAGAAAATCTTGAGGAATCAAACTTGGGTTTTCTGAATCGCTGCCAAAACACTATACCTTCACAAAAAACTTCATCAAGTAAATTTGGGCTCGCTGAATCACTGTCAAATAGATAGCATGATCACCTTTTGAAAAGTTCTGCAGCAAACTTGGACTTTTAGATTCATTGTCCTGAGGGAGAATGTTGACAATAAGGTTGAAAGGCAAACGTTCTAGAGAGATTCAAGGAAAGAATCTCAGCATAACCAATCAAAATTAAAGATAAAGGAAAAAAAAAATCTTTCCACAAAATCATATTTAATTTCATCTGTTTATCGTTGCCAAGATTATAGAAACTTCAACTATTTAAGCTCGTTATATGCATTGTGTAACCAAGGCTCATGGTGACCTTCCATGGTGAAAAACCATGCATCTTTGATGAAAAGACATCAAACACCTCTTTACAACCAACCATTTGATGAACAAAAGTTTTTGCATCTGCCAAAAGGGAGAATTTTTGAAATAAATATTAAAGAAAGAAGATAAACACTTAAACCAACAAAGCAGTGGCGGAGCCACACGGTGTAGTGTGGGCAGTTGCCCACCCCAACCTTACAAACTTTGCTTATTTTGATGTTAGTATTTTCATATATTGGCACCAAAACTTTGATGCAAGGGGCATAAAGTACTTGGGTGACAAGGCAACTTATATTTAAAGGGATATGAGATTTGAATTATGGTCAGAGTCATGCTCGAGTATATTACTCTTTTGAGTTGTAAATGATAGTAAGCGCGACACTTAAATGATGTGTCTACTAGACCTCAAAATGTTAAAACTTTAGGGTATGACTTAATTTAAAATTTTTACATTGCAGTTTTTTCCTTAAGTAAATATTAAAAAAAAGCAAAAACTACAAATGGTAATCAACATCTGTATTAGAGGCATATGATTATATGAAATGATACATAAAATTGTGTTGTATCGGCCCCACTGAATTGTGGGTGAATCTGTTTATTTTTTACTGTGTTCATTTAAGAACAGATTTTTAAAATTAAAGTAAATGAAAAAAAATTGAAAAAAATTCGCATTTACTTGCCCACCACCAACTTTCACGGCCCTCCCTCAATGATCTAAAAGTATTCAACCGTGGTGTTTAACTTTAATTGCTTAGGATGTAAAAAAAAAAAAAAGTGTATAAGTTTCGAGAAAAAAATCAAAGTCCAACTCATTTCATCTTGTCCACCACCAACATACATTTTATTACTGTTGTTCGTTTCAAATGTTAACTTTGTCATTAGCTATAGAAGCAAAAACATCATCAGTGCTATCAAACAATCTATGGCAGCCACCGATTTAAAAACCGAGGCCATCAAACATAATCTAAGGATCTCAGTTTGGAAGATTTGAGATCAATCCGAGGCTACCAAACATAACATAGTCTAAGGATCACAAATCTTCTTTTTTTCATATACATAGTTAGCACATTCGAGTTTCGACATACTTAGCACATTCGAGTTTCGACATACTTATCACATTCGAGTTTCGACATACTTTGAGTTCGTTCTCAGTTGCAGGAGACTTCTCAGAACAGGTTCCTTGCCCCAAATATTAAGCACCTTGCTATAATTAGTTTTATATAAAAATAATTTTGTGAAGCACTTCAAAAATTTGTTTCTTTTGAAAGGTGAAAGTACCTTTTGATTATAATTTTACTAGTGAAAAATTAAATAAGATGGGCCCAAGGTCACTTTTTTTTTTTTACTAGGGCATGAATAAGCATTTATAGTAATAGTGTGCCTCAACTTGCGTCTGCTAGTTGGAGCATTAAATTTTCTGAAAAGTATTGATGAAGATGGGAGAAAAGATTATTTATTTTTATTTTGATCTTTTTGAGCAATTTTTCTTATTTACATATTAAAAAGTCCTAAAAATTTAAAATTTTATATTTAATTGCCCTAGACGCTAATTTTATATTTTTGGTAATAAATCATTAAAAACAAGTAGTTTTGTTAATCGGTTTTCATGTTCTGATTTTAAGTTGTTGACCATGATAGGTCATCGATAATTTTTTTTTTAATACCTAACAATGCCAACAAATTAATGACGTTCATACTTAAAATAATATATTTCAACTCATAATTAGTCTGATATTTTGTTTCATGCCGCATTGACATCATTCATTGCTTATATTTAAAGGTAGTTGGATTAAATAAGGGCATGAACCCAACTTTCTTCAGCATGAAAAATATTTAAAAAGTTTTCCTGCAAACAGATTTTTTGTTACAAAACGTGACGAAACGAGGCACAGAAAGGTTTTAGAAAACCGGTTCTTTGTTACAAAATGTGACGAAACAATCTATTTCTTTTCCAAAAATGATAGGCAAGTGTCGTAGACTCATTGTTTAGGTTATTCTATTAAAAAAAAAACCAACGAAGCTTACGCAAACACTACAAGAAATTGAATTTTGTCAAAATACTCCAACCATTTTGAAAACGTAATGTACACTTGTCCAGTCTATATAAAGGATCCAACCATTCCTATGTCACCCAAGAGAAAGCATTGCTAGTATTAATGGCTACCTCCCTTTCCATTCCTTTGGTTACTTCGTTCAATAAGTGAGAAACAAGAACCGGATCCTTTAAATATGATATTTAAAGTATTTTATTAATCTTACCTTAACAATATGGTCTTAAGGATAGGTTGATGCACAATATGTGTTAAATTGTTCTTTTTTTTTTTTGTTTTAATAGTGTTTTCATAATAAGAAAAAATGAATGGCTCCATATCATCAACATTTTGATAATAAAAAAAATCAACATTACGTTTGGGTGACATAGGAATGGTTGGATCCTTTATATAGACTGGACAAGTGTACATTACGTTTTCAAAATGGTTGGAGTATTTTGACAAAATTCAATTTCTTGTAGTGTTTGCGTAAGCTTCGTTGGTTTTTTTTTAATAGAATAACCTAAACAATGAGTCTACGACACTTGCCTATCATTTTTGGAAAAGAAATAGATTGTTTCGTCACATTTTGTAACAAAGAACCGGTTTTCTAAAACCTTTCTGTGCCTCGTTTCGTCACGTTTTGTAACAAAAAAAATCTGTTTACAGAAATAGACGGAGAGACCTTTAAGTGCCTCGTTTCAATCTTCCTTTTTTTTTTCGGGTCAAATGTTTCAAGAATATTTCACATTTTTTAGTATCTTCATATATTTTTCTGTAAACAGATTTTTTGTTCTTTTTCCCCCTCAGCTGAATCGATGAACTCGCCGAGTCTGTGGCCCCGCAGATTTCGTTGAAGAATTGAGTTCGATAACCAATTGGTGTGAACCTGTTTTGATAACATTTGGGTCTGAATCTGATTCTAGATCCAGAGCTTTGACAGCATCGTATTTCTGTCTTTGGCATGATGGTACCCATGAGTTTTTAGAAGCTCTATCTACAAGTTTCAGGTAAACTTCTAAAATCTTACAGACAGAAGTTTTTTGGATCAAATTTTACCATGCATACATTATTTACTTGATTTATCAAAAGGTACTTTCACCTTTCAAAATAAACAAATTTTCGAAGTGCTTCACAAAATTATTTTATATAAAACTAATTATAGCAAGGTGCTTAATATTTGGGGCAAGGATCAAACTCATTCCACAACTTTTATAAAAGTTAATAAACAGATTCTAAGCTTTGGAGAAGAAAATCCTCATAGTGAAAGAAATTAACTTTTAGTTTAAAATAACAAAGTACTTTTTCAAGGGGTTATACTCGTGGTTCACCAGAAGAAAAAAAAACATGTTGGAGGAGTGCACTAGACCCCAACGAGGGTCGTAGGTGGTACGTAGCCATTCATAATAAGGCGCATACGCACCGGAAGGGAACCCCACTACTGATCAACTTTTTTATTTGCAGACTCAGGTACACCATTAGGGCTGTTCATGAGAATCGAGTTGAGGTAGCTTGAACTCGGCTCGTGTGTTTTGAAAGAAACTCGAATTCGACTAGTTTAATAAATGAGTCGAGTTCGAGTCAAGTTTTTTGAGTCAGTTCCAATCGAATTCCAAGTTAGTTGGCTACTAACTCAAAATACTGTCCACTAACTTTAGTGTGTCCCACGGCAAGATTTTTCGCACCAAATCTTTATTGGCTACTAACTCAAAATACTGTCCACTAACTTTAGTGTGTCCCACGGCAAGATTTTTCGCACCAAATCTTTATTGGCTACTAACTCAAAATATGAAGGTGGTAGTATTGGCTGCTAACTCAATGTGAAGGTGGTAGTACAAATAGCTCAGCACATTGCTGCCCTAGAGCACCCAAACGAAAAAAGAATATAAAGTTTAGCAGGATCAGAATAGATAGATGCTGAAAGAAACGTATTGAGGTATAAGAAGTGGGGAGGCCGCTTGGCAGCTACGTGGACTTCTTCGGTCTAGAGAGCACAACTGTTAGACCTTAAGAACATTAACATGACTTTAAGCAATTCAAATTTCTCCATTTCAGTAAGAGTTTTCAATCGGATTTGGATATACATAAATATCTGATTGGATTTGGATACGAATTCGAATCGGATCCATTTTTAGACAAATATCTTGTATCCAATGATATTAAATTTTGAAAATTAGCAAAATCCAGTTCAAAATTCGGATTCGGATCAGATTTGAATTGTAAGATCAGATTTCAGATTCGGATATGACTTTTCTTTATTTAAATTCGAATCCAAATCCGAGTCTGAAATGTGAATATCTGAATAAAAAAAGATATGATTAAGGATATATCTGATCCGAACCGGATCCGTTGCCATCCCTAATTGTCCTTCCTCAAAGCAAAGATTGACTCTTCACTGAGTCTCTATGACTTTGTGAAAAAGATTCCCTTAAGAATGAAAGCATGCACTAATCGATAAAGCTCGGAGCGGAGACAAGGTAGCCTGCATGGTTTTAGCCCCACCTCAAATTTTTTTAAAAAAATATATATTTGTTTTGGATTTGCAAATATATATATATATATATATATATATATATATATATATATATATATATTTTAAAAAATTATTTCGGTTCCTGTTAAAATTTTAAAACTATAGTTTAGTCCTGCGACAAAAAATTCATGGCTATGCCCCTGGCTAAATAGTTGTTAGCCTTTATTAGAAAGGGTTTAAAATCATGGTAGAGTGAGGATTTCCCTCTCATGGAAAAAGACAATCTTTCCAAGATAATCTCTCTATTTACTCATTTACATTATACTCGTATTTTATTTTTAGTGTTATAAATAATACGGGGTAAAGGGAGAGAGGTCCCTGCTGAAATGAACAGGATAGTCCATATCAAACTCAATTACCTTTTGCATTACACAGGGAGCTGTGGACACCAGGAAATTTAAAGGGAAATAAGAAACCAAACCGTCCACAACAATGAAGCATTAATTTCTTCTCCTCTGAACTTTCTATCAATCTTTTGGTTCTTTTGAATCAGGAATAGTTCTTTGTGATAGTACAAGCAAGCACCTACACTAAATTTGAGAATCACGTGGAACTTCGTGACTGCTTTCCGTTGAATTCTTCGGAGAAGAAGCAGCAGGATCCTGCCGGCGTGAGCATGCTATGCGGAAACAAAATTCCAGTAGAATGCTTTCTTTCTTTGTGACAGACTATTTCTCCTGAAAATTTTCACCCACAAGCAAGTTAAAGCCTTGTCAAAGGCACTTAAATCTAGTTACATCAAGTAGGCCACATGGTTCCTTTCATTGTTTGAGAATAAAATGAGAGCGACGAGTTCCTAGCAAAGCTCCATTGGAAGTAGGCCACATGGTGTCAACTTGAAGAAAATTAAAAGGATGGTTCTCCCCTCAAATGGTGTGGAAATTAACTAAGGATCGTCTAGTAGTAACAGTATTTCTCATGAATATGCTCGCAAAATTGGAGCTAGCGTTCCATGAATCTACTTGGACACTGATACGGGCCAGCCTAGGAGCCCGCCGAGAGATGAGGCCGATGATGCCGAGAGGCGACGGGCCACTCAGCGCCCTAGGGTAAGTCCCTACCATACACTTACAGAATGCCTCTACTGCCAAATGTCCTTAAATCTTTTAATCAAACAGTGGCCGAGGGTCACGGAAGGTAGATACCTCCTTGTGGGACCGTGAAGGCAAATCCAAAGCAAGCAAATGGATGACCATTTCAGCAACGATTATGTTCATTCTAGATAGACTTAGCCGGAACTAGTTATGCAAGTTACGGTTTGGTACCTCAAGTGTTTGATTAAATGTTCTATTGGAAACCTCTGGTTTCATTGTATAACGGTGACGGACATGCCAATAGATGTCAATGACCCTTGGTTTATATTTTAGTCTGTTTCTTTTTACTGGTATTTTCACTTATTTTTATTGCATTCTTAAAAATTGGTTAAAAGAAAAGGCAAGGTACAATGGCATGCACCAGCTTAAATTAATAAAGTATTTTTAACACTTCAATAGAACCTGCTGGTTGTATGTTTGAAGTGACCAAAATAACAAAGAATGCCTCCAAAAGTTGACAAAGGAGCTTCCTGTTGGAGTGTGGAGCCTATATCCAAATTCAATAGGATTCACCTATTTTATGCAAAAAAATTTGTTGGGCAGGAACATTATTGTAATTTGTCTATGTGTTTGCTGCGTTGCATTAGACTCTTGTATTGTAACTTTTCAATGTGTTTGCTGTGTTGCACTATTAGAGGACCAACAATCACTTGTAACTACTCTTATTCGAAATTTTCTTTCCTTCTTTTAGTTACACCTTCTATAGAACAAATTGAAAAAGCTAAAATTTGTTTTCCATTTTATCTTGAAGCTAACATAAAAAAAATTGTGTCAGAGAAAAATGACCAAAATACCCCTGGTTAGTAAAAAGAAGAGCACTCCTGTGAAGCCAAAAGAGGTGAAAAATAGTTGCAACAAAAAAAACATGGATATGCAAGGCACCTGATCCGATAGAAATCGGAAAACCGATTCGGTCGACGTACCAACCATTCCATCTTTCTTCTTTGAATGTTTTGGGAAACCGAGCGTGTGCCCGAGCCGAGGGCGAATGAAAAAAGAAAAGGACGGCCGCGTCCTCCCTCCCTAAATCGTCTTTCCAGAACCGCCTCAGCCCCTCGAAAGAAGGCAAGGAATAAAGGAAGACCAAAGAGAAATTTTCTATGGCTGGTTGGCCTTTTTCGTCTGTTTTTTTCCTTAACAGAGAGAGAGAGAGAGAGAGAGAGAGAGAGAGAGAGAGAGAGTGTGGCGCATGTGAAGGTAGCAAAAATGTTTTCGAAAACCGTCTATAAACACGTAACATACACTCATCCATATAAACTAGCAAACCCTGAGCTAAGTCACCGGAGCGGCATTGAAAGCACTGATGAGTTCTCATGGCTGCTTACCTCACCTCCCTTTCCACTCCTTTTGTTATTTTCCTCAAGCTTGTTCCTGGAAGTAACGAAAGGAGTGGAAAGGGAGGTAAGGATTTCAATGCCTCTCCAATGACTTAGCTCAGGGTTTGCTAGTTTATATAGATGAGTTTACGTCGCGTGTTTATAAACGGTTTTGGAAAACCCTTTTGCAACCTTCACACGCCACTCACTCTCTCTCTATTTGGCATGGAACAGAACAGACGAAAAAAGCCAACCAGCCAAAGAAATTTTCTCTCTGGTCTTTCTTTATTCCTTGCCTTCTTTCGAGGGGTTGAGGCGGTTCTGGAAAGACGATTTAGGGAGGGAGGTCGATATTATTACATTCCAATTCTTTCCCGATACCTCCCAAGGAAAGTCGAAGTATATACTTTATTCGACACAAACTGTGTTTTTTTTAGGATCCGTTGTGATAATGAGAGAGATTTCTGCATATCCACCCGAATCGAGCAATAATATCAGAATCCGACGAATCGGCCCAGACTGACTTACTAATAGGATACCCTGATACGTTACATGAGAACATGCAAATAAATACATTAGACTCTGATACACAAGATTCAGTCACATATCAATTGGACCTAGGAATGAATCAACAGAATGTTTTTAGGTCCCTTTCCCTTTCATTATGTTTCCTTTTGATTCCATTTGTTCATCAAATGGTGGGTTGTACAAGTGGGTTTAATGTTTTTTCATTAAACATGCATGGTTTTTCACCATGAAAGGCCACTGTGAGCCTCAGTTACACAATACATATAACGAGCTTAAATAGTTGAAGTTCCTATAATATTGGCAATGATAAACATATGAAATTAAATCTGATTTTTGTGGAAAGATTTTCTTTTTCTTTTATCGTTAATTTTGATTGATCTTGCTAGGATTATTTTCTTTAACCTCTCTAGAACGGTTGTCTTCCAACCTTATTGTTAACATCATCCCTCAAACTGGACAACAGATCTAAAAGTCCAAGTTTGTTGCAGAACTTTGTAAAATGTGATCATGCTATCTCTTTGACAGTGATTCGGCGAGTCCAAATTTACTTCATGAAGTTTTTAGTGAAGGTATCGTGCTTTTGCAACGATTCAGAAAACCCAAGTTTTATTGCTCAATATTTTCTTCACAGGATCAAGTCTTCACTTTGGTGAAGAAGGCAGCGATGTATTTAGTCGTCTGCAGGCTACCTATGCTCTGATCAAGTTAAAAAATAAAGAAGAAGCAAAACAAATAAAAACCGGCAATAAAAAGATTATTTTCATTAAACGTGCATGGTTTTTCACCATGGAAGGCCACCATGAGTCTTGCATACACAATGCATAGAATGAGTTTAAATAGTTGAAGTTCCTATAATATTGACAACATGTGAAACTAAATCTGATTTTTGTGGAAAGATTTTATTTTTTCTTTATCATTAATTTTGATTGATCTTGCTAGGATTCTTTCCTTGAATTTCTCTAGAACGGTTGCCTTTCAACCTTATCGTTAACACTATTCTTGGCAACAATGAACATGGAAAAATAAATCTGACTTTTGTGGAAAGATTTTCTTTTCCTTTATTATTAATTTTGATTGATCTTGCTGAGATTCTTTCCTTTAATCTCTCTAAAACAGTTGTCTTTCAACCTTATCGTTAACATAGCGAGGCAATGGTAGCGGAGGAGCAAGCATGACAACACATAAGGAACTTGCTATGGGATGCCTGGAAGAGGCTGAATAGGAAGATGCTCTCAGCTCAGCAGCAACAGCAACAAACCGCATTCTCTCTTGTTCCATCATAAATGTGGCTCTCAACATTGCGAGGGTCTCTCAGTGCATGTACGACTATGAAGATGGCGTTGGTGTCATAGATCGTGTCTACTCTCTCATTGCTAAGTCCATCTAGACTGCCTAAGCAAACCACCAGTCATTGTTTTCCACTTTCAACCATGTTGATGCCCATTAACCGAATCCTACTTTTGATGTTGTGTATCATCATGTAATAAATTGGGTACAATAATACATTAAATTTAGTTCTTTGTCTATCTCTCACACACACATGTATGCACACAACCATAATTTGTCTGCGTACGTGCTTTCGATGTCACCTTTACTATCACTATTTTGGATTTAGATGAATGGTGTTCTTGTTTGGTAACTTGAACAAAAAACTAATTCAGTCAAAATAAAGATTTTGTACAAATGGGTCTAGGTCCACATCAATACGAAAGGCAAAAAAAAATTAACAAAGCATACATATATATAAAAACCACTTATTACTTTAACTCAAACTTTATTAATCATTATGTTTTACACTATGGAAATCAACACAAAAGTGAGTTTTATAAGCTTAAAAAGATGTTATTGACTCTTGAGATCTTATTTCTACATCGCAATGCCACTTTAGGTAGATTTCTATTGTTTTGATGACTGAGATTCATGTCTACATTTTGTACGAAAAGGGTATGAAATGTTAAAAGAGTGCAACACACTGTTTCTAATCCATCTTTTTCAAGAGACCTTCTGAATCCCAAAAGCACTAACTTCCATAATTCATGTCCAAAGAAAACGAAAAGTGTCTTCAGAAGAATCTGACGGGTACAAAAAAGCAAGAGGAGAGAGACTACTTCACCGTTACACATCTAGAATATGCAATTCAACGAAAAAAAATGAATGCAAATGGCAAATCCTTTAATAATGAAAATCATTTTACAGATCTAGACAATTCCGAAGCTACAATGACATAGTGCTCTCCCTAACATATGTGCAGAAAAAAATTGATCACAATCTACAGGAAAATATTTTAAATTACCACTTAAATTTCTAAAAAAAAATTGATCGATGTACAAATTTCTAATCAAAGCATACTCCTTAAATTAGCATGTATATCTAAAAATTTGAAAATCAATGGAATTTTTATATTCAAATAAAGTACATTTGGGTGGCCTTGTTCTAGTTGTGGTTTTAATATAACAACCAGTTGCTTAATAACCATTTTTACAAGTCCTTCAAAATTTTTCACAATCTTATATAAAAACTAAATGTTTAAGGTGTCACAAATGACTCCACCGCTACTAAAAACCTCAAGTGTGTTTAAATTGCTTTTAATATAAAATTTGGCTACCAAGTATCAAATATCTTCCCTCCTTTTCAATTTTAAATCTGATATTCTTTTTAATGTAACAAGGTAAAATATGGATAGTCGTCATGACTTAAGATTTTCAGTTTCATAAATTATGAACTTTACCATAAACCTTTTGCTATATCATAGAAGCATGTCACTTTACATCCACATCAGACCCATGAATTTGAAATTTGGACTAACCAAACATCCATGCCAAGTTCAATGATATTCATTCAAAAGTACAATGTTGGTAGCTTAATTTTACGTCTTTAGTTATAGAAGACGTGCTCTTCAGTCATGTCTCACATGGACATGGACAGTAGACTGCAGTAGTTTTCATGTTTTAGTCGCATTTTCTAGCCTTGTAGGCATCAACCCTTTGGGCAAGCAAAAACATTCATACCCTAAGCACGACAATACTATCTATAGGGTTTTGCGACACTAAGTAAGCGACTATGTCTCTTGTCTCAATCTGAAAAGATCCACCGCCCGACTAAAGATCAAAGCCTCCACCCAAAATCTCATCCTCCTGGGATGTATGGTTTGTTTTTAATGTCTCAGGGTGTTGTACCTGCTGCGCTTCAACTTGCACATCGATGGCTTCCTTTTGCAGTATAGTGAATTCATGCCTTGAGGATTCAAAACGGAGACTAATCGCTAATCAGCCTATTTACTCTCGTAAGGAAAATATGAGAAGGTTTTTTCTTTAATATTTCTTGAGAGAATTTCTTTCGGTTGTTTCTAAAAATTAAAATAGTAATAATAGCGAGCATCTAAAGAAGTAAAAGATTTGTCATGTTTGCATGTTTCAACAAAATGTAGGGTATTATATTTTTGGGCAGACGATTTGCAAAAGGCAAAACTCTTGCCTTCAAATAAACGAAAGGTGAAGACATCCATCTTTTGTGAATTTAGCCATGCTTAGCAGCATCAGCTTTTAAAATTAGCTTGTACACGATTTTCACACTTTCGTTGGCCAGTCTCTGTTATTAGGCGGCATCTATGTATGTTAAGTGTGGAGTGTGGAGCCTATATCCAAATTCAATAGGATTCACCTGTTTTAAGTAAAAATTTTGTTGGGCAGGAACACTTTTGTAATTTTTCAATGTGTTTGCTGTGTTGCACTAAACTCTTGTTTTGTTAGAGGGCCAACAATCACTTGTAACTGCTCTTATTTGAAATAATGGAGACTCATTGCAGCTGTAGATTTAGGAAGACCTAGATCTTTCCGAAACCACGTAAATTGTTGTGTTTTTTTCTCATCTTCTTCATGATTTCTAAAGTGCGAGATCGGCATCCTTCTCTTAGTTACACCTTTTACAGAACAAAATGAAAAAGCTAAGAGTTGTTTTCCATTTTATCCCTGAAGCTGGTTATATGCACCACCTGGTACACATAAAAAGTTCGCGTAACAGTGTAATGACCAAAATACCCCTGGTTAGTAAAAGGAAGAGCACTCCTATGATGACAAAAAGATATTGAAAATAAATTTCTTTTAAAAATCTCCAAAATACCCGAAATCTCCCCTTCTTATTTTATACTGCATGTCTTTTACGTGCACCACACCACCCAAGTGCATGCAACTCACTCTCGTTTTATTCGCGTCAAAAGCAATCTGTCGCGTTCATAGAGGTCAAACAAACGCGCCACTCACTACCTCATATGCTGCGCATCTCAACCACCTGGAAAGAAAAGGCCTTAATGAATGAAGAAAGACCCTTTCTTAAGATGGTGAATGAAAAAAGTGAGGCCATGCACTAAGTGATCCTCCAAGTTCTAGACAAAGTGCATACATAATATCCCTTTCCCTGCGTAGCCTTGTGACTCCATCTCTGCAATTCCCTCCTTCAACGCCCTTTCTACACATAGTCAAGTGGAGTCACGCACGTCAAACTTCACCGGCTTATGCTGAGAGAGGCACGAGGACAGAATCTTTTGTTTATTTTTTTTACTTGAAGGCCTGAACTAGCTAGAAACCCTATGTATATAAGTAGATGGGACGCTTCATTTTTCTTCTGCCATTAAAAAAGAAAGATCCCCGTGTACCAAACTCTTGACTTTTCCCTCCAATGTTAAACCAAAAGGTGCGCAAGTTTTCGCTTTTTACCATCCTCGCGTCTCACGCACTGTCTCATCTTCGGTAGTCGATGCATGCACGGAACCTTATTGTATTATTCTTCTCCTTCCTTCTTTTCTTCAAGTTTGTTTCTTTATATCCCCTCAGACGAGCAGCCAACTTTTGCAGGAGGACAACTCAGCACGTCGAGCAATAAATTAATCGGCAACAATTGAAGAATCCAAACTAATGGTCTCGATGTCTATCGTGAAGGAATCATTGATGAGAAATGCATTATATGGTGTTTAGGTCGCTTCTAATTGCCGTCTCAATCAATCCCATTGATGCCTCCGCTTATCCTTATCGCATTGTGGGCGTTACCTTCCACAAGGAATAATGTTGATTTGGTTTTATAACATAGCCTCCAGTGAAATCGTAATTGAGGGGTTTGGTGCAACGGCTCACGCCAATGGTTGGTGGACTGTTGTTAGATCAAGTGACAAGGACGTCAAATCTTTATGCGAGCCAACTCAGCCCTAGACCTTAGAGGTAGGGAGGAGGGGGGCTCAGTGTTGGCTCGGATGCTTTTAAAAGGTTCGGATATGTAACCATGGCAGAGCCACATGGTGACTGGTGAAATTTTTTTTATTTTTAAAAGGACATCTTTAAACATTTTTCCTTATATATATATATATATATATATATAAGTGTTTCACTAAATATGAGTATTTTTAAATGAGTCTCCCTCTAGTCAATTTTTCTGACTCTGCCACTGATTTGTAAGCGAGAGATCTGGCTAGAGTGCTCTCAAAACATGAAGACATTCACTTTGGGTTGGGTAGGCACAGGAGAACTCCACAGAGTAGCTTGACCTCGTGATCAGCCTCCTCACGAACACTCAACATCTTCAGGCAAACAAGGAAGGCGTAGAACACTCATGAAACTGCTTCATTGATTGCAATACATACCAGGGGCGGAGCCAGAATTTTTTTCAGGGACGTGCCAAACGGAGGCTGGGTTTTTTGGTTTTGATTTGGGTAGGGTCAAACTGAACTCACAACTAAAAAATACATAGGGCAACAAAAAATTTTTATTTTTTATAATGTACTTTTTTTTCAATTCATTAGGGTATCGACGAAAATTTTGAATCCACCACCCGGTACTTTCGGCTTTCCGATAATGCTACCTCTGTTTGATGTGTGGGAACAGGGTTCACCTAAGTTTACTTTAGGGAAGACGGGCCGCATCATGGTCATCGTCATAAAAATAATAATTACAAAATATAAGAAAATTGAATGGTGACTCCGACTTTTTAGAGTCACTCAGTCTTCTAATTAAAGTCGTCTGATTTATTATGATGAACTGTCAAGAGAAAAACAATAAAAAAAGTAACAAATGTTTTTGTCATTTAATATGAGTTCATATCTTTTTCTCTTTGTTTTTCTGTCAATTATCTGTTTGCTTTAGATGGACATCACCGCTTAGATAGTTAGGTACATTAGCACTGCCCAATGACGTTGTAGTGGAAGTGAGCTTGATCTGAGGGCATTTGAGAAGAACCTTGTGTTCTTTGAACATATGTTTGTAGAACTTGTTTTAAGAGATATTCTTTGATATTTGTGCCTCAAGTGCATGGTGTATCCACGGACTTGCGACAGCAGGAAAGGCGTTAAAGCCAAAGTGAAATAGGATTAGATCCCCCCTAGCAAGATCATACATGACTTAGTGGGTCCGGTCCTTCTAGTGCGACAACTTTAGGTAGGGCCCGATCGAGGTCCATCCAGTTCAAAGTTCTTTCACCTCAGAGTAATTTTAACAGAGATCAGGTCAGAATTAGCTATGGTACAAATAAAAATCACAAAATTAATTCTCATCCCGCATTGGACTGTTAAATGAGTGAATCACGATGGATGATTCATAATGAAAATGTTCATCACCTTTTTCTTTTTGTTTTTCTCTCGACCACCGATCACAATAGTTCAGACCGTAAGTCTTTAAGAGTAAGTTGAGTGACTCTAGATAACCAAAATCATTGTTCATTTGCCTGCAACCAGACTATTGAATGGGCAACAAACAGGTAGATTGATAAGAAAAAGGGGAAGTGGTGGCAGATGAATTAAGAAGAGGCATGTGTGATGGGGCCGGCAGCCAGGACCCTGTCCCCACCGTCGGCGACTCCACTATTTATTTCCGGCCGTCGCATCGCACCTGCTGGCTTGCCCGAGAATGGTGCCAAAGAATGCGTCATTAGGAGATGGCAACATGAGCCCTGGGTGGGGGCCGGGAATGCGGCAAATTGCTTCTATTTCTCAAAAAGAAAGAGAGTGAGTGAGTTGTTCTTGTCCCATATTGGGTAGCCCCCATTTTCAATGGAAACGGTTGGACGTTTCCATCATTCCCAATCATCCAATCCACCCGCGATAGCACAACACATTTGGAAAAGAAACCGTCCGCATGTAGAACTAACCACAAGCACCAAATTCACTTTATTCAAATGGTGATTCTAGTTCTTAAGAGTCGCTTAGCTCACTCATGAGTGCCGTCTGATCCATTGTGGTGGACAGTTGAGAGAAAAACATACAAAAAATTGTAAATTAATACTAGTTAATGAGAATGTTCTGGGTGAGCGAGAGGATTTATCTCACCGCCCGGAAAAGGCCCGAAGGCCCCCCCATTCCCCCTACCTCCGGGGTCCTTAGCTGCGTCGGTGTCAGCGATAGCAGCGGTGAGTTAATGAGAATGTTAATCACCTTTTTTTCCTTGTTTTTTCTTTCATCCATTCATTACCGTGGATTGGAGCGAGTGAGTTGGGTGATTTTAGATAGTGAGAGTCACCATTCAATTTTACACACACATATACATATACATAGCAAATAGTTTCAACCAATGATATTTTTATGTAATCTGTCTAATGAGAGTGATTTTAGTGTTGAAGATATTCTGGGGCTTTAAAAGTTTAAAGTTAGCGTTTTATGTTTCATCTTACACGTCCAGAAAACTTGATATTTATATCGATTTATATGTATTTTAGATAGACAGGTCACATCGGCATATGTATTTTTGCTAGAAACTCTTAGCGATACAATGTTAGTATATTTGTGGGAGTGGTGTAGTTTGTTAATTAATGGTATCTCTTGTGATAAACAGGGCTTAGTAGCAGCAAAGTTTTATTGTGGCCGGTTCTGCTACTCATGTACTGATAAACAGGGCTTAGTGCTCAAAACTATGAGAACCATGTAATGCATTTCATAGCTTCTTTCTTTCACATAGAGGTCCTCAAAGCAAGTATCTTTCTTTTGACGAATTTCTTGAGAGTTACAATATGAATTTATCAGCATACACGGAAAAAATGACAAACTGAAGAGAGAGATATCTTTGTCCATACCAGGAAAGAAAGCTGAATCTCAGCCAAACATTCCACCAAAATTCTAAAGATATATGCATCAATTTTGCACCATATGGTGATCATCCAACTGGGATTGAGAAGTCACTGTCGACGATTAAGTATTAAACGAGAGCTTTATTTTGACAATGACACGCTTCTGCCATTTCCCTTGCTGATAAATGAGTGGTTTTCCAAAATTGCACATATAAGAGTTTCACTGTAAAGTATTGCCACATAAAACCCATTTTTTTGGAAAAAAAATATACTTGATAAAAACGTGGAAAACAAGAAAAACAAGAAAAAGATTTTTTTCGCATTTTTATCATATTTTTTCTCATTACTTTTAGGTTGTTTTTGCTTTGAAGTTTAAAACTTAAGTTGGATTGTTTATCTCAATTTCTATCATTTCCAACCATCAATTTCATGATTTTATCAAATTATTTTTTATGCTTTTGTCTTAGTTTTCATTTATTTTACTTTTTTCTCATTTTCAGGATTTTTTCTTTCCTAAAAAAATTACCTTTTTTTTTTCAAAATTTTTCCAAGATTTCAACTTAGCTGAAAAATACCGGAGAAAAACATCACCGTTGAAAACCCTTGAAGTTCATCCCCATCTGACAAGGCAAGTTTGGAACCCCCAAAGGGTACCTTTTGCCACGCGATCAGAGTCTCAGAGTCATGGTGGAGACTGAGAGTCCCTTAAGAGTTTCTCTTTAGATAGAAACGGCAGAGTTAGATAGCATTACAACATCTCTCTCAAACACTATGAATGGTGTCTCCGCCTATGAGCTACTGAGCTTTAGCCCCTATTCGAAAATAGCATAGGCGGCGACGTCGGTGAAAGTAGCAGCACTGCTTCAGCTTCGACCAACAATGTTGCATCCAATAGCGGAGCTACCACGGGATTGGTGCGGACAACTGCTTACCCCAACCTGTGTAAACCTTTGTAATTTTCTAGACAGCGGTTTGAGGACCCAGGAGATTTCACATGACCCAACAACAAAACAAAAAGAAAGAGTGCAAAAAGAAAGAAAAGATTTGTTGGACCCATGTTGCCTGTGCAGATCCTGTATACCTTTCCTTGCTGGCAATGAAATGTTGAAACATAATGAGCTTTTACTTTCTAAGTAGAATACAAAGTGTCCTATCATCTCATTCCCTTATCCCTGCCCAAAAAGGTGGCCAAAGCATTCGATAGTACAAATCTGTTCCCTCATCATCTTCTTTCCCTCTCTAACTTGCATCTTTGCTTTTGAACATCTAATGAGTTGCAGACCCAACTTTTGATGGAAGGATAAAAACATACTCGTGTTTAGAAATTTTGCGTCTGACCACTTAAATGACGGTATGAACTTCACGAATTAAGCAGTTAAAATGAAAATCTTTCAGACTTGAGTTCCATTTAATTATTTAACTAAAAGTGGCATGCCTTTTTGTTTTTGGTAGTGAGAAAGAAAACTTTTTTTTTTTTTTGGAGAGAGAAACTACTCTTGGAGTGGGAGATCTAGCTAGTACACTACTTTAACCTATCCTTCCCATGCTCATGTAAAGTCCAAATTAAGGGTCTTTTGAACCCTAGGAACCCTCATTAAAGCAAGCCTGAGGGTGTACTCGGGCTTGAAGACCAGCTCTTACTATATATATATATATATGTGTTATTTATTTTTGTTTGTTTGTTTGTTTAGTATGCAGAAATATTTACGCCTATCGTTAAAATGTATCATGCTTGCTTGAGGAGAAAGTTATTTGGCTCAACAAAATTTTGCGGTGGAATCTTAGATTAGGTTAAATGTGGCACTTTCTCTCCTCTTGTTCTTACACGTCGCTGGCTGGCTGCTTCAATCACCTCCGGCCAGTATGACGGAGCAAGATAGAAGTGTGCACGCAACAAGCATGCACCAAAAGAGGTTGCGGGTATTCATCTTGCCTTTTATGAAATTAATTTCGATGCTTGGTTTGAGTAAAACTATATATAAATTATCATAGGTGAGGTCCTTGCATTCACCCTTTATGCTTGTTTGATGTAAAAAAAAAAAAAATAGAAGAAGAAAAAGAAAAAAGGAGTTGCATTTTAGGCATTTTCGTGACCATAAAAGCCTGTATTCCTCTGGTAGGACTGAGATTTGAGAGTTTATTCTTATCGTATGCACTATTAACTAAGGCCTACAAGTTAGGTTGACATCAATAATTTAAATGGTTGGAGCTTTTTTATCTGCATTTCTGAGCACTTTTATATACAAGGTCTCTGCCGAATCACCATCCCCCTAGATAAGCCTCGCAATTGATTGTGGCCCACATGTCACACACTTACGTTATGGCCATACACCAGCCAAAGTCGATCTCGACCTCGGCTGACTCATATATTGCTCAGCGCGAACTTGAGTATTCTTAACAAAGCCAACTCGACCTTATTAAACTTAACTGACCAAATTGAAAACCCTAAAACGGCTTGAAAACCCTCGAGAAAAAACGATGACCGGAACTTTTGCCGCTGGCCTGCGCCATGCACGACCGGACCCAGCCTCGAAAAGACTGAGCTCGATGAGCAAGCCGTGGACTCGGTCGGACAAGGAAGGTTCGAAGCCCGCGAACCCAGTGCATTTCCGTCCTTATCCGGAAAGAAAAGTACAAGGGGAGGAAAAACGGGGAAAGGCGACGCCGCCCCTCACGCGTTGGACGGGGGACGGTGCAGTTAATGAGGCGTTTGGGAGGAGAAGTCCGTAATTTCGGGAGAAGGTCAAGGTGAAAAAGATAAGTTCATGTAGCGCTTCCCCTCGGACAGAGTAGGCAGGAGTTCGGTGGTTGGAGGCCGGAGGCTATAAATGGTGCTCCCAGCCCCCGCTCCCGCGCGTTAGACGCGACCCGCCGTGATCGGGCGACGGTAGCGACTGCGTTCTCGCTCTCTCTCCCTGCCTCTTTTTCTTTCCCTCCTCCCTCTCCCCCTCCTCTGTACCTCCTCTTTGCTCTTCCTCTCCGTTGTACCGGATATCTAGGGTTTCACGACTTCCCGACTCCTCCGCCCTCGCTCTCTCTCTCTCTCTCTCACACACACACACACGCGCGCACACGCGTACTCTCTCTCTCTCTGCGAGCTGTCGCTCGTGTTGTGCTGGCGGGAGCGTGTGGATACTTTCCGGGAGAACAATCGGAGTTTCCGGCATGTCGTTCCAAGGGAAGAAGCTCATAAATGATCCTAACGGTCAGCATTTTCTTTTCAAATTCCCTCTCTACATTCCTGTTCGTACAGTTTCTCTGCGGTGCCCGAATTCTTCGTAACCAGGGCTCCTTCTGATCTTTTCACGTTTTTTTTTAATGTTCTTTTGCCTTTTCTCAGTTGCATTACAGTCGTGGAGGTCCTGCTCTGTAATTTGTTTGAAATAATTGTAGGCTTTCTTTTGTTGAAAACAGATTTTCTGTGATCTTTTATTGGAAGCTTCTGAATTCCTTCTTTTGATTCTTCTTTCTTGGAACAAATGCTCTAGCTTCTCCAGTATCGGGGCTATGTATCCACAGTTTTTTGGTTCATGCGAAAATTTGCATGGGTTTTCAATGAAAAATGTGTTTTGTTCATTAATTTGTTCGTTTTGCTTAAGGCATGTTCTCCGCCAGAACCCCAATCCTGCTGTCCAGTCTCTCCGTTTTAGATTTGTGTAGCTTAAACACATGCAGCCCCGCACTCTTTCACGTTGATGTTACTTTTGCAGATGTTGTGACGGAGTTCATTGAGGGTTTGGTCGAGACTTATCCTGGATTGCAATACTTGGATGGCTTCCCCGAGGTAACGTCTGAACTAGAGGCGACGTAGATGTGGGCGCCAACGTGCAGCCCACATCTGTACCTTCTGCATTTCTGAATTCTTTTCAACTACTTGCATACCTTTAATACTGTATATATCTTCCAGATCAAGGTTGTCTTGCGTGGTGACGTATCAGGACCATCGTATGACAAGGTTGCTGTCATCTCAGGTGCTGAAACTTAGTCTGGTGGCTTATCTTTTTTCTGGATGTTTTTTTCTGCAGTAGATAAATCATACCTACAAAATTTAATGGAGAATGCTTCATCATATCTTTATTCTGCTTGTATCACGTGTCTCGTGGAGCGTCATAGCTATGACTTTGACGAGTAAAGCTGGTGAACAAAGTGAGAGTTGGGTTCAGCTTGCAAGCTTGTGGATCTACCTACTGCGCTTGGTGGCCTATCTACGAGCAGCTATTCGATTGGCAAGCTGATGACGTAAAGTTGATGTTCGTCTTGGCTTTGTCCATGTAGATTTTTTTTATGTAATATAGGTTGCTTTTCTATATGATATATGCTATGAGATAAAAGCTCAGTAGTTTGGTTAACGAGCATGTGTGCTACATGTAGGGGCCTCCACCTTCATTATGTCCTTTAGAAAAGAAAAGGATTTCTATTTAAACAAGCCAGCTTGGATTTTGCGATCCAAAAGGCCTGAGACTGGGATGAACTTTTAATGGACAAGGTCAAACATCTCACTCTCAGGTTTATATTTATAAGAAAATAATTGATTATGGATGATTATTGAAATCTGCAATGATGGTGAGGTTCTTGGAAATCTAGAGTTTGTTAGGAGTGTTAATGTCTTTCTTTCTTTCCTTCCAAAACATGTATTTTTAGCGAAGTGCTAGTTCACTAAAGCTTTAAATTTTAAAAGTCAATGTAATGGCCATATCAAAATGGAAGCACTAGATCTCTCTCTCTCTCTCCCCCCATTCTTTCCCACTTGCACCTGCTTTTGTCATCTAATTTGGTGTGCGTAGCTATCTGATTAATTATTAGAGTTTGGATTGGTATCTGACACTTTTATTAAGCCCAAAGATAATTTCTGTTCCAACACTAAACTGTTCTGAGGAAATTTGAGGATTGTTCTTTTTTTTTTTTTTTTGCTTGAATTGTTGTGGACCATCCTGCTTGGAATAAATTAGTGTAACATTTTTTTAAAAGGTTAGTTGAAACTTGAAAGCAATTTTCCCTTTCCCCTCCCACAGCTTCTGTTTTAGTCTTTAAGTGTTGAGGCATTTTCTTGTGGGATACCTTTTTTACTTGTCACTTTGCAGATGCCTGTTCTTTTGAACTTCTCTGTTCATGATTCTTGCCTATTCTTTCTGGGAGTGTCAGTTGATCCGCATCATTTGTGTGCCATGCAACTCTTCTTGCATTGGTGACTTCAGATAGCTGGTTTCAACAAACCATACAAAATTTGCCAATTTGTCTCCAACAATCTTAGTGTAGTGCACTTTGATTCTTTATCAAGTAAATCCTTGCTCTTCAAGCAAAAGATTCCTGCAATAGTCTATGCCTAATCTTCGTAGGCCCGCATAGTTATAGTTACAAGGTGCTAACCTTTTTTAGCTGTCCTTAGTAGAAAGTATGGATATTGGTATCTAAAAAATCCATATTCTTTGTCTGCAGGTGGTGGAAGTGGCCATGAGCCTGCTCATGCTGGATATGTGGGCCCTGGGATGCTAACTGCTGCTATATGTGGAGATATTTTTGCTTCTCCTCCTGTTGATTCTATATTAGCGGTACTTATCCTGCTATCCTTTGGCACATGAAATATTTTATAATCTTCTAGTAATCAACGTCATGTGTTGTTTCATATTGTAGGGAATTCGAGCTGTGACTGGCCCGAAGGGATGTCTTCTAATAGTTAAGGTAATAGAAATTAAGCTAGTCTGTTCTGTTAGTTGACTTTGAACCATTGTCCCAAACATCATTTTTATAGTTATTACTGAAAATTTGTTTCTCTCTGGAAAATATTGGGAAAAAGTCAACAAATATAAAAATAAATAGAAAATTAATAAAAGTTTAAGTTCTTTGTTAATTTTCTTACACAAACATTGATCAACATTTAAATTTGCTAAAGCATGAAAAGAAGAAAAAACTTCAAATCTGTTGAAAAATGAAATCCTTTTTTTTCTTGAAAAAATGCAAAAAGTGCAAAGCAGAAAATATGTGATTTCCCCTTTTCTTGCTTTCCTTTGATTTCTCATTTTTTATATTTTTTGTGAACAAAAGGCAATATTCTAGGCAATGCTTGGAACTTAAATCTTGTTGAAGGATCTATATCAATTTTTAGTGAAGGCATACACATGAATGACTTAGATGCTTTACAACTTTGGCCTTATTTCTGGTGAAGCTGTAGTTTTTTTTTTTCTTTTCTTTTTAATACCATTCAACTTGTCAAGTATAGTGGCACTAATAACAGTGAACTGTAATTGACAGAACTATACCGGTGATCGCTTAAATTTTGGTCTGGCAGCAGAGCAGGCAAAGTCTGAAGGATATAAGATTGAGGTATGCATTATCTCCTATTTGTGTTCACTTACATCATAATATCATATTGATGGTCTCTTACCTTAGTTTATGTTGATTTGATATAGTCTGTAATTGTTGGAGACGATTGTGCTCTTCCACCACCACGAGGCATAGCTGGGCGTAGAGGCTTGGCAGGGACAGTCCTTGTTCATAAGGTAAATGTCATGCTTTTGTGTTCCTTTTTTTGACATGACATGTTGATGTAGTTAGAATGTGCTTTTCTTTTCTAAATCTTATATAAGTTTGTTTATGCCATTTCATCTAGATACCCCCTTGTGCCTTTCATCTAATTGTTGGTGTTATTTTCTCCCTGCTGTTTCATTTAAACATTCTTCTTTGATCCTGTATAAGTTTACTGCCGTTGGATAATTCTGGCACTCAAATTGTTTTTTCTTGAATGCATGGTGGTAGTTTGCCCCTTATGGCTGTAATTGGTGGCTAGTAGATCTCTCCTCTTTGAAGCATATAGATACTTATACATGTGGAATCTTCTATTATCATGATAAATGTGAAACTGTGAATCTGCTTAGTAGGTTCTGAAAATGAGTTTCTTGCGGAATATTGTGGAGCATTATATATAGATACATTTGTTGTTTATTATGCCGTTTTTTCTGCCTACTCTTCAAGTATACTTCTGCAGAATCTGTGTCATTGGCCGAGATGGCGAGATCTCATGCCTCATTTTATCAAGTTGGTGAAATCAACTTCATGTTTCTGTTTTGTGCAGTATGCTTTTAATGGCATTAAAGCCTTATGGTACTAAATGCTTTGTGATTATGTTTTTTGATTATTTGGATCCTTGTGGCATGGGCAGACGAATCTGACACTTTTGGATATCTGACAAATGACCGAAAGTTCTTAAAGTTTTTCAGTTGGTATTTTCTTCCTCCCCTCCTGCTGTCCCTTCCCTCCTCCTTTCAGTTCGTCTGTCATGCCACAGTTCCATATGTTCTGTGTTGGAGGAAAGTCACATGTCAAGTTCCTTGAGGTAACAGAGGCCCATGAGGGGCACCAGGATCTGTTTAATGGTTGCTTCCAATGATGAAAAGAAGAAAAAAGTTGACCTTTTTTGCTTTCATATTGGCCTCTTGAAAGTCTAGTAGTATAGGGCATTGTCAAATCAAAGTATTCATAGCTGGAGGACATGTTTCTTTCTTATTCTTAGTCAAAAAAGCATTTTGCCTTTATTTTTATTGGAAAGGTTTTCTTTCATATTTTTTTTTTTCAAATGGTAGGAAGTCGTATCAAGATCTGATCTTGTTCAAGCAAGAGCTTTTTGTTTCATATTTCCCACAGTTGGAGGTTTCAGATGGTTTTGTGCAGCATGATCTGGTTATCTTATTTGTTTCTTCACTATTTGTTCTTGACTTCTTTATGTTGCTATTACCTACCGAATTTGAATTTATATTTGGATGTGGACCTCCCGTTGATGAGTAGCATGTAGCATTATTCTTGTAAAGCACCTCAAATGTTCTGGCATGTTAAGTTTCAGTGCACTTGTTCCTCCTACTGTTAGGCCTCCTTTTAGCGAGTGCTTTTTAGCTGTTCTAAATAGCCAAGCCATATAAAGTTCAACTGCTAAGGAAAGCTATCCTGGATAGATGTGCTAGCTTCATCTCTACATGTTTTTGTGATTCTTGATTCATGCCAATTTTCTTTACCCTAGGCAGTTTCACTTTGAAGTATGTTGTCTTTGTCTCATTCCTGTAAAGTGTAAACCATTTTACTAAGGGCTTGTTCTATCCATTTCACAGCATGTTTAGTGACGCGGGATTAGATTATACTTTATAGTGTATCATGGTAGGTAAATGTCTTTTCCTATGTCAAAAGGGCTGCTGCACTTGAGTTGGGTGAGAACCATGTGCATGTGGGCACACTATGGACTACGGAGGTGGCTGTTAGCACTTGATAATTTCGTATACTTTATGTATGCTTGTATGTGTGTATGGTAATTGGTATTTATTGTTTTGGTTTGCTTTTCGCTTATGAAAAAATGGTTATATTTTATCTTCAATTCAGGTTGCTGGGGCAGCTGCAGCTGCTGGTCTTTCTCTTGTTGATGTTGCTGCCGAGGCCAAACGAGCTTCTGAAATGGTGGGCACAATGGGAGTTGCTTTATCTGTTTGTACCCTGCCTGGTCAGGTCACATCTGATCGTTTGCGTCATGGAAAGATGGAGCTTGGTCTTGGGATAGTAAGTTTTTTAATATCATGGCTTATTCGGTTTCTTCTTAGTTTTGCACAAATGTTCTATTTTATGACACATGCAGTTACACTATTGGACACACTTTTCTATTTATTTTGGGTGTTTGTAACAAACCAAGCAGTTTATAAGTTGGCTTGAGATGAAGGTTGTTGGCCTTGTGAATAGGGTTGTATTGAGCTTGACATGAGCTCAATATGTTCTTTGGCCATGCTTACATCAAACCAAAACAGACAAAGTTTGAGACAAGATCCGTTCTGATTGTCCAACTTGCCTTACCACCATTTACATTGCCAATGTTGATGAAATGTCATGATTACTACATCATATGCTTTGATTTGAAACGGATGTTTTGCTGTTGTCATGATTTTTTCAGCATGGAGAACCTGGAGCTGCTGTGGCGGACATTCAGCCTGTGGATGTGGTGGTGTCTCATGTGTTGAATCAAATTCTGTCAATGGTTTGTTTAATTATCTGGTTTGCCATGATTTTCTGTGGTATGCTTGTCATACTTTTTTGGTTGGTGATATTGACAAATGTCTTTTTACGTCTACATTATCACAGGAAACACATTATGTGCCAATCACACGGGGAAGCAGAGTTGTACTCATGGTTAATGGGTGAGTGCACGTACTTGGCAGTTCTTTCCATGTTTTATTTTCTTCTGTTATTTAGGCTATACGTCCACATAAACATACAGTAATCAGATCCACGTCTTCATAATTGGTAGATGGCTGATGTGAACCATATCATATAAGAACTTGGTCCTTAGCTTATCTAGAAAAGCCTCCAGACTTATGATATTTAATTTCCTGTGAAGGCTTTGGGGAATTTATTTATTTCTTATAGTCTATTGATTTAATTGATAAAACATTACATGCAGAAAGATTTTAAATGTCTTTTGTAACAAACTTGGAAATGGCGTGTTTTTGATGTATAGATGTCCTCTTATTTCTCTCCTTCCCTTTTTCTTCTTCACTTTATATATTTTGAAGATTAGGTGCCACACCTGTGATGGAGCTTATGATTGTGGCAAGAAAGGCTGTGCCTGAGTTGCAGTTGGAACATGGGCTTGCTGTTGATAGAGTTTATACTGGATCTTTTATGACGTCTCTTGATATGGCAGGTGTGCTTCTCAAAGGAATACACCACACACACACACTCACACACACACACACACACACACACACACACACACATATATATATATATATATATATATATATATATATATATATATATATATATATATATATATATATATATATATATATATATATATATATATATATATATATCTAGAATTCATCAATGCTAGTAAGTGCTTTTTGCAGGGTTTTCTATTTCAGTTATGATGGCAGATCAAGCCATTTTGGAACGTTTGGATGCACCAACTAAAGCTCCATATTGGCCTGTTGGAGTTGATGGTATGAATGTAAACCTTCAATATTCGTTTGTAAATGGTTTTAGGCTGAAATTTGAAAAATTGTTTCTTTCTCTGCTTCTTCACTTCAACTTTGTTGTTGCTTTTCATGACATTATTGTCCTAGATGCTTAAGTTGCAGCCAAATATGAGTTAGGTATGTGAAGGTTTTTTATGGTTGAATGCCTATCCTGCAGGAAATCACCCACCTGCTAAGATTCCAGTTCCTCTTCCACAATCACGTTCAAGGATAGATGAGGTGATGTTCATTTCTCTGGAACAGATCAATCTTGTTTTCTATCGTCTACACTATTGTTTCTGAAAAATTCTTGCTTTCTATTCTAACAGTGTCATGCTTTTCTACCATGTGAAAGAGGTGCTAGTACACTGTTGTCTTTGTCCAGCATATCAGGGTTGACAATGATAATGGTCCATTTGGTTAATGATTTTGTGGACATTATGGTATAGAAACTTTTTTTTTTTTTTTTTTTTTTTGCTTTTGCATGTCAATTCTTAATAGCCTGAAGAGAAAACCCTGTTACCAGTTTCTTTATTGTTAAAAAGTATGAATAATGCTTTTTTCTATCCTTTTAAACGGTAAGATGTAGAGGAGGCATACATTAAAGAATGTTAAGTTTTAGATAAAGAACCAACTCAAATATACATTTGAAATGCTGAGCTGGATTGACATAATTTAACTCTTTCCTTGAAATAATTTTTTCCTTTCATGAGACAGGCGCTAAGTCGGCCTCAGGAACTAAGCAAGCAAGGCTACCTTCTCGAAGCTGCCATAGAAGCAGCTGCAA
Organism: Nymphaea thermarum; assembly: GCA_011799765.1. Classification (NCBI taxonomy): domain Eukaryota; kingdom Viridiplantae; phylum Streptophyta; class Magnoliopsida; order Nymphaeales; family Nymphaeaceae; genus Nymphaea; species Nymphaea thermarum. The sequence continues at coordinate 413,848 of JAANDH010000060.1, forward strand.
ATGAAATAATCAACCTCAAAGATAATTTGAATGAGTGGGATAGTAGAGTTGGAGATGGAGATTGTGGAACAACAGTAAGTTCTGTAAACCTTTTTTTTTTCTTCTTCTTTTTTTTTTTTTGCCCTGCATTTCCTACTTAGGTAACATGTGTTTCATCTCCCTTTTCTTTAGATGTACAAAGGTGCAGCAGCCATTCTCGAGGACATGAAAAAACAGTAAGTTTTATTTCTAATACCTTTATGATTTTTCCTTTTGATGGATTGTCCATGTCAGAAGTCAAAACTGTTCTTTTTCCAATAAAATCCTTGGGTCCTTGGCTTGATTATTTGTGCTAATACCATATGGCTTTTTAAAGACATGTTTACATGCTAAATATTTAGTGTACTTAATTTTGAACTGGCTTTGCTTTCATGTTCTTTGTCTATTTTCTCATGAATTTAGTTCATGATATTCTACTGCCGCCTTAAGGCTTCTGCATCAAGAACCATGTCTTTCCCATTTCCATTCAAGAGTCTTAACTGTTTCCACATCCTTTTGATTGTGAGACCTCAAAAATGGCCAATGTGAAGTTAGGTAACATAGTAAGTAGTGTATATAACTATGTTGCATGAATGCGAGTGAACATGCAGCATTGTTCAATAACCTTGGTGTGATTGCATCCGTGGTGTGCCTACATCCTACACATGACATTCCCTTGTTGCTCCAGTTATTGCACCTGAGTCGGGTGAAGCAGCCTGCATGCCACGTCCATGTGGCGTAGTTATGTAAACTTAATTGGTTTTGTAAATAATGTATGTAAAGGGGAACATCTGTACCACAGTTAATTTTGCAAGTTAGTATGATTCTTCATCACAAATACACAAAGGTCACTAGCTATGTTGACATGTAAATGCCCCTCGTGAGAGTAAAGGCTCTTTAAACATGCCATTTTTACCATAGGTATGATGTGGAATCACAGGTTGAAATCCAGAATTGAATCCTCAGCTTGTCATTTCTAATATAGATTTGCTGAAAAGGCTGCTATGCACAGTTACAATTTATCACCAATGTTTGCACAGTCTAGCTTGATTTGTTGTGGTGTATGACAGTTATCTGACATAGAATGGCTTGAGTTGTAGTATCCTGTCTTCACAGGTGGATATGGTTGGATGTTATGGTTGTCTGCATGTGTTCGTTTCTCAAATTAAAAGGCAAAAAGGTTGTCTGTTTTGAACATGTAAGGCTACATATGACTTTAGCAAAACGGGTTATTTACTGATATGTATTGGCTATGTAGTTTTCAAATACTTTTATAAAATGTGATAGACTTAGTTCACTATCTAGCAGAACTTAAAATTGTTCAGTGTACAATTTATTCTTAATTTTTTAATCATACAGTAGGAAGATTCTTTAACTTCTTTCATGGCTGTGTGATAATCAGACGGTCTGATGTTGCAGCTATCCACTGAATGATGCAGCAGAAACAATCAACGAAATTGGGGCTTCTATCAGAAGAGTCATGGGAGGAACCAGTGGGATCATGTATGCCATTTGACCCTTATTTATGTGTTTAACTGCTTAATCTTTTGGTCAATGTCATGAACAGTTGTACAGTTTGGTGAATGGGTGTGTTCCGTATTTTTTACCATTTATCATTGTCATATAATAATTAATAAACTATTCAGGCCTTTCTTGATTATGGCATTTAAGAAAGAAATCATGTCTGTAAAATCCAATTAGCGTCTGAATATTTGACCAAAAAGTTCCTATAATTTGGTGAATAAGTCTGTTTTGTACTATTTGCAATTTGTCACTATTATATGAGAACACATTCAAGTTTCTCTACCTAATGGGATTAGAGAAACCGTGCCTATAAATTCTGAACTTCCTTTGTTATCTTTCAACTCCCACATTCCATGTCATCTCTTACAGCTACTTTAGCTATGTGTATGGTGCATTTGGTAAAATTTGTTTTTTTTGACATATTTATGTCTCTTCAGTTATGACATATTCTGCAAGGCAGCATATGCAAAGTTAAAAGAGGGCTCACCTTTGTCCACTTCCATCACAGCTAAGAAATGTAAGATGTGCATCCACGTCAGTTGCATCTCACGACTTCTTTATGTTAAACAATGCATTCTCAATGCAGGGGCGGATGCTCTTGAAGCATCCATTGCTGCAGTAAGTAAATATGGAGGTGCTAAAGCAGGTTACCGGACCATGTTGGATGCTCTCATTCCAGCATCTGCTGTTTTACAAGAGGTAACTGATGATTTTGGTTGGTACCTTGTCAAGCACCAGGAACACTGATATTATCCATTTATCAGAGGCTAAGTGCTGGAGATGAGCCTTCAACAGCTTTCCTTCTGTCATCTGAAGCAGCAGAGGCTGGTGCTGAGTCTACCAAACAAATGCAAGCACAGGTACCCATTAACTATGACTTTTTGAAAGTTGTGACATGCTATTGTTAGCAAAATATAGGGCAATGTCTGTACCAACATTCTTCTTGTTTCATCAACTCGAATTAAATGTTTTGAACAAATGCTTGACATCCTTTATTTTAATTTAGACTTTATGCAAGCATATGCAAGCACAGGTACCCATTAACTATGTCTTTTTGAAAGTTGTGACATGCTGTTCTTAGCAAGATGTAGGGCAAAGTCTGTACCAACATTCTTCTTGTTTCATCAACTCGAATTAAATGTTTTGAAAACAAATGCTTGACATCCTTTATTTTAATTTAGACTTTATTTTTTGAGAACTCAAACAGTGATTTCTCCAATGCAGCTGCTTTTGTTTCTAGGGACTCGTAGTGATCCCCCAATGCAGCGCTCCAAAAGTTTTGGTTATATATTTTATCAATGTCTTCCACTTCGTAACACGATATGATATGGTCTTAGTTAGCAAATCTTAGCATACTTGATGGCATATGGTACTGCCAATATTCCATAATGCTTCTGGCTTGGTATGATAACTTGGACATATATGGTACTTTTTGAGTCTTGGCTCGACTATGCTTGAGAAATTTCGTTTTTATGATCAATGTTTCAATGACCTGTAGGCTGGCCGCTCAACATATGTTTCTGGAGAGATACTAGCAACAGTTCCAGACCCAGGTGCTATGGCGGCCTCTGCGTGGTACAAAGCAGCAGCTTTAGCTGTCAAAAATCATCCAAGGTCCTGACACGTACTTTCCAATTCTGTTGGTTGGACTGGACGATTGAAAGGGAGCTGTTATGCTGCACTCGACGATTTTCAGCTGAGTTGTATGTCTTTCAGCAGACTCGAATCATTGGTTTACTCCAAAGTTTTGATTACTGACACGCTCATTGGTTTTCCGCTTTTGCGGTTGCATTAGCTGAGAAAGCGAGAGTTTGATCGAGTTCATTCATTTCTGGATGTAATTATGAGATGTGATAGACGACGTCAGAAGACACGGCTCCTGTTTTGTCAATAAAGCTTCATAAATTGGCTGAAAGGAGATGGAAGCACTGTAACATTTTTATGTGCTGCTTGTGTGTGTGTCTAGCTTGCGGGAATCCTCGAGTCATTTAACCGGTGCGTGATTATGTGGTTTCGGTTCTTGCTGGTTGTTTTTATATCTATGAGGTGAACATTCTGATTATCATACGGAAACGCAAGCCAAATATATATACAGTTACTTGTAGACTTTTTTTTTTTCTTTTTGTCTCGTTAACAAGGTGGTCTTGGTTCTAATCAGTGGTATTTACTTGGGGATACAACTCCAGGATGAGAGACTTCCTGTTGTTTGGGGTGCAAAATTCTCAAGGCCGCTCCCCTGTCCCTAGGGTTGTGATACGTGTTGGCTATCGCAATGGGTGGTCACCATTAAAACTTGAACCAGTTGCTGGCCGCCTAGGCCCAACTTGATGCACAACTATACATGGATGCGCCAAGGGCGAGCAAGCCAAGCCTGAGCTGGCAAAGCCTTGTTAGTAGTGCAGTTCATTTCGCACATTTAGGATTCACTGGGATGCTACAAACGAGGATTGCAGATGCACATCTACGTGAACGTGCCCGTAAGCAAATTTCACCTAGTGCTGTTCATTATTGATATCACACTTAATTATCTTTTCCTCTCTCTCTCGGCACACACGCACACACAACCACCGGGAAAGGAAAACGTCAAGGTGTATATCATGAGAACTTGACAAAAAAGTTTTACAAAATGCTTCAATTTCTGCAAGGGTGGTAGCCGACTATTAGGCACTTGTACCTTTTCTTGCTCAAGTCATCCCAGATATACCTTGCCGACACCGGTTTAACGAGCTCAAAGTGTAGAAGCTACTCGACCTAAGCTCAGACAATGCTCTACCCTTTTCCTTTTGCTTTACTAGGCGAGTAAAGAAATCAATCCGGAGTGGAGGGCGTTTAAGAAACGAGCGGCCTTCCCTCCATTTTTCTCTTTGTGAGAGTGAAGCCGGTTTTGGTCATGGCGGTCCCGCGGACGGTGCGACGTCGCGTGGTGGAGTTCTTCCTCCTCTCTTCCACAGTACTCGTCTGAAACCTCTCTCTTTCTCTCTCTCTCTCTCTCTGCAACACTCCTTTTCTGATGCGTTCATGTTAATGCGGAATTTCCACCACGAAGCATCTCCGCCTCTCTCCGATCGTGAAGTACACCGCGCTTTCGTTGTTCGCCGATCGCTTCCTTTTCTCTTGCCAGAGGTAAGAATCATATGCGTTCCCTCAGCTTTTTCTTTCGATGATGCGTTTACCTATTTCTACGTTCGTTCAAATATTCAGCGGGTATCTGAGGTTTTTCCATGACGAATCCCGAGTAGACCTCCTAGGTAATAATAATAATAAAAAAGATGCACCCTAGGAATGCCGATTCATTTGCTGAATTCTTCTTTTTCGTTGTCTCTTTCTGCTCTATTTGCAACTTTCTTGGATATATGAGCAATAGGTTTCAACTCACCTTGATTCCTTTTACCATTTTGTTCTTAAAGTGCTTTTGTTTATACAAATCAACTTGTATGTTTGATGCTTAAATGATTCCGTTCTTATAAATTTCGTTCTCTGTTCGATTGAATTTTCTCACCTGCAGTTACTGTTTTTATTATTTTCGCTTTGAGGGAGTGAATGATATGACTTGAAATTGCTGGGAAGAAATAAACGCAATGTAATTGAAGTTTATCTTCAATGACTAATTATTGTTTCTGGAGAACTAAAGTGTGTACGAGTGGATCAAAGCTATAACAAATAATCGTCTGATGATATTTGAAATATGAAGATTCATACTAGCCAGATTCATTTCCTGGAATGAGACTAGGGTTTGGCATTTACATGCATTGGGAGATGCATGGGTTCTACCTCGATGAAATTTGTTGTATTACACCAGCACTTGGCTTTGTGATTAAGACATTTATCATATCTGCATTTATAATTGAGGATGTAAGCACTAGCCAAATTCTCTTGAAGGGACTAATTGCACTCAGCTGGCATATCCAACTAGAGGCGGAGTAATTTGTTCATTTTTTTGGTTAAACATGTTGAGAGAAAAAAAAAGAAAGTTGTCTCAAATGACAAGCGTGATGACAGTCAAATATATTGCTATGGTAGAGCTTATGAAAGGTGGCCAATTGGACTATTGATATTCTTGTTTTTCTCCCAAGCCCTCGAAATATAAAAGGTTTTCTGAGATATTAATCAAGAAAATATTCCTATTCCTACATACATGTTACATCTTCTTGGACCTTGTAAATAAGACTTTAATACATGTCTATATAGATTGTGCCAATGATTCAGATTAATCCCTTCACTTCCTCAATAATTGCACCAGAAGGTGCTAACATTGTCACAAAATTCTTCAATCCAGTTGTCACCCCAACTGGATCCATCAGATTTGTTTGGAAAACTGACTGAAAAATAACCTGCAAAACTTCGCTAGGTGTGAGCAGCTTTTTAGCCATGTGAGGTACTACTGATCGTGCGATGATGAGAACTAGCAGTTTTTTGTAGCATATACAAAATTGCATGATTTTATGGTTCAAAATTTAAATGTTTTTCCTGCATGCTTTTGTTCTTTGTAAGTAACAGAAAATTACTCCGTCCCTCCTTATTATTGTCAGAGCAGGCCACGGTTCATTGGCAGCTGCTGCATGAATTTTGTCACATATTTAGCTTATTACATATAGATGAAAAATTGATTCTTTGAAAATTTTATCTTCATTTTAATAGTTGTGCATATCCTGTCCTTATGTAACTCCTGTGTCCGTCCTATTAAAGGTTTTCGTAGTTATTTTAAATTTTAATTTAATGTTCAACTTTATGGCATGTTGTTAATATGTTCTTAGCTTTATCTTGCTTTCTGACTTTTTGAGATTTTCAGGTTCATTGAAGAGAATTACAAAGCAAGCTGGCTTCTGCAACCCATGGATGAGAGTAATTTGCAGCTTTTTGCACTCATCTCTATATGGATTTCCAGCAAGGTACTGTTCTCTTTCTCCACCACAACTGCCAAAACTGTTACATGTTTATAAATGTAGCAGCTGCCACCAACATCCAAAACTATGGCTGTTATTGCTGCTAAATGCTGCCAAGAGTTTGTCTTTCAACACCATGCTTTTGGAAAATGACAATATGGAATTATTTTTATATGCAAGACATCTAATGCGGTTCACTTTATCAATATTCTGCAAGGCATCTTGAAGAAATATCAACCTTTATCAAAAGTTACCATCTCTATGTTAGAACTTGTTTAGGCATTATATAATTTGTGAACTCTGCATTGCATTCATAAACCTAAAATTCTCATTACGTCTGATCCATTTCATCATGTAATTTAATCTTTTCTGTTTGCCTTCCTCCCTCTTTGTTTCTTCTCTAGATCTCAGGTTCTTGTATTTGTTGAGTTTGTTGATGTCAGATGCATGATGTTTCTCCACTGTCTGTGAGGACATTGAAGTCTTTGGCAGATGTTATGATCAGTGATCAACATTTCACTGCAAGAGATTTTATTGAAGCAGTAAGTGACTCTTGGTCTATGATTTTGGCTAAAATTTCCAATTCTATCCATCTTATAAATGGAACTTCTTGATTTTACCTTCTCAGGTGTCATTTGTTTATGCCAAAATACTGCTTTCTTCTGTAGATTTTGTTAGAGTCTACTGGTATCTTCTGTCTCGAACTGTTTTTTCTCTATCTTATTCAGTTTGTTTTCTTTTTGGTTTTCCTTTTTCTCGTCTTTTGCAGGAGATGGTGTTTATGAAGGTGATGTATTTGGGAAAAGGTGTGATTTGAGTATATTCTTTGAGCTTCATATCTAAAGGTTTTCTAAGTAGCAGGTGCTGAGGTTTGAGATAGGAGCAGCAAATATTGCATTTTTTTTCCTTGAAGAACTACTTTACCAGTTCAGGTAAGTGTCTGACTTTCTACTTGGAAAATGCACATGATAAATCAACATTAGAAATACCAGGGTTTTAGGACGAAATTCAGTACCAGAGTTCTAGAATAAAATTCAATATCATTTCATTTTTTTTTTCTGTTTGAAGCTTGACATGCTCTATACCCTCTCCATCTTGGAAGTGAGAGTTTCCTTTCTGACAACTAATAAATTTTCTTTAGAAGCTAAAGGGAGCTATATGTAAATGAAAATTCATGTGTAGGGTTTTGTTTTCAGCATGGAAAATTTCTGTCCTTAAGCCTTTGTCTTTCTGGAAAGAACCAGCTATAAGCTTGAGATCTCTTGTTCTAGTTTCAGACTGTCCATAGTAAAGCCCTGTTTCTGTTGAGTTCTATCGAAAGTCCTTATTTAAATCAAGCTTTAAGTGTTGCAGTATGACTTTGGCCCTATCAAATGGCCAAATTAAGTTCTTAGAATGCTTTTGGGGAAGTGCATCAAACATTTTTGGACCACTGAATTTGGGCTGTTTCTGAGTCATATCTTTTCCTTGTAAGGGAAATAGCAAAGGTTGGGGATTCTTTGAAACTCTCTGTTTGCATGGACATAATGGATCTTCTTTATGAAGATGAAGGGACTTCACTGCACCATTATTCTCCTCGTTCTCTGGCTGCAGCTATCTTGGTATGTTGCTTTCTGATGATATGCCACCATTTCTTGAACTGGTCTCTACCTTTGGGTTGTACTTGATACTCTTGAGGTATGTTTGTATTGCTTGGAACTTCGAAGATAGCAGCATATGTGTTGACAATCCCACGACAGCCATGGGAGTTTCCTGTATTCCCTTGGGGTAAGAGTTTCATGTATTAATCTTTCTTCCTATTACAGTATTGGTTCATATTCTCCTTCTGGTATCTTTTTGTTTTGTGTGATCTCAGTTAAATTATTTGCCACATTGTCTCAACTGATTGTTCCACTATTCTTTTGCAAACTGTGGATTGAGTTTAATCATGAGTTCAGGGAAAAGCATTACTAGGTTGAATTTCAAGATTCCTTGTAAACTTCTTAAATGCCTAAAATTTCGTATGGGAAATATATAGCAGGCTAGCAGCAATAGTTATGTGGAGGCTAGAGTATTTTTACCACGTTCATGACTATCTACCTCAAGTCTTGGCTATATGCTGGGAAGGTAGATACTCATGTGATAATATAGATTTATTTACAAGTTTCAATAAAATCTTCATAGCTGAAAAAATGTAACAATAAATAGCATAAAATATAAATTAATAAGAGAGAAGATATTTACATGATAGAGGACATATTTGCTGGACAAAATGAAGAAATATGCTAAAGAAATTGTGGATGTTGTGTGTGTGTGTTATTTGATGTTAGACAGCTTCAACTTTGAGCCCACATTGAATATTGTCCATCGCAAGTGAATTTTCATGCATGATATATCTAGATTGGCAACCTGATACCTTGTCATTGTGGAAGAAGCAAACAACATCCATTTAAAGTCGCCTACCATCTATGCATGAATTAGCTGGTATATATTTGTAAGCAATATACATCAGCATTTCAAAGTGTTTGACCACCTAAGACATCAAAATGCTATCACGTAGGATTTCCTGGCGAAATGCTTTCTGAAACATGTGCATAACCAATAAGTGCATTGAGATCTTGGTTAAGTTTTCACAATGCGCCGAAGGTTATATTATGGACTTCCTCGGCGCCATTAGAAGTAGGATTACTAGGACGTGAAAAGCAGTCCATTTTTATCGCAGACTGGTTCCAAGAGCATGATTTGAGATACCATGAAAAAATGCTAAATACGTGTATTGAATAGCCAGGTATTTTGCTAGTATTTGTTTTTTAGAGTTATCGGATTGCATTTGTTGTCTATTCTAAGTAAATTACAAGACATAGCAAGGAAGCTATGTCAGATGGATGTGGGTGCGGCAATTTTCATAAAAAAAAAAGCGGGTGCAGCGAGAACACACACACACACACTTACGCACAAACATAGACATATATAACTTTGTTATATAATTAATTAATTTTTAATAGCCTTATTTATCTACATTCATTTGTCATTATGAACATTTTTATTAGGATTAGTTTAGTCAGGTGCGCATTTAAAATGGTTAGTTTTGATCTGGTCGGGCTGACCACAAGCCGTGTTGGAGCCACATCAGCACCCGTGCTGCATGGATGTGGGTGTGGCAGTTGTTTAGGAGCACCCATATAATATAGCAGTAAAGCAATAAAACTTTGACATTTCCACCTCCGTGGTATGCCGTTGAGGATGCAAATGCATTGTAGTGCCGATTTGCACCTGCATGTGCATCTAAATGCATGAGAATTTGCAAAATAAAAGTGTATCAAAAACTGCTTATTGGTTATAAACTATGTCATATGGATATGTGTGATATGGCTGAGTACTTGTGTCAATACGTGGGTACAACTGTATTTTAAAACTTAAAAAGTTTTATCTTTTCTAACTTAATTTTTGTTTAAATTTGGATTTTCCCTTCTTTTTTATTTCGCTTTCACATATATTCTATATTTTCCATCCTTTTTCTTTCATTTTGAAAAGTTTTATAGATTATAAAATATATGATGTACATATTTATATATACACTATGCCATACCCCCGTATCCATAATTTTCAAAAATAGCGTGTCCTTACCCATACTGCCATTCCCACACTCCCCTCGTACCTGCACCCATGTGGTAGATTATAAATGAATGAGTGAGTAAAAAGTAGCTCGTCAGGGAAGTGTGGGAAGATAAAAACAGAATTTAAACGTTGGAGAGAAAGACAAATGGTTACATGCGATCAATGAAGAATCTAATGGCTTGCGTGGATCATCTCTCGTTGGCATGTCAACTACGGGTATTTGGGGTGACTATTTATACTTTCTTGCTGTAGCATACCATCTGAAGATCTTGTTGAGTTGCTAATGGTGCTTAGAGAAGGTTAGAAGAGAATGGACGTACTTCAATAGGATTTATTTGGAAGATGTGGCAATTGTGCGCTTTATGCCTGCGCGATAACTGTTGATTTCGAAAACAGTATGTGGGTAAAGTCGACACTGCTTTAAGCATGACGTTCGAATGAGAGTAGGATCACAATAGCGTTCTCTGCTCTTCGAGTGTGAAATTCATGTTGCCCAGTACCGCGTTTGCGTCTTCAGTTTTTAGAGTTACACCTAAGCTGCCATTCGATCAAGTGTGTGACCCCCATCCGTTCAGAGGTTACTGAAAAACATACCTAATGTGTCTGTAGAGCGATGTCAGGTTGGGTGTAGACCCTGAAGGGCAGACTGACTTTACTGAAGGCTTTACTGACCAGAGACCTGCTAATATGTGGATAGTGATGAAGAGCGCTTCCCTGGGGCCATCTCAAAGAAAAGAAAGATGACACGACAAACGAGTAGAAATTAAAGTGCATGATGTGGTTTAGCATCGTCGTGAATTGCTGTTGGCTTATTCTTATTTGTAGCGTATTTTGTGTAAAATATATAGATGAAGGTGTCAAATAGGGATTAGTCATAAGATATTATTGTGGAAGTCAATTTGAAGTAGTATCTGCAAGAAACTGTAGTTATTAGTTCACCAACCCTTCTTCGGCTACAGCCCTCTGTCCCTCAAGGCTCAAGGTGACATGCTTGCTCAAACCGGGTCCATACCTTCGGCCCCTCGATTGAGTTCAAGGACGCATAGGATTCTTTTCGTAAGTTTGTGGATGACTAAAAGCTTCTTTCAATTCTTGGCCTTGGGAAGCAGATGTGTCTGCTCCCATAGCTGATTGGCCTTGGAGAGCAGATGTTTCTGTTCCCGTAGCTGACGACAACCTCATTAATGCTGCAACTTCCTGGTGGACAAGATAGGAAAGGCAAAAGTGAAGAACTTCATAGATGAATTCTGAACTTCGGTTATCTTCTGACATGACGAAAAAGATTATTCTGAATTTCCTCTATGACCTGGGAGAGATTACAGAACCTCATAAAAGCAATTGTTGACTTTGCTATTTAAAACAAAAAATATTAGGGGAAACTGCCTTTGTCATAAACTTCCAAGATCATACCCTCATACCTTCAAGTTCTGACTTGTTTGGGAGCTTGGGGGAACAATTATTCTTATTTCCTGCCCTAATGAAAGTTGGGTTGTGCATCTTTTCCCCTCTTAGTGGGAAAGACGACATCAGGAATTCCTTTTACCGACAATAGAACCACAAAAAGAAGCTTCCTCAAAATGTAGCATGGACGCATTCATCGATCTGGGAAGCTGCCAATGCCCCTTTGTTACATGACAATGCTGGCCCTGCGATCCCAAAATTTGGAACCCACCAAGATATACCAGCGTCCCATCAGGGCAGCAGCTCAGGGCATCAGTCTCTTGGGAGAAACCCGTCTCTTCTTTCTAGTGATTTCCCTCTAGTTCAATGTGGCATTTTCGTGTCCGTTGCGCGCTTGGGCGGGATATGCTTCTATGTTGGTTATTCATTAACACCAACTTACGCTTATAATGTAAAATAGTATATACTGAGCGGGCGTGAAAAAGCATTATACTTCTCTGTAGAACACATGCCAATCAATGGCAAGCTTGTGGATAATGAGGACTTATTATTATTATTATTATTACTACTACTATTATTAGTAGTTGGGGGCGGCAGATGGTGTGGAACTATTACCTACCTTGGGTCCTTTTAGCTTGTCCTTATCCGGTTGTGGAGATTGTTGATGACGTCCTAACTTCTCTTTTCCAATCGCACTTGATTTTTTGCCACCAACTTTAGATTCCCTACCATAATGCGGCTCTTTTATCAGACTAGGAGGACCTATCCAGTTTAAGCTAATCGTCGTGGAGAAACAAGTTCACCATCCTGCCTCTCCAATCATCAACGGAGAGGGACGCTGCTATGCACTCGAATTGTCCTCATCCTAGAAACCTGTAAAATATGACGAATTCAACTGGGCGGGGTTCAAGTGCCCCAAGCAGTTGCTTCTATCGGCGGGAGCTATGTGTTCCGGACATGACGGGTCCCGCCACCCCCTCTCTTGAGATATTTGGTGCTGTATATGTGAAGAACCACTTCCTTACCCTTGGGTTTTGTTGGGGTCACTTTAATGGTTTGACCTTGATATTTTTGAAAGAGTGCGATGGAGTGGAGTCCAATTCTGGCCTTTCAATGTCGATTGATGCCGCCCTATGCTTGCAAGTTGGTGAGGGTTCTGCTTGGGGCATTTAAGTTAGAGAGCGTCAAGAGTTCGATGAGTTGTCTCTCCTTTGCTGCAAGGTTAAAGTGATGTGAAGACTATTTGGAGGGGCAATGAGGGGAGTAGAAAGTTTTACCCCAGAAGAAACTAGAAAAGGGTACAGCAGACAGAACATTTAAAACTGGGAACCCTTTGCTGCAAGGTTAAAGTGACGTGTGAAGACTGTTTGGACGGGCAATGGAGTTGGAAGTTTTGCCCCAGTAGACTACAGTAGACAAACCATATTAAACTAGCAAAATTTGGCTCATCCCAAGGAGTTTCTGAGTCGTTTTTCCTTCTTGTTGAAAGCAGAAGAACAGGCTCACACCAACCTGCCTTCTTTAGTATTGCACCGACTGTGGGGTATGAATCACTAAAAAATGTTGAGATCGTATAGTTAGCATTTCAACAGCCTTCAGGTATTCGCGTGTACATGGTGCCCCTCAAACAAATAAATCGCGTGTAGCGTAAGTGTAACCACAATCTTGTTGTTACACTATCTTAGGTTTCCACTTTCCATACATTTATTAAATATTTTGTAGCTCCATAATTTTAAGAGGCAACCATTTTGTTGCTAATTTTCTGAAGAAAAAAAAAACTAGGCTGTTTCCGAGTTATCGTGGCATTCCTTTTTTTTCGCTACCGGCGGCAAAGAGAAATGCCACTTCTCCAGCAGTGCTTTCATCTTAGCCAACTTGGCGTCTATACTTTGGCATTTCAATGGAAAAAGATGCATTAAATACATGTAAAAATAAGTCAGCCATATACAACGGCAATAAGACATGCTTTTAAAAAAAAAACACCAGAATATAAAAAACATGATAAAAATACATGTTATATGTATCTTTTCATGTTTCTTTTTGTATGTTTATTATTTTTATTTATTTTATTTTCTTATAATTTTTAGGATTTTTTAAATGTTTTAAAATTTTGCTGAGATCTTTTAGAAATGAGTCGCTTGGACATGTCAAACTTCCATTTTAAAGCGTTCATTTTTATCATGCTTTATTCTGGTTATCTCCCGTAAGTGAATGTTGTACATAGAATTGAGATATCAAGCAAGCAAGTGCGCCCTTTCAGTGATGTCCATGGATGCCTACCAACTCGAAGACATCGAGGAGCTCGTGCGTTTCATCCTTCACCATACGTTGAAGCCATGTGAAGATGCAGGCTCTTCGTATGTCAAAGGCGATAACCGTGATTAATCAGAAGCGCTTCTGAAGGGGCTGATGCACCCTAAGGATAACAGGCCTCGAAGGTCTGTTCTCTCCCTTCTTTTTCCCTTCAACAGGGACTTGGTGACAGTTGTGGATGTACAGAAAGCCTTTGGACTAGAGGACCGGAGGTCAAGTTTCTCCATATTGTAGGTCTCATTTAGAAGTCGGGAACTTCGAACGTCTCCGTGACTGGAGGTGAACCGCCTGGATTTTACATTAGTTTGGTCTCAATCATTTGCTTTTCCTGTACGTTTTTTTAGATTTCCTACTTTGGTTTATCGAGAGAGATAGATATGGTTTATTTAAAACTTAATGTGCCGCGGTCCCACCTGCCGACAGGGCCATATATTTCCTATAGAAAGTTGGGCAGCTATCCCTCACGGGATGGGTCCAGCATCCTGCTGTTGCTGTGCTGGATCGCGGCCACCATGATCTGCTCAAGCAGGTCTAAACTTAGGCCCAATTAAAATGATTCTAGAGGAGAAGCAGACTGAATTTAATACTGCTGAGACCAGAAAACATGAGTTTCCACTTCATCTTGCAGACCTGAATGATATGCATATGCTCGATCATCTTATATGCATCGGCCTATATCGATTCTGTGTGGGAGCGCAATAAATTAAGTAGAAATTTTAACGTATTTTTTATTAATGTACTAACATATTAAATGATATATGCAGCGGCGTCAGCCGATATTCTAAGGAGGCTGTTTACGGGCTCATGGGCACCGAGATATTAATAACGCCGGGCGAGACTATTTGTGGTTAGAAAAGCACTGTGAGTCGATCGAAAAGGACCTTCAATTGATCCGAAAGAAGGGAGGGATGCTTCTCATCCTAATATTAGAAGAAAGACGAGGCACGGCAGCTAATAATTGAAATTAAAGGGAAATAGGCAAAATAGAAAGAATGAGGTTTTAAATCACCATCAGTGTTGTCATCCTTCTTCAATGAGATGAACAGACGAACCAATTTTGAATCCCAATCGCTTTCTTGGATCATGTAGAGTGTGAGGCCTATGCCCTTCCTTTGGTGGTGGTGCGTTGATTCTTCACTTCCTCTTCCCTTTCGTGAACCCACACAAGGGTCAGAAAGTGACTTGGGTCTTGATCTGCACGTAGGTCTATCTTTTGAATTGCTCCATCGGTGAATCCCTTTGTTTTTTAGGGTGAGACATTAAATCATATTCTTGAACTCAAAGAAATTTTCACTAGAGCAAGGGTGGTGGAGCTCTACCCCATAAAAGGTCAAATGACTAGAATTAAGCATGTCAATTTCATGGGCCCCAGGGGTAGATTTTATCCAGTATAGCGATGTATTGATCTAGAATGCTAAGCCGAATGCTAGGTTTTTGTTCTTTTCCATCCCTTCCCCGCCAGGAAACAGAGAAATCATTACGCACCTACTCACTGAAAGCTGTCTGAAGTAATGGCTCAACAACTTCCTTCTTTTTCTCTCTAGTTTTTTCCACTCTTCTACATTTGCTTTCCCTACAGCTGTTAGCCTGTAAGTTCTTCCCTTTACTGTTCCAAAAAAAGGGTATGATAGGCTGTGAACTGGGCCAAGGCTGGATTATTATCTTTATACTTCCTTTGTTTTATTCTTCTGCTTTTCTGTTGGCTTCTTTGACCATCCGTAAAACTATAACTCTAATGGTCCAACTAACAGATTGTTCAGTCAAATCATGAACACAGCTAAGCCAAGATTTCGGCATAGTTTCCATTTCAATTGTACGGATAATCTGGCAAGTTTTTCCTTCAGTATCTCTCCCTCTGTATAAGAGAGGCTCAGAGACCGCTGTCCTTTTTACTGTGGAGTAAAGTTGAAGCATGTAGAAAACAATTTAAGTGAAAAGTAACTAAAAATTCAATGCGGGTGTACGATCAATCACAGAATGGGCCTACCCATTGACTCCTCCATGTTCACTTGGTAGGTTATTGTAGTGTTTTCTAAGGAATGTTGGTCCATCGGGTGAAAAAGCGAAAAAGAAATCGCCCCTGATCTTTCCCACACAGTTTCAAGCCTTCCGCTCTTAATTTTTGTCCATTTTGTTCCCTTTTTCTTTCCAATGGTATGGTAAAATACCTGCTCTCAATGTGAGAAAACATATTTTATTGATGTCTTACACACCTTTGATCATTAACGAGTGAAACCACGGGCAGAGCTACACAAGTGTCATCTGGTTTACAATTGTTTGAGAAATGGTATGGATCTACAGTGTCGAACAATAACGGGCGTCTCATCATAATGTAGATTCTTGTTTGGATCTGCTACTGAATAGAAACGTTCATCCATCTTTTTCTCAAAGATCAATATTTTTTTAGTTTGGTGTCATTTATTCTACGATCCAGCTCAATATATTCGGCGTACAACGATTCTTGTAGCTGGTGGATATTCTGTTTACTCGTATAAGGCGGCCGCCAACTGATCGCTATTGCCTCCTCCTTCGATTTATCAAAGAAGTTGCAATTAATTAAAAAATAGGCATGATAAACACGTCTATTTTTTAATAAATTTTAGTAAAAAATAGGTGATTTCAGATGAGAAGGGAGACCCATCAGCCAACTGAAGGCCAAAACTCTCGCCCCACCCTTTGTCCCTCTTGGGTGTCGGATTTGCTTTAGATGGTTCGGGATGCTGCCATTTTTACGCTTCAACTTGCATGTCATGCCTCTCTTTCATTCTTTCAATATAAAGTTGATGCCCTATAAATTCAAAGTAGAAACTAGCTGCCTATAGCTTCATTCCATCTACTGTATCAATCCCTTGAGGGACTACCAATAATAGACTACTATATGTTTTTTAGTAAAAACAAAATTAAAGTTAAGTAACCATTCTACAAACATGAAAGTCACCATCAAGGACATACAATTAAAATAATGCTTCTCTCTGAGATGAGTTACTCGTGAATAGAGGTTTGTAGAGAGATCGGATATGGTTCTGCGGTTTTGGACCTTTTTCGCTTGCACCAATTTGATGCGGATCTGATGTGCTATACATTTAGCTAAATGAAGCTCTGAGGCTGAGCTGCCCCGAAGTCCATCAACCGCGTCTGCGTTTCACCTTCTGAATGTTCATAGAATTGGATAGAGTGGAAATCCGATCCTATTCATGCGTCCTTGAGAAAAGAGGAGGTAAAGAAAATTTCATGGGAACTAGAATCCAATTTTACCCGATCGTTAGACTCCATGCACATTTCAAATAAAACTTAAAGTGGATTCGATCGGGTCCAGACAGAGACTTTAGTACTACGTTTGATGGGATTAAAAAGAAAAGGAGAAGTTCTTCAACTGGAAAAAAAATATATATAATTTTTTGGACAAAAGCAAATATTTTTCAAAAATTTTTATTAAATGTTTGATACATGGGTGTACGGTCCAGACAAACTTCTCCAACAAAGTTGTAAACTGATTTTTTCTTGGTACCTTAGAATTTAGCCATTTTTAATGGCAAATGAAGAAAAAAAAATTAACAAAAACAAATCTAAGTAGGCAAGAATTTACTAGATTGGATCACCAAAGGATGCACCTTACTTGCTTAGGGATTCTTATTTCTTAGAGCCCTAACTAGCCAAAGCCTCACAGTGAAACTGAAATTGAGTAAAAGAAGGAAAAGTGGTCTCCTTGCCAATAAAATTGGAAAGAAGAACAAGTTACAGCTTATCTGGACTGTTTATGAACAGAAAGAAAAACGCCTCGTGCACAAGTGTTGAACTCAAAGACATTAAACATTCAACTAGAAACTGTTTAAAAATTCTCAGGAAATTCGTATTTTATCCATTCTCATAAAATGCATTGTGTCTTTGCATATCTAAAAAGAAGACGGGTCAGATTCTGTGGCAACAAAGTGCAATAAAAGGCTGATCAAAATCGGATCTGATCCGCTAGAAATGGACAAGATCTTTAGACTACAGTTGACCCGCTTGCAACCCTACCCCTCGTGTGGTTCAGGCCCAGTTGTCAGAAAAATTTAAAATGGGTCGCAACGGATATAAAAATAAGTATATGTTGTCGTCCACAAGCTCACGAACTGCAGTGGTTGTCAAGAAGAAGAAGGTTCAGAGCAGGTTTTTTCAATTTCAGATCAATCATTTGCAGCCATGCGTGTGGGGGAAAGCAGGCAGGAGAATGTGGCCTGCTTGGTTTTGACTTTTAACCAAAAAAGCAGCTGGTTGAGTAAGTAAAACGCATCAACTTTCCGTTGCTAAATGAATTATTTGTGGGGGGTTAGTTATGATTAAATTAATGTAACATAGCAAATGATATATTAAAAAGTTGGTCATCTGGTTGGCAGGTCGATGAGAATCTGGTTTTTTGAAATGCAAATTATAACAACACATACTTTACTTTAGTTGATGTGTGTACTACAGGTCCAATCAAATCCCGAAACCACCCTAAACTCAGAGGATGGTGAATGAGGAACAGCTTCAGTGCTTCTTAGCTTTTTTCTCATCCAAAAAAGTTGGTGCCTCCTACCAATGATTTCTCATTTAATAGAGCATGTTGAATCATCCCTTGCGTTCAACATAGTTCCTTTAGTAAGGATAAGCTCTTGGAACTTTATTTTGATGTAAAAAAAAAAAAAAAATTGATTCATTTATGTCTTGAATTTTTTTTTTTTCTTTTTTACGTAGCACCATTCTCAGGTTTTTCTCAACAACATTTAAAGTTATTATTATTATTAGTAACTGCACTTCCTTACTTCCACATTTTGTGAATAGGTTTCCTAAAATTGCTGATGCTCACACAAACTTGTGCGCCCGCTGAATAATATCTACCATCCCCTGCCAATACAATTATATATATATATATATATATATATATATATATATATATATATATATGTGTGTGTGTGTGTGTGTATATATGTGTGTGAATTGATGTTCCATCTGACTCCTGCCGCGCAATGGCTTTCTTTTTGTTTTTATGGCTTGGAACACAAAGCCACCCTCTCTCGCCATTATAGATCTTTGCCCACCAAGCGTTACAACAAGAAGTTTTGTATTTAAATTGATTTGATATTTTGTTTGTTGCGATGGTGGTGCTAATTTTCTTTGCCTTTTAGGCATTCTTTATGCTTTTTTCAATTTGTTTTGATGTGTATTATATGTGCCAGAGATTGTTTATAGCCATTTATTTCAATATCAGGTTGGTAATTGAATACTTAAAAGTGACGTCCAAGTTTATCCATGACAGGCATGATACCACCTTCTTAAAAAATATAAAGAAAGACAAGGGACGTGACACCTACTACAATTATCAATTCAGAAAAAATAAAGTGATTCTTGATAACTTTCATTATGTGACACATTCAATAATTCGCAAGGGTGTTAATGGTTGGCACCACCTTTATTGGATTATTGATTCCTTTAAGCAAGGGACCATTTAAGGCTAATGGTTGTACGCCCTTTACAAGTGACAGCATATCTTCCTTCTTCCAAATTACACATGGAACAGACTGGTCTGGATACGGATGTCAATGGTTCAGATTTGGGATGGATACATCCTTTTCCAAATCCTGCTTAATCATCTCAGATCTGGATTTGGATTCAGATTCATTTTTTCAAAACTAAAAGTGGGGTTAGCTAGCGTAAATCCAAAACTTACGTGTAATTGAGTCGGGTCCTAATAAAACATTTAGTCAGACGTAACCTCAGATTTGGATGTGGTTATGAAACTTTGTACCAAACTCGAATCCCATTAATAAACAAACAGATAATTAGGTACATCTGATTCATTTACATCATTCAGACAACCTTTTCTTCTTTTTCTTTCTTATGAGGTAATTGGGTTTAATCGAGTTGGTAAGTTGGAGTTCACCCGAAAAGCTAATTTGCATTCGATCATGCTGGCACTCAAAGAACACCAGCGTTCTTACAGTAGCGACTGTCAACATTGCTTATCAAACAAAGGTGGCAAGGAACATACTGTCCAGTTCATAAGGACCCTGTCTATAGGGTCAGGCCTTTCGTTCAGAACAGAGTGTTCTGGTTTGCCAATCAAACGACCACCATGACATGGACTTGCAAAAGGAGTCACACTAGTGAGATCCAGACCATGGTTGCTCCACGAACGCCATATTGTGGGGACTGCAAGTTGCATGCTTGCTGGCACAAGCGGATAAGAACGATAAGACCAGGCATCGAACCGGGCCCCCAACGGGCCCAGCTCATAAAGGACTGGGCCAGGGTCGAGAAATTGACATCGCGCTTAGGCAGACCCCTTTACTTAATGGGTTGGGTTGGACCAGTTCACGGGCTCTCAACACGGGAGGGATTGTTTAACTATATGAGGTTCTCATTTTATTGGTTGTCTTTGAAGAAGTTATTAACTACATAAAGTCATTATAATCCATAGGTAAGGAGGAATTTTCTTGTTTTATTGGAATTTTCTTGTTTTATTTTGTCCCGAAAGCTATATATATATATATATACTTCACCATAATCTTGTGAGAAGATATCTATGACACATTGTTATGGTTTTGGTTGTCTATTGGATCTATTCCATTTTGATCAAATCGTTAGATATAAATAAAATATCTAGAGATTAATGGTAACAAGGTGGAGACTTTTTCCTTCAAAAATTTGACAAGAACAAAGTTCTTTTAAATGGACTGGATCTAATTTGGTCAATTGAAATCGAATTGTTTGGTACTAGACAGATTGTTGGGTCCACGGGCCGCTTAATCTCGAGCCCACCCAGCCCATCAAGGCCTGCCGAACCTTTGCGGATTCATTGACAGACCGACGCAGCTTGGTCCAATGCCCAGCCCTAGTACTAAACCGCCGCTAATTTGCGAGAACAATTGGACTAAAACTGTGGGCAAAAAAAAAAAAAAAAAAACTTGTCTGGAACATGCCACTTGGAGCACTCCATCTGGACGGCGCGTCCAATAGACATTTGACGTGTGGCACGCATTAAGACCATCCCTTATGACTGTGGGGCCTTTTGCGCATGGTGCAAACGTTAACTTTTCTAACACTTCAATAGGATGCCAACAGTGTGCATGTTTTGTCACTTAAGTGTGCTGGATTTGGCTCTGATCCCTCCAGCATCCTTCTGTCCTGACCCCTTTTGTCCCTACTTTTGAGGCCTTTCAAACGCACAAGAAGAAATTTTGTGCCTTTTTAGTTTCCTCCCGAGATTTTGTCGGCCACCATGTTTAGCTCATAATCAACAAAATTTTGGCAAGTCTTGCCATAGATTTCTGTGAGCTTTCTTTGCCATGAAGATGATGCATTTAGAAAGTGACGTGAGCACAATATGTAGTATATTTAGTGCTTGAAATATGTAAACTGAGTGAATATAGAGACCTAATAGGTGGTTTTATCATCTTAATTAATGTCTTACAAGTGTCACATGTAAAATATATTTTTGAAAAGATAAAAACCTACAACTTGCACCTTGATACTAGAAAAATAACTTTGCACGTTTGTAAACTAACCAATGAAGAATCATAAATTCACTTAAAAGCAATTTTATATATTATATTCTTTCTGCTAAATGGTAGCGTGTGTTTTTTTGACGTGACAAACAAAACAAAGTTTCATAAGATATTTTAGAAAATGTGCCAGAAAGCACTTTGATGATAAACCTTGTCAGGAACTGGAAGCCTGTTCGTAGGCCTACTACAGAAGGGTTGTTCTTTACTTCACAAAGGGCAGTGTAATCTACGTCGGCATGTTCTGTACTTGTGAGTTCCCTCAATGCCAAAGTCCTTCTTCTTCTGGTTCAGTAGCTACAACTTGCCAGCTTTCCGTATGGTAGGTGATGGCTAGGCCATGGGACATGGGTGATGCTTGAGTTCTAAAACTAGTGTTCTTGCACTGTGTTTGGCACGGTTTCAGTTTAACTTTTTCTCTGAATTTGCTCATCTGAATCGGATCATGAGGTGAAAGACCTGCTTCATTACTCTACCCGGCGGTTGGCATTCTCCACAATGTAAAACAAGATGAAGTAAATCAAGTTCTAAGCGTAGCTGCGTAGGTGGTGTTCTTATAGTTGTTTATGCAAGTCATGAGGTCACTTTTAGTTTTAACATCTTAACTGCGTCCATGAGCCGGTTGGTAGACAACTCAAAAAGTTTTTCCAATGGATCCATTCGTGTCCTTCAGTTTATTGGTACAATTTGGTTTTACTGGCTTGAACCTTACGAAAATTTGTTTCTCCTTGTCCTTTAGCTAGTGTTTGACGGTCCGGATGAATCCCCCAGTGAATTGATTTGACACAATTGTCTTGCAGATGATCTGACCCATAAAAAACAGTACCATTCAAGGACATCTAGGCGACCGCGAAAAACACGGGGCTGAATATATTTTTCTAAATTTTTGTGGGGATCATAGTAAAACTTTCTCTTTCAAAAATTGCTGCCGTCGGCCCCGTGCTGCCGTCACAGTATTTCTTGTGATGGGAACACTTTTGCTGGAAATCCAAATACCAAACTAATGTAGATTAAGCCAAAGTTGAAGTCGGCAAAAAATTATACAAGGCGTTACCATTGCTAGTAAAAGCTATGAAGACTTGAGTTTTCTTCTTTGCTGTTAAAAATGGAGTAAGCTTCTTGCATTTGGAATCATGTACCCTACTTATTGATGGGGATGAAGAGGTCAGCTCAGTTCGTTTCTAAACAAGTTCGTCTGTTGATAAAGGAGCCAAATGACAATAGGGGTTGCCTGTTTTGGGTCCTCTCATCAGCTTGTGTTCAAAACATATTTCATATCATATATTGCATCATATTCATTTATAGGAGAAACTTTTTGTCGACATTTTTCAAAACCGTCACTAATTTGTGGACACACACACACACACATGGATATATATACATTTGACGTTGCAATCTTAAGAAAGAAGTTTGTTTCTTTTAAAAGAAAGTGTACATATGCTGTTCTATTTAAGAGAAATTTTGTTGTGAGAAAAACCATTCTAATTGATAAATTTAACTTCGAAAATTGATTCAAAACTACTAAAGTGAAAGACCACTCCAGCCATGCTTGGAATTTGTTGGCTATGGGAATGCATGCAGGTAGCAGCCGCTGCCATGATCCAAGGGGCACCGGCCATGTCTTCCGTTCTAAGGAAGGATAACCAAGAGCTTGAATTAAAGGAAAAGATCAATTCATTAACGTGCTGCCAACACGATTGCTGTACTACTTCCTTAGCCATCCAACATGGGTGCCGTGGATTTAAAGGAAAAAAAGAACCTTTTTAGCTTTTATCATCATTTCTTCATTTGAGAGAGCAGTGTCACATGGACATTCCACAGATCTTGCCTTCTTTTTGCTCTTTTCCTTTGGCCGCATTAAGTGGCACACTAAAAGCACCGATAATGCTTTCTGTTCTTTGTTTCCTCCCGCGGCGATTTTTCGTTTTGTAGTCACTTTTGGCATTTGCGATCTTCGGCTAAATCTAAATGTAGAAATTGATTTTTCTAATGTAGTGATCTACTGATCTGTTTGCAGTTTAAAACTCAAAGATGACATCCAAGTTGATGGCTACATTGTGTCCAAGCCTTAGCGTTTGGATTCTCGGGTGTGGTGCAACAAAAACTTCGAATAGCAGTGTAGTTGTAATAGAAATCTTGACAGGGCCTTGTTGAAAGGAGGCTATTTATTGTTTGAGGTGGGGAATGTGAATAAAATCAACGACCTTTTTCTTCTGCTTTCCAACAGGAGCTGCTGCGCGGAGTTTCAGTAAAGGGGAAAAAGGAGGAGCGAACAAAAAATTGACCAAATTGCTATGATTGGCGTCCCACTGAACGGCGCCTATAATTAAAGACTGCATTTATCAAAAAATCCAACATCTTCAACAGACGCTGTACGTACTTCCTGGAGTGAAGTCAGATACCCCTCTGTGAAAACCCAAATACTGCTGCACTTGAAGGATATTATGCTCCAGTCCACTCCTTAATTGCTTTAGAAAACTGAAAAATAATAAGTCTGGCAACAAATAGAAAACAATCTGGTAAAACTTGTGCTTCACCCTGGCCTAGAGTGGATTCAGTAGCGCAGCTTCTTCCCCTGCTTGCAATCGAAGTTGGAGAGAGAGAGAGAGAGAGAGAGAGAAGGCACTCTTCCTCAGAGCCTGCTCACCCCATCACAGCTGCTCCAGCAGAAAGCTTCTCCCACTTGAGCGCCAAATAGAAGGCCCCTCAGCCTGGTTCCCCTTTTCTAAATGTGAATGCTCTCTCTTTTTCTTTTTTTCCTTCCATCAACATTTTTTTCCCCTCTCCTTTCTGGGAAATGTGGAGGCTGGTCTAGAGAGATGAAAGATACATTTTTATATCTTAGAATTCTTACAAGAAACTGGGTTTTTTTAGATCCTTTAGATCTCCAACTAGAATATGTCATTTCCCTCTCTGCTGTTTTCTCTGCATTTTTCTTTTGCTTGCTTTCATGAGTGATGAGTCCCCACTATGGAGGCTTCTTCTTCTCTTCTGTTTTGCTCTAGAATTCTGAGTCCTCTTGGTAAGATTGGTGCGTTTCTTCTTTATACTGTTCTTCGCCGCGTGCTTTTTGGTTGCTTCAAATATGAGGTTTTAAGGGTCTCTCGTCTTTCAGGGTCTCGTTTTGCAGGAAGTTGCACGAGGTATAGGCTTCCGTAGAAAGAGGAAGAGGAAGGGAGAAGAGTTGTAACGATGATAAGCGCCCGCATGGACTCTAGTTGCGGGGTTCTGCTGAGAGAACTTCAGGTTAGGTTACTGCCTTTTCCTTTCTCCTTTTGTGCCTGCTTACTCGATCTGTTCATCCAGAATTGACTAAAAAGACGAGCGTGGCGTAACGGGGCGACCAACGAATATACCTCATTGTTTTAGCTTTGAATCCACATGTGCATAGAGTCTAGACTACCAATGGCCGCCTTTGTTTCTCTTCTTAAGATGGGTGTTTTGGTATTCTGCGGCTGAAAATTCGGGTTCCCGTTTCATGCATGGCAACTGATCTTTTTCTATTACTGTTGTGACCTTTTTGTTGCTTTCAAAAACTGAGGTTATGAAAGCTGTGAAACGGAAAAAGGTAAGGTTTTGTGCCGATGGCTATCTGAATTCGTTTTCCTTTTTTACTTCATTTTCTCTTGGTGTTTGGGCAGAACCAAATCATTTTACCAAGAACGCTTTCCTTTGGTGAAAGTACGATAATTTCACTCTTTTTCTTTTTTTATATTTTTCCTTTGTGAGAAAAGTTCGCCCCTGAATTCGTTTTGGTCTTTATTTTCTCCAAGTTTGAAGTGGCTTTCAGTCATTGAGTTATTTTGCTTCTCGAGAGATAATCATTTTCACTCTTTTTATTTTGCTGGTGTTCCATTGAGCAGCATATATGGGATGAAATTGGTGAAAGTGAATCAGAGAAGGATCGAATGTTGATGGACATTGAGCGTGAATGTTTGGAAGTGTACCGTAGAAAGGTTGCTGAATCCAACCATGCTAAGGCACGATTACACCAGTCCCTTGCAGCCAAAGAAGCTGAGCTTGCAGCTCTTGTTGCAGCAATTGGAGATATCAACCCTCATTCACTGGTGAGGCAGTTTTTATGTTTGTATGTACGGTGACTTCAATTCTTATTTTCAATATATTTTTGTATAGATTAGCAAATATTTCCAGGGCATAGCAGGTTAATTATTCTTTTATCTCAGCATAATTGTATTTAGGTTTTGAATATTAATTATGGTGATGCAACAAAATGTCATTTGAACAGGCCAATAGAGTGGGTGCATTATGATATGGCAATTCTGGTTTTATTGTTCAAACGGCATGATAGGTCTGTCTTGTGCCAGTCTCACTTGCTATTTTTCCTGTATCCATTAGCATTCTCTACCTAATGCCATTCTGCAGAATCATCATAGTCTAGGCGCAGTCACTAGTATTAACTCTTCATTGGATTTGTTTATATTTAAATCAGAGTTCTGAGACTTGTTTCTGATATGAAGCAAGGGCCCAAGGCCCATGTTTTAGGTTTATTATCGGAAAATGGAAGATTTGTCTGGCATAATGTAAGGTTAGTCAATAAAAGGTCAATATGTATTGGAGATAAATCATATTTCTTGGCCAGTTGCCAGTTCCTTTGGGAAGCTCATTAGACGCCTCTTTGTCCTTGTTCTGGAGGAAATCATAGGATACAGCCAATTACTTACATATACACCTTATTTTTTGTTAGAAGGATTGAAACATTAGTTGCTTCTAATGTCTCACCGAATTAGTAATCTAGTACTCACGTCATTCCTTTTATAGAGTGTGGAACCCAATGAGGCATGGCGAATTGTTCACTGTTCCATTGTAATAACACCCCTATGATCTGGGTCATCATGAAAAGCAGTAAGAGATAAGCTTTGGAACAGACAATGGTTAGACTGCTCATCATATTGATGCCCTGGTAGTGTCTTGCAAATCATGCGGGTTCATTCACTACTCAATATGTTGATTCTTGGAGTGAAATGATGAGACTATCTGAATTCCTTGGAGTTGGTGTTGGCATTCATTTTACAAATTGCTGCCTCGTTCAACAGGTTGCAGATTTGCAGGTACCTAATTGTGTACCTGCTGGTTTTTGTCACAATTCTAGTATTTTCTACATGATATATATGAGGCTTTAATTTACTGTCTGGTGGAACGTACTATCTTGCTTTTCTCATAAAGATAAGCCTTCATCATTAGCATTTTAAGAACAAAAGAAGGCAAAACAGTGCAGCAGTTAACGTGTCCTTTTCTTCAGCCAGAAAGAAGGCCATACACATTGAAGGAGCAACTTGGGTTGGTGACACCATTATTAGAAGGCTTGCGTGCAAAGAAAGAAGAGCGTGCCAAGCAATTTGCAGATATAAAAGGACAGATTGAAAAGATCAGTAAAGAAATAAATGGTTATGCAGAGCCAAATGACAGTATAACCAGTCCAGATGCTGTTGAGGAGCATGACTTATCACTAAGGAAACTGAATGAATACCAAATACATCTTCAGTCTTTGCAGAAGGATAAGGTGAGAAACCTTGATGATCTCAATGCTTTTTCCTTTCTGTCCATTTTTTCTTCTCTAGCTTCTATTATGAATTTCAGCTTTTATAGGACAATCTTGAGCCTTAAGAACACCTTTAACAAAAACATACTATTTATCAACTCCACAATCATTTATCTCTAATTTTCAAGGACTAGGAAAGTTCCTTGTCTGAAAAATGATTCTGTGTGAGTTAAAGAAGTTTTGGAAACTACAGGTTGACGATCTGCCAGTAAATCCATAGACTAACTTAACATACTAATGTCACGCTGCTGTGTATCCTTCTCAGTCAGACCGTCTTCATAAAGTTCTTGAATACGTGAATGAGGTACATGGCCTTTGTGCTTCACTTGGTTTGGACTTTGGGAAGATGGTTAGTCAGGTGCACCCAAGCCTTCATGAAACAGGTAATACACAATGTAAGAACATCAGCAATGGCACACTGGTGGGTCTTTCTCAATCCATTGAGAAGCTGAAAATGGAAAAAAAAGCAAGAATTCAGAAGGTATGTATAATTCTATTGTACTGCATGCATTTTATTGTAAGCAAAAGTACTTATTTTGACTTGGGATCATGTAGCTGAAAGACATTGTTCCATCGCTATTGGAACTATGGAACTTGTTGGACACACCCAATGAGGAAAAGAAGCTTTTTGACAGGATTACTGGCATCCTTGGCAGCTCAGAAAATGATATCAAGGATCCTGGTATTCTTTCAAATGAGACAATTCAGCAGGTTTGTTGAGTTCCTCTTTTTCACATACCTGGGTTTTTATCAGATGCCTCTTATATCTCTTATAGATTAATTTCTCCGCCCATTTAGGCAACAGAAGAAGTTGAAAGGCTAAGTAAACTGAAAGCAAGTAAAATGAAAGAATTGGTCCTTAAGAGAAGGTCAGAGCTGGAGGATATATGCCAAAAAGCGCATCTTGATCCAGACATGAGCACAGCTCCAGAGAAATCCATTGCTTTAATAGATTCTGGTGAGGACCTGTCTCCAGCTTCTGCATCACTAACCAGTTAAAACATTCTAAGATGGGATAATTGTCTTCCTGCTCTCTTTCAGGAATATTGGACCCTTCAGAACTTCTTTCAAATATTGAATCTCAAATTGTAAAAGCAAAAGCAGATGCCTTGAGCAGGAAGGACATAATGGACAGGGTAGACAAATGGCGTGCTGCTTGTGAAGAAGAAAAATGGCTTGAAGAATATAACCAAGTTTGTCCTTCAAGCATATCATTATCACAGTAGATATTAGATCCTTGTTTCTTGTTTTAATAGCTGTTGCCCCTAGAATTTGCATACCTTTGTTTGTTGGAGCCACTGGTTTATATGAAGAAATTTGCATTTCAGGATGATAACAAGTACAATGCAGGAAGAGGTGCTCACAAAAATCTTAAACGTGCTGAAAAAGCTAGAATTACTATCACCAAGATTCCTGGTATATTCTTTTACATTTTCTTTTCATATAAGTTAGTTCAATGCCCTTTTGGTATTCCCTAAAGTCACAGTCGTACGTGGGGGAGCCCACGTACCCGTACTGGGACTGGGTACGTTTGGATCGGTTACAGGTCGGAACCAATTCAAACCACACAAAAAAAAAAAATTGTCTTGGTCTCTTTATGTTTTTTTTATGAGATTATATGTAGGAACTATGAGTGGAACATTACCTTAGTGATGTGATAATATCAATTTTGTTTCTTAGAATTAAAAATATATATTGATCGTCGTATCGCCGTACCACAATCAACGAAAATGCCGTACCCATACCCACTTTCCCGTACTCGTACCAGCACCCGTACGACATAGTATTCCCATGCTGAGTTGTTACAGACAAACCTTTGGTTTCTTTACAGCTATGGTGGACAATTTGATGAATCGAGCATTAGCATGGGAGGAGGAAAAAAAGATGCATTTTCTGTATGATGGGGTGAGCTATAACAGGCATTATCCAGATATTGAAGGTTTGACTTTGTTCTAATGATTGAGACTTCCCTTGTCTGCATCCTTTTCATCTTTCAGGTTCGATTGACATCTTTATTGGAAGATTATTTTTTGGGAAGGCAACAGAAAGAAGAAGAGAGGAGAAGATACCGGGTTTGTGATGCTGAAGATAAGATTCATATTTCCTATTGCAAACTAATGTCCATTAACCTCTGTCTAACTTTGTTGTTGCAGGATCAGAAAAAACTGCAAGATCTTCTGCTCACAGAGAGGGAAGCCATCTATGGATCCAAGCCCAGCCCCAAAAGAAGCAACAGCCTTAAGAAACCAAATGGCATCCGTTCAAATGGATCTGCAACCCCTACACCTCGCCGCCTCTCTCTTGGCAGTGCGACCCCAGAGCTTCTAACTCCACGATCATACTCTGGGCGCCAGAATGGGTTCTTCAGAGACACGCACAGAATGTCATTGTCAAAATTGAACTTTGTAGCACTAACAAAGGAAGATGCAATGTCAGTGGCATCCATGTGTCCTGAAACAGTATCACCTCCTTCTACTTGTAGTTGAGTTTTTTCTCAGATCAGGTACATCTCATCTTTCATTTTGTTGGTTCTGGTAGGCCTAAATGGACTTTTGGACACATGACCTAGCACACAGCATGACCCTTGATTTCAAGTCATAAGTTTGGTTAGCAACAACTTCCTGCCTTTGTTGCATTTTTTCTTAATGATGTATTTCATTTTCTTTAGGACTTGTTGCTGTACCGTTTGTGTTGGCTTGACGGAACAACTTTGTGTTGTGCTTTACAAACTATATATATATATATATATATATATATATATATATATATATCAAAAGGCGAGCGTGTATTTTGGAGGCTGTCGTTGACATAAATCACTTCTTCACCAGTGTATTACAAGCAGTGGAAAGTCTGCACTCAGTGCCTTGTTCCAGATGCACCAATGTTTAGAGCCCTTGTGTAGAATATTCCTAGGCGCTAACATGGAGAACCAACCACCAAGTGGTCCATCCTGACAATCTGGTGACTTGATTTGGTGCTATGTTGTGCAATCAGAACTAACTGTACCTTAATGCTGTTTTCCCCGCCAGGTTTGTACATATTCTTTGAACTTACCTACTACGGTTTGTAGGTTTTGAGTGTAAACTTCCTTGTATCATTGAAGCTTTTCTTGGTATTCATTCTGTTTCCTTTTGTGCCATTACACATTTGTGAGCTTCTTCAATTCAATCTTGGTGTATATTTAGTTGGTCCTTTGATCATGACAGTCTCTATATGTACTCAACTTGCTGCTGTTGTTGCATGTTCTGTAAATCGCTTTCTTCCAGCACTCTCTTGTTGCACTGGCATATACACGACCTGACAAGCATGTGATGGGATTACACTTGCATTTTGCTCCACCCAATATACACTTGCTAGAGTAGGTTCATAAAGTCGCATAATTAGAGGGCAACCATTGCTAACAAACTTCAGGCCTTCGTCATTTACTAGGTTAGTTTTGGTTGAAATACTTTGTTCCTCAGCATATCCCGAGCTCGGCGATAAGTTGAGAAAGCAGGTACCTGCAGAGTATGTTAATTATGGGAGTTTGATGCTTGATCCTTTCCTTCGGTCTGTTGGGGATGCAATCCAAACTGACATAACTAAAAGTGACAATAAACGGCTTGAAAGGGCATCGTGCTACAGTTCTGAAACAGGGAGAAGGGAACAAGGGACGCTCATTAGAAGCTACAAACTTTCGTCGACCATAAACCAGGTGATATGCAATGTTACCAATTGTTGTAGCATGAAGTTTTGCCGTCTGACTGAAGCTGAAATCACTATAAGTAGCCATATTTCTCAACTTCCATAATCTATTAACGAAACTACAATATTTTTTATGTAAGCCCTGTGTCTCTAATCCAACACTGCTATGGATCTCTCGCTCCTTGACATCCACAGATTGATAGTCATGGTGAACTGTGAACAAATGATAATGGCCTTGAGGTGTCACCAAAATGTTATGGTCCACCAAATTCGACCATTGGAGAACAACAACATTAAGAAAAAAAAAAAAACTTCTATTCTTTGAATTGCCATTTCCAGTGAAGGAATGAGCTCCATCTTGTGAGGCGAAGAACTTCAATTGATTAGTTAATAGTTACTGGATTATGAAACAAGTGCATAAAACATTTTCTAGTGGAGCAGGATTGCTAGATTATGACCGCACTAGAAACAGTCTGGGTTGTATTCAAAATATCTCATTGTGATCTGGTTCATTTATTAAATCACTGGACCAACATCTATGGACCAATAAAAAGTGTACCAGCAAAGAACAGATTCAGCAGACAAATGTCTTTAACTGTTCTTTTCACATTCTCAGAGCAATTCCAACTTTCCAATAACAACGATACGAAGCAACATACTATGCCTTTCTCCAAATTCATTCTTCGCATTCAACTAAGAAACATTACAGACAGGTCCCCGGTCGTCCTACTCTAAATAGGAAAAAGACGACCAAGATCCCGCTTCAAAGTACTCAGGATCCCGCTTCACCCCTTCCTGGAACATGCTGAACCACCAGTTCAAAATGTCCATTGGCACGACGAGGCGATCGCCTTCCTCGGAACAAAATGACTGCATGAAGTTGAAGATGTTTTCCCCAACTTTCTTGGCCAGCTGCTTTATCCGCTTCTTCTGGCCGCCATTGAGCGCCGGCAGCATCGCCAATTCTGTCACGGAGACGCCAATTTTAGCCATCAAAGGGGTGGTATCAGAGGTCAGCTGCATCTGCTCGCCAGGTTTCGCTATGAAAGGGAGAGTAGGGAAGGACAGCCGGAGTAGACGGCGCCACAGTACTGGAAGGCTGATCTAGGGGATGATGTAGACAGGGAGGCCTTGTCGGGTGGGAGGGAGAAGCCGTTCAGGAGGAAGATGCACATCTCTTTCACTCGATCGTATGCTTCCCCTGGGATACCCAATTCATAAAGTTACCCAACTGATGGATTTGATTGAAATTGAAGGATGGGAATAGGAAATAAAGGAAAGAGAGAGAGAGAGAGAGAGTACCCATGAAGGAGTTCATGTCGAGGACCCTGTTGAAGGGGTCGATTTGTTTGAAGCACGATAAGTCCAGAGGGACACTGCGGATTGGAAACAGAACACCAAACATCTCTCTCAATCCTTGCTCCCGCGGTGCCTCTCCTCTTCAGTCGGTCCTTCTTTCTCATCTCCCTGCACCTGAACAGAAGATATTGGGCAGTGTGAAGAAAATTATGGAGAAGTCCAGAATGTTCTTGTCATCTATGTTCTTCTTCGTCACCATAACATGGAGAGAGGTTTCACGACTCGGATATTCGGAATGGAAGTCCCCCAACATTTTACCCTTGATAACGGAGTGGAGTTCCCCAACAACGTCCCCTTTCTTACATGCATGCGTCGTTCCACTTGCAGTGGGTACCCTCCCTCGGAGAACACTCAGCGTGCTTGGAAGTTAACGCATATTTCTTTTCTTTTTCTCTGCATCGAGAGCTGGAAGCTAAGGATTTCAGATTAATGAATCCCATGCTGTGCAGGTTTCCAACGCTGCAAATAGATCTACCCAACAACATATATGATATACCGTTTATCCAACTACAGTTGGTCGCCAAAACTGAAGAGTGATCTAAAAGCAAAGGGGAAGAGTGATATCTAAAAGCAAAGGGGAAGACTGATCTTAAATCCAAGGATTTTCAAGATGTAAAGATCTTAACGACAGATCATGATAAAGCAATTAAACACCCCACATAGTGTAATCATAGGAGGGCAAGAAGTCATTCTACTGCTCAAGTCGAGTGACTGAGTTTTTCCAGCATGGACAACTGATGGGCCTCACGTTCGGATATAAGAGCATCTGCAAGGAGAAAGGGCCGATGTGTCATGCACTTCACTGTTTCTAGTCTAATAGGAGTAGTGTTCATGGGAATTGAACTAACAACTGAACTTTTTTACTGGTTCACCAGTCTAACCAGTTATACCCTTTACGGCAGACAGCCACTTTTAGTGAGAGAAAGTTACAAAGGCAACATGACGAAGATAGGCTGCGTTAAGAATTACGTCCAATATCAGTAGTACAATCTTATATTCAGGAGAGACGTTACAATAGTAGTTTCAGAAATGAACAGTGTCTTTATGGGAGAAAATTACTCAAGTACTTGTGCAAGTTCCAGATTGCTTCTTGTTCTAAAAGGGTTGTCGCTATTTGATCTTGAACAAAATCAGCAGGATACGTTCTGTGTAGAAACAAATCAGCATCTATACGATGAAGTTCATGGAGAATTTTCACAAAATCTTTTGGAAGAAATATATTTTGATAATTTTTACTTGAATCCTTAATTTATATATGATAAAAAATTAGCCATTCAGATTAACCATCAACTTTTAAAAGCTCAAACACCGTGTGTTATTCAAGGTTCAGCCAAGTCTGCAGTTCAAAACTTGTATAAAGACCTTTGTTTTGTATGTTTTTAGAGTTTGATGAGTCAATTTTCGAACTTTGGTAAGTTTCATGATTTATTCTCTAAGTTGACTCTTGGTCCACTGACTGGAATTATATTAAAATGAAATTCAATTTTCTAATAAAACATTTTTTTTTACGTAGACACAGACTCAAGTAGCGTAGCTCAAACCAATGGACATGAGACATGTGTACACGCCTGAATTCGATTTGTGGGGGCTATGTTTTTGTACTAAATTGAAGTATGGAGCTGTCTCATCACCTAACATCAACGCAGCTCTTAATTCTAGCAAAAAAAAACTTCAATTTTCATTTATAGGTGATATGACAACCTCCTCATAATCCATCCAAACATAAATAGACACAAAAAATTAGAAGATAGTTCTACTTCTCTCAACCCATCGACTTAAATACCACTAAAAATTCAAGCAACAAATTGTGTTGAGACAACACTTTTTTTATTTTCTCAAAGGCTTCATCGGTAAGTTTTTACCACAGAGAGCTTTTCATTTGGTTTCATTTTAAACAAAAAAAAAAGTTACTGGAATTTATTTCATTTTAAATAAAAAATTCTCATTTTCAGGGTTTTAGGCTATTTCTAGAAGCCCTGATTATATTTTGAGAAAATATCCAAAGACTTCGTAATGTTTTCTTTCTGACTTCGCCAGCTCACGCTCGGGTTGGCCGTACAAGTTCTCCCCTTCTGTGCCGTGCAGAGGGGGGCAGAGAGGCGTCAGGAAGGGAGGCGGCGGCAGAGGAGGAAGAGGAAGAGGGGAGGTAGGAAACTCTGTGAGCCGCGGGGAAGATGGCGGAGCAGCTGACGGAGGAGCAGATAGCGGAGTTCAAGGAGGCGTTCAGCCTCTTCGACAAAGACGGCGACGGTATGCCCTCTGGTCTACCGTCCCCTTCCGGCTGTTTCGTTTTCGTTTTCGTGTTACTTCATCTCCTCGGACTCTATTGAAGCAGGGCGATTGAGGGTTCTCGGTATGCCGTTCTGGTCGCTTCTGTTGTTGAGTGAATCGATCGGGCTCTCACTGTGTTAATCTTCTTAGGATGGAAAGTTTAGGCACGAAAATGAGGAAGAGCGGGGGTTTTTCTTTTCGCTTTTCATTTTCTTTCGTTCTCGCGTTTTTTGTGCTCTCTTCTTTTCTTTCGAGTGTCCTTCTCACTGTCTTCTTTGTACTTGTTGGAGTTAAACCTGGATAGATCTTACCTTAACTAGGGAAAGTGTTGCAGGGTGTTAGTTCTGGCGGGAAATGGTGCATTTTTTGTTTTGATCTGTTTCCCTTCTACCTGACGTGGATCTTCCTTTTAGGTGATTCGATGCCGAATCCAGGTGATTCGGGCTTTTGTGTACTAGTCCTTTGGAAACATGGAGGCACATTCAGTTATTGGTTGATCGAGGGGCTTTTAGTTGTTCATTTTCCCCGTCTTTTCGTCTTCGTTCTATTAATTCTTTCCGAGGAGATCTGGGTGGGTATTTCCCTCGTTTGAGAAATGTCACAAATAGAAACGGAGATCTGCGTCTTGTTTGTGTTCTGATCTGGGACTGAAAGTTTTGCTTGTTGCCGGTATGCTTCGATATGAGTCAGTCTCTCTTTCCACTGTGCTGTTTAGCTTCCTTGTACTCCTTCGCCTTACGGTCTTCCTGATGAAGACTTCTTGATCGATGTACTTATTGTTTTGTTCCCGTGCTTTCCTTCATCAGCAATGTATCAGATGATGGGGTTCTATGTTTGGTAACTGTTAGTTGCTGAAATTTGTATCTTTTTTGTATTTATAGAGTTGTAACCAAAGTTTTGCTTCAAGTATGGTTTGAATCGATGATCTTTATGTCCTCCATTACCAGTACATGATGATAAAATACTTATTTGCTGTTGTAACCACTGTGTAGAAAGGAGTGATAGTGCATATTCACAAATATTAGCATAGTCAGGAATGACGCAAAAATGGATTTTTTTTTTTCTCCAGGGAAAAGATCCGATAATGAGATTAACATGCTTCCTATGTTAATTTCAATT
This sequence comes from Nymphaea thermarum, assembly GCA_011799765.1. Lineage (NCBI taxonomy): Eukaryota > Viridiplantae > Streptophyta > Magnoliopsida > Nymphaeales > Nymphaeaceae > Nymphaea > Nymphaea thermarum. The sequence goes on from JAANDH010000060.1 coordinate 449,100, forward strand.
ATTGGTTTTCTAAAGTATCAGTACGTAATGGCTAGGTCTCCTTTTCCCTTTATGCCCATAAATTAGAAGGGGAAACTGGGAGAGACTCGAGAAGTGCCATCTACACTATGTGTTTTTCTGTATTTGTTGTTCATTTATTAATTTTTCTATTGTTTAAATGCACAACCATCTGGAGACATAGTTAGGTTGATCCATAAAAAATTGGAAGCATACTAACCTATGAGTATACAAAATTTTGTCATTAGTTATCAGTGATTTCTTTCAAGCATTCTTCATAATCTAGTAGGTGCTTTCTTCAATGCTTCCTGTTCTTATTTCTGCTTTAGTCATTTTATCATGGTTAGGCTGTGGTGCTATTGGTCAGTCTGACGAAGGTTTCTTCTGGATGTTTTGTTCGAGAAGTTTAGATCCTTTAATCCAGCTCATCAACACAGACAACCTTTCTAATTTTCTCTCCTTTTGAAGAGTTTTGGGTTTTTTTCTGTATCCCCCCCCTCTCCCTCTTTCATGCCTGCATCATAGCTGCAATTTAAAATCTCTCTCTCTCTCTCTCTCCCCCTCCCTCTCTCTTTTTCTTTGGACTATTTTGTCTATGTATTAGTTCTGGGCTGTGAAATCTTCTGAAGACCACATAGACATTTTGGCATAACTATTGTCCACATACTGTATTTGCTCAGCATTGTCACTTCTGTTTGTTGGTATTCTAGAGAGGAACTGGTTGTTTTATGAGCTCTTCTGCCACAAGATAATGTTTCAGTATTTGTGATGCCATTTAGGTTCCTACCGCAGAAAGGTCACACTGGAATCCTATACAAATCAATGGTGAGCAAACTTGATTTCTGTTTGATTGAGTTTCTGTTTTGATTCAGGCTGTATCACCACAAAAGAGTTGGGGACTGTTATGAGATCTCTAGGACAAAATCCAACTGAGGCTGAGCTTGTGGATATGATCAACGAAGTTGATGCAGATCAAAATGGCACCATCGATTTTCCGGAGTTTCTAAACTTGATGGCTCGAAAGATGAAGGTGAGTTTAGTATATTGAGCATGTCTTAGTTTGCATATTACATATTTATGTTCCTATGTTCTATTGATGTTATCTTCTTTTCCTATTTCTTGAACCTGCAACCAAGGAGCTGCAAAAAATCATGTACTCTCAGAACCGCCAATACGCAAGCTTATTTTGTAGTATGTTAAAATCACAATTAATGCTTGACTTCTCCTTTTTATAGTTCGAATTTTGTGAAAGTTCATATTCTTGTACACTGGGAGGTGGAAAGCTAATTTAGGAGACGATCAATTGACAAAAGCACTGCCTATGTTTTTTCCAAACTTGGTTTTCATGCAGAAACCAGACTTTTGGTCTCTGGGATTTTGAAGTTAATAGTCGTTTTTGGAACTGATTTCTTTGAATCCCGCTTTTTTTCTTTTCAAAAGTTTTGCAGGCCTCCGAATGAATGTATAGAAATCTCATAATCCCGGTCATTCAAGGAGAGTTTCTCCCTAGTTTTTTCTCGCTTGTATGAGTTTTTATCTTGTGGGTTTCATGTTTGAAGGATACTGATTCGGAAGAGGAGCTGAAGGAGGCCTTCAAGGTCTTCGATAAGGACCAAAATGGTTTCATTTCTGCAGCGGAGGTAGCTTGCTCTCTCTCTCTCTCTCTCTCTCTCTCTCTCTCTCTCTCTCTCTCTCTCTCTGATTTGATTTATGTAAGTGCAGCTACGTCATGTGATGACTAATCTTGGGGAGAAACTGACTGATGAAGAAGTTGATGAGATGATTAGAGAAGCTGATATCGATGGAGATGGCCAGGTCAATTACGAGGAGTTTGTGAGGATGATGCTGGCGAAGTGATGTTGGGATCAGAAGATTCACACCACATGGATCTCTCGGTTTGTCTTGGAATGTCCCGCTTTTGTTTGTACCCCTCTCAGTTTTTCTACTTACCGGATTAGTGTGGTTTTGTTTTAGCCTTATCTGATATATGAATTTAGACTTTGCATATACAATCTATCAAATCATTTTTGAACGTGGTCCTGCTTAAGGTTGCGAGAAGCACTCTTATGGACGTGGGAAATGAGCTTCCCAGTATTAAGAAGCACCCCTTTTATATACGAGAAGTGCGCTTCCCTGAGACTGAGAGCTGTATTTAAGTTGATTCCCCCCTGCCATTGAAAAAGAATCCCTGTTCCCTCAAATATGAATCAATTTTAGGTAAAAAAGTAATGGTTCTTTGATAAGAAAATGATTTTCAGGGAAACTACAAAATAAAAACAACGAGCTTGTGGGGTTTCTGATTTGGCTTTTGGGTAGTCAGTCGAAGAATGCACCATGATCAAGTTTATCTCCGTGCTTGAAACCACCAGGGAACCCTAGCCAGTGGGAATAATGGTAATTGGCAAGGTAACACTGGTCGAGTTGTAATCCATTCAAAAGATGGATAGAGGTGGCACCTATGATCCCATCCTTAAATAGTACTTTAGATTGGAGCTTTCTCGAATCCTGAAAGGGGCAGGAAATCTCACAGGCCCATAAAACTCACTCCCAAGTGTGGTGATGTACCAGTTTCTTCCTAGAAAGGCACGATAAATACAGGGTGGGCTCGATGCTGATTGAAGGAGAGGTCACCTCCGATACGGTCAAGGTCAATGAGGCTTGCGCCTTTTTTCTGCATGGTAAGGTAGAAAGAAGGTCATAGCGGTTGCCTCGAGGGACTTAACGAGGGTCGTACGTTGGTCCTGCGGAATCTGCTTGGTTAATGGAGAAAGTGTCAAGGAGGGAGGTAAAGGAGGAAGCTCTCAAGCGCAAGGTACAATTTGTACCCTGCACTTGATGGGATTCCGGCAAACTTTATTAAGGGTATTGGTCTTCCAGGAGGACTTAGAGAAGGCAGAATGATGAAAAAGTTCTACAATGTCACTGTAATTTCATCCCTAAGCATCAAGGGAAGGTCCATAGCTATCTTTTCTAAGAGGATGACGGTTTCTTTCAGAAAAGTGGGAGGAAACCTGATGCCCGAATGAGAGCTGAAGCCTCCCCCTGCTTCCAGAGTTTAGGGTTATTTTGGTGTTCGAAGTGGGTATATAGTATAATGTCGACTAGGTAGTACGCTGACAGGAATCGTCTATCGAGCTGTCGACGTGCATTTTCATTGCATTGCCTGCTGGCCTGCTGTGATGAGGGTTTCTTCACACCACCAATGGCTGTTTACAAAACTTAAGTGATTCATATTCAGGTCTAATTGACAAAGTGGGAGAAATTCATGTCCTACTCTTGGAGTGGCTTTCAAACCAAGATCTCCTGACAGTGAATGTGAGATTAGGGTCTTACATTCCCTTGGCTGTACTTTCCCGTCCCCCAGTTACATACAGCTTCCACAAGTGCCAGGCCGAGAGAGTTGCCTAGAGTTTGGTGTGTGTGTGTGTATATCAAAACTATGTGAATTGCCTACTTTGAAAAGAAAGAAAGAAAAAGAAAACCTATGGGCAGTAAGAATGCTAGTTACCGAAGAAGGTAGTTACGATAGATAGAATCGTGCGAAGGCCTCAGTTTGAGAGATTTGCTCATCCGGGAGTGTGGATTAACTATAGATCTCTTGAAGGCAAATAATAAAATTGAGCAGTTCATGGGATATGCTTCTTCCTTCGAAAGCAAATCGAGATGTCTGTAAGGAAGTTCCCTGTAAAACTGGTTTCAGCCCATTAGGAAACTCAGCTTAAGGGTGCAGTAAAGAAAACCGTAACTCTACAGGTCTTACTTCCCCATTATCACCCATCTCTTGTTACTTTCTTTCTTCGTTTTCTCTCATTGCTCCTCAAATTGTGAAATAGGAGAAGAATGCAATAACCTATTTCAGAAAGGAACTGTGAGCTGGACCACAGAAAGATCTTGGCTGAACTTTTGTTGGCTGGATATGTACATGTTATGAGTTGGCTTTGATGATCCACTTAAATTAAATTGAAGGAGTACTGAACAGATTTTCTGACTTGTGTCCCACATAATTCATAGCCTGGCCCGGCTTATTTGTTATTGGGCCGAGGGGTGAGCTTTGTTCAGACATTTATAAGCATGCTGAGCCTTTATGGGTCAGCCAAACGGACCGGCTCAGTGCAGCCCAGTGCCCAGGCCTACTACCCTGACCATTAACGGAGATATAACAAAAACTAGTTAACATATTTATATGAAAAATGCATTGCAAAAATACGAGAAGTACGGCAACCATGGAAAGTCTTGTCACATGGGTAGTTCTCAAGCTGCCCAGAGGGTCCAGAAATTTTATAGAAAAGTGAAAAATATACTAAAGGTTAGATTCAATGGGACACCAATTTTTAGAGTTGCTAACTCTAGACAATATCGTCTAACAAAATTAGACAGCAATAGACAAGTCACATGGTCCTCGTATTCTTTCTTGAGGTGTGTGGGTTTTAATATGAATTTCATCAGTTTTTATTCAATCAATTATAAGATGACATTTATGCAAATTAGACAGTAAGAACTAAACTCTTCCGTCTCTCTCCCATGGTTCGTTGCTCTCTTTTTGCTCATTTTTCCGTTGAAACCCTCTGATACCATGCAAGTGCTGAATAATTCTGCTATTTCGAATAGTTGCTCATCATTGTACACTGTAGAAAACCCGTGTCCCATATCCAATTGTTTAAGCAGGGTGAACACAAGTCACGCGTTGATTCACTTGGAAGAGTGAAATACCTCTACGACCACCCATTTGCTCAGGATACCCACATTGTAGAACATTCCACCTATGAACCATTTCCACTTGACTAAGCACTCAACAGGAGAACCAATCAGGTCAGTCCTTATTCCACTTAAAAAGGTGCACCACCTTACCCACTTAAACAGGAGAATCAACGAACTCACATCAATTGGCAAGAACTTTTAGTTGTACCATATTGCTGAGTGTCACAAATATTTGTTTGTACTTCTACTCCACAAGCAAAAAAATTCCATGATATACGGATACCAGTGTGCTTTTGTGTGCATGTCTGAGCTTGGCGCAGAGAACCCATCTTCATTTTTGTGAGAGGTTCATCCAAAATAACTACCTCCATGAAATAGACACAAAATTTCATCATTAGACGGATGGTCCCAAAATACACAGACTGCTGCTCTAGTTGGTTTCGTTACTAGATCATGACAAACACCGCAAATGACTTGGAAATTTCATCAACAGAGACGTTATTCAAAGGAGACATATAGTAGGGTTGTCTCTCGACTGTAGTAACACAAGTATTTGTGAATACATGGAATAATCAAGTTACCATTGCCTCCTCCATCCATGTAATCCCTATAAAGAATATGAAATACATGAAACAGATAAACTCGGAATAACCAGTAACAGCGCAGGAGGTTTATGTTGCCCAGAACAGGGAAGCGTTCTGGTCACAAAATTTGCCAAGGACTTCAATAGGTATGTGAGAAGATATCATGTCAGCAGGTTGACTTAATTTGTACAATGTCTATCAATGTTCACTTCATTATAACAGGGTTGAGTCTTCATAAACAAAATTTTTGCCTTGATTAAGACGACTATATATGCACATTAGTGGAAAAGAATAAACGCCACATGACATTGACCTGATAAGAGCTTCATATGGAACCATCGCCTACTGTGTGAAAAAGTTGAGACGCCCATGGTATACTTTAGGATCAATGGTGTGCTTCACCTGTAAAGCTGTTTCCCTGCACAGAAATCAGATCATCAAAAACACTTGAGAGTTGGCGGTGTTAAACCTGCATTACTTTTACGGTCTGTCTTTTTTCCCTATTCATCCAGTAACCAGAAACCTGCCCCTACAATGCATAAAGCACATAATAGCATTCCAAATTTCATTATTGAGGATAATAACGAACCTCTAATTTGGCTTGAGCTTCAGGATGGAATGTTTTGCACAGTATTTCATAACTCTTCTCAGCTCCTATCTGGAAACAAAATCGTGTAAGCCATCGAGGATGCCAAATGCACGATGGCAAGTTCTAAAAGAAAAGGTGGCAAATAATAATTGAACTGTATACTGATTGTTAACAGGATGTTCCTCTAGTTGAGATGCTACACACCAGAGGATCAACTCGCGAAGGTGAAATGGTCGAAATTGTATATCTGTCAAAACAATGTGAAATCAATGTTTACATACAAAGTCAAGGTTCAGCCTGAAGCTGATATAGAAAAGCCAAAAGTTATTATGATTACGCACCAATGCCATTATGCATTACCTAAGTTTACTTGTGTAGAAATGCATGGCTGACACATTTGCCTTCTGAACTGTAAGCATAACAGCACCCATTTGATTCTGTACACAAAAAGAATACAGTCTGATTCTGTATATTTCTAGTAAAAAGAAATGCAAGGTCCAAGTAGAACACAACAGAAAAAGAAAACCTTTATTTAGCCCATGAGTAACAGCAAAGATTCAATAACTAGTAAATTGCAACAGTTTAATGAAGAAATATGAACAGTACCTTTCGAGCAATAAGCTCAATGAGTTGCATCAGGAACTTGCCTAACCCCTTCCCTTGCACACAGGGCTCCAACTGAAGTTCATAAACATATGTAACAGGTATGTCCTCCTCCACAATAAAGCGATACTGTACGAACCCAACAACTGAATCTCCATCTGCCATCCAGTGGATTTGACATTCATCTGAATCATTGTTGAGAGTTTCTTTAGCAACTGTTCCTCTGGCTCTTCGGATAAATATATAACGTGCTTCAGGAGCAACCATTTCTCTGCGTTTGATCTTCTCTTCAGCAGGCCATTCTGGTCCATATGGACCTTCCATATTAAGCTGAAAATCTATAGTAAGTTAGGCTGATAGCCTGATACACTACTTAAACAATTGAAGAGTACAAAAATCACCACCTATTTCTTGGGAAAAAAGGAAAAAGAAGAGACAGTCACATATGTACCTTTAACAGACACTGAATGTACTTTTTCATAGGAGAAGAAAGTTGGTCACCAATTCCTGACTCCAGAAATAGTGTGAGTCCTGGATGTAGACAAGTTCAGAACACAACATCAGGTTCTTCCAGTAAACTTGCAACTTAGCACTTTGTCAATAGAGCTGCTGAATGAACATGAGAGGAAATCAATAAACAATATGGGAGTTGGTTAAAGATTAAGAAAAGGGAGGGAGATTGTTTGAATGGACAAGCAATGGCATAGTTTAAAGCAGAGGCTCCTTTTAGTTCTCTTCCAAGTTTATGATAGAATACATCTGCTTCCCCAAATATGTATAGCTGGACATTGCAATCGGAAATTGGCAGCAGATATCCTACAACTACAAATCGAGCAACAAAAGTTAGCAGCTTCCCATGAAGCATGAAAACTAACCATTCCTATCAAACTTCTGAAAGGGCTGAAAAAAAGCAAGATGGTCAGCTTCAGCTGATGCAGCTTTTATTACGCCATCAATTGCTTTTCTCTTTTCAAGAACCTATTCCAATCAGACAAGTTCCACATTAGCATATTCTTGTAGAATACAACCTGTAGGAATAGAATCATAAAATGATAAGTAAAAAGGCCTGCTCAACTACCTTTAAAAAAATTGACAGCAAAGAAACAACAGCTCATAAGAATTCAACCAACACAAAAGGCAGAAGCACCCAGTTAGCTTCCATCCATTGTATGAATATGAGCTTCAAAGGAAAAAGGAATTAAAAATGATGCCAACTTTAATCAGTACGTTCAAAGAAGCATCAACCAGAACCCAAACATAAATATAGTGCACAGTTTGTGCCAACATCAGCACAATCTGCCAGCGATAACTTTACAAAGAAAGTTCCAAACCTAAGCTTCTCATGAATGTTTTTAGGCGTAAGTATCAGGTGCTTAATTATTTACAACACCAAACTCTAAAATTTCTGAGTTCTAGTGATCTCCACTTCTTACTTTATTATCATCATACAAGAGGTGGGATTCTTTCGACCTAAATCTTTCCATCAAGAAATTAAATAAATAGCTCATGGGCAGAAACCCCAAAAATGATTTTGCTGAACCCATGGTAAAAGTAGAAATCGTACTCACCATTTAATTAGACTAACAGTCCTGAGCTAAGGCTGAATCCGCCTGTTACAAATGCTTAACCCCAGGCTCCAGCCGTGAGGAAAGGGATTTTTTTTTTCCTGCTATTACTAAACTATAGTATCAGAGTATCCCTCTTTACAGTACAATTCCTCTCCAATTCGATGGATCACTAAGCAAGAGAAACTAATTCTGGGTATCTCCTGCAAGACTTTTAAGTCGTAGAAACTAAATTGAGACAGTACACACACTTTTCTCCACGAAATAAATTCAAGAGGCTAATAAATCGTGCTTAACAGAATAGACTATCTTCCAAGATTTGCAAATGCAAGACGAGATACAGATTCAAATTCTAGCATCTCCAGGAGCCTATGATACAGAGCGGTAGCCATGTTCGAATGGTCATTTATCCTCTAGTCTGTGCGAAGGGCAGTTGAACCTTAACAGGAAATCATTTAGGGTAATGGGACCCAAGACTATGCAACTAAGTCAGACGTCGTCTTCCTACTAGGTTTAGAAGCCGAGCGAGTGAAACTGCACAGAGCCGAGAATAATAAACTACGGGGTGGGCAGCTTTGAACCAAATTATAAACCTTCTCAACTTACAGTACAACTAATCCTCTTTCTGAAAATCAATAGTGGCACCATCTCTTGGTCGTGGAACTTATTGTAGCTCTAGACTCTACAAAGTTATTGTTCTTAATGAATTCCATTGATTTACATGTTCCATCATTCGTTACAATAGATATATCAGTCGGAATGTTGAGACGCCAAGAAGAAAAGGTCAGTAGGAGGAGTAGACAAGGGGAAATGGTTCTTCGTTCCTGACTGCACAAGTCCATCGGTAAAGTTGGAAACCACATGGTCCTAATCTCAACATGCTAAAATTCATGAGTTTAACGTGTTATGAAGGACCAACCTGCTATAAGATTACAAGGATCAAAAGTAACAGTCAGATAGAGAAGCAAAATATGGAGCTTAAACTTAGTAACTCATCTAATCACCCAAACAATAGCCATCTAAAAATGGGCATTTTGGGGAAGATTATTAAGGAAGAGATGGAACAAAAAAAAAAAAAAATGAAAGGGAAGATACTCCAAAACAAGTGGGGCATTAACTATTTTCAACCTCAACCTCAAAGGTGGTGCGCTCCACCTCAACTTCCATCAACGCAAGAGAGAGAGGGAGAGAGAGAGAGAGAGAGAGACCTCTTTCCTCTTAGACTTCTTCTCCTTGTTCTGAAGCTTCTTGGTATCCATGGCGACCGCTATGGCAGTGACGAAGATCTCTCCCTCCTCCCAGTTAGAGAAGGAAGGACCACCGCAGCATTATCTGATAAAATCCTTTTGACTCAAGGTGGAGGTGCGAGCATCCTGCAATATTTCAAAGGGTTGAAGAACAGCAAAAAAGGGAACGCCGCGCGAAAAAGCAGCGAATAAGAGGGACCAAGCCAAGGGTGAAAGGTAACGAATCTAAAGAAGAAAAAGATCGGAGCCAAAAGAGAAAGGAACGGCATCAAGATAGTACTTTAAAGGGAGTCGGTCCAGATTAACCACAAGGAAGTTGTTTTACCAATGAAAAAACCCAATTAACAGAAATTTAATAATGTACAATTTAGGAAGAAAGGTCCGCGAAAATTCAAAAGGTTTGCCAAAATTACGAAAAAACAAAGTAAAAAGATGATTTATAAGGGCAGAATCACTTTGAAGATTAAAAGTATGCATTGCCATGATAAAAAATTTAAAATGATCGAAAGAAATAATTAAAGAATGGTGACCTGATTTGACCTTTCTTTCTTGTACCGATCTTCAGTCGACCACCGACTTTCTGACTCAAAAAGTCTGCAACTTTGAAGAGTTGATCATACGTTCTTATGCCCTTAAAAATTCGAAAAAGCGGCAGTTAGTCGTGCCCGATCTTTTCAGTTTCCCTTACGAACCAATCGAGTGTTCAGGGAAACCGTGTTATTCCACGATGAATCATGAACGACCCACATGATGGTAAGATGCTCATGGCTTTGCCAATAACTAGCTCAGTTGCAAGAATAAACTTGGAAAACATGTGAACACAAGGGAGACTGCATACGGGATGCAACTTTTACCTCATGGGTTCACATGACCACATCTTAGTCAAATTCGGACTTAATCGAGACGCGGGCTTGGACTGATTAGATGATCCAGACTGTGTCAGTTAACCGACATATTACAATTTTATTTCTTTTAAAAAATAATAAAAACTTATAAAATAATAAAAATAATATTAAATTTTAAAAATAATGAAGGATGTTTCTGGTACTAATTCATGCTGCTCATACTACAGCTGGAATTTGAACAGTTCGATTCAATGAAATAAAGGATTTGATATTTTTATCTCGGTCAGTTGATAATCCGAAGAGGCTTTCCATGTTAGAAAGCCTCCAACACATGTTCTGTTTTAACATGGGAAGACAAGTTCTCACTTCTTCCCACTTCTACGAGAAGGGACATTTTGATAGTTTTATGGGAGAGATGAAATATAATTTTTTAAGGCATCATTTCATATTTCACCAAATTAAATTTGTACGTCACAAGCAGACAAAGCATGTAGAACTTGATTTCCATTTAATTTGAAAAAAATATAAGCAGGAATCAATATGATAGCATATATACTACAAAGTGTAGACTTAATATTGAATGCAAAGGCACTTGAAAATGAAGGACTTGACTTGGGTTTTAATGAATCCGATTTGAATCAGGTATCTGACAAAACTGCTTCAAAAATCAGAAGAAAATGCAGATCATACGAAAGATGGGGGCAGAGGTAATTGGTTAAGGAGATTACTGCCTTCTCCATGTGGAGATATATTCAACCTTCTTGTTTATCTGTTGTATTACTCAAAAGAGAAGTGAAAGGCAACTATATATATCTCCAGTTTTTGTGAACGATCATTATCCTCTTACTCTTACTGTTCTTGTTTTATTTGATGGTGCCGTTTTTCTGCTTTGGTTTTTCACCTCATTCAGCATCATATATTATACTAGGTGGGCTGACATATGCATGCAATTATTCAATTTCACTCTCAGTTAAGTGAAGCAAGTACTTCGATACATTAAAAATGCTAAATATAAAACTTGGTAGTCAGGTCCTCAAGGGTCACGCCAGGAAATGCTTCTGCTGTGACCTCCAAGCTGATTGTATGCGCATGCAGGCGCGAATAGTACTGCTGAATATATTTTTGAATAGTTTGAGCCAGAAAAGTGGGGATCTGAGATTTTGCAATGAACTTCCAAGTATATTTTCGATCTTGTTTGTATGTTTCATGGATTTTTGGTTAATAACCATGAGAAAATCGTTTAGAAGGCAAATTGAAGAGTTTGCAAGAAATACTTTACCAGTGTTTGTCAGTTACTTGGATTATCTCAACAATGAATTGTTTATTGTATGTGGGTATTCAATGTACAAGACGGTATATACTTACCAGTTGTTATTTGTAGTTCTCAAGGGGAAAACCAATTTTTTTTTTCAATGAAGCACTAAATATATAATTAACAAATTTTCAATTGGCCTTGGGACAGTGATCCGGGTCTCATGGGCCTGCTTCATATACTTGAACCAGGTCTACCAAGATCAACATATAAATTCAAAGTTTTGTGCTAAGATCGTTAAATAAAAGTTCTTTAGATGAAGACACTACTCTTTCAGATGCCTCTAGATGTCATCTTCAAGAATACCTCAAAACTATCGAGGGTAGGTTACTAAAACACAGTTTGTTAAGGGAGGCTAGTGGTGACACCAGCTCACAAAATTTACTTTATTTGCATATATGAACTTCATTGATTTCCAGTTTTTTATATATGAGCGATCCAGTAAAGTTTAAAATTTAAACTTAGAGTGCCCTTAGAAAGAAAATTCTGACTCCACCACTGAACGGGGCACATTTTTGAAACAATCTGGCACTTTTTTGGCTTGCAGCTTCATTATGGCCAGCCCTCCCCCTTGCTTCCATAAAATATAACTCAATTTGAATAAGCTGGACATGAGAAGATTTCAACAAAGCGATCCTTGTCACAAACCAGTTTTACTCACGAAATTTCAAACAGAATCCTGTCATCGCAAATTGCAGGATCTCTTGAGAATTTGCTCTTCCTTTTATTCTTTAATTGTTTTCCTTCCAACTCTTTAAGGGATAGCTACAAACAAGAGCATTCACTTGTTCATTTAGAACCGACCACTCAGAATAGGTGACATCGAGATGAGCAGCTGTAACCCAAATAGGACTATAGAAAAGTAGTGAAAATGCAGATACACCATTGTTGGTGTGCGACATTGTAGACAAAAATTTACAAGATGGCAAGCCTGCTACCAAATCTGCCACATAAATTTCACTGTCGAAAACCAAATCTCATGCCAATTTTCAGCTGTCCTGCTAGTTGTTGCGCTGCTGTTTTTAATAATCCCTTGCATATATGTTTCAGAGGGAGATTCTTTCAGATACTTGTGGCTATGGAGTTTCCGAGCACTGAATGCGTCCCACATCATAATTATTAAACAACTCTCAGATCTCCAATCTGCCAACAACGGCCATGCTGTTGCACATTTGACTTGTGGTGGAAAACGCCATGCAAAAACTCTTTTAAAATATTTACACAGCTCAAGCCTCGAGTCTTTGGTGGCATACTGTTGGCGGATGTGAAGTGATGTGACTGATACTGATCGTGGCGGCGACTTCCTACTGGCTACTGCCGCTCTCCGAAGCAGGAGCCGAACGTTAAATATCTCCTTTCTGTTAAAGAACTAAGAAAAATCTGTGGCCACAAGCCGAGAATCTTGGAATTTCTTAGAAAATTTCGGGTCTTTGTCTATCTACCGTTGTCAGCTTTATGAGTTTTAGGCACGAACCAGCATGCATATGGGCAGCAACCAGGAAAGAACAAATGGATGCTTCCTCCGTCCTTTTTGCTCACCATAATACTTATTCGATGGTGCTGAGATTAATGGTATATATTCGCCACAATTTTGCAAAAAAATATCCACACCATGAATCGTTGATCATACATTACTCTATATATTCACTAATATATATTTCCTTTTTCGTGGTTTTAGGAAATTTTAGTAGAAAGTTTCTTCCGTCACGATGGGTTCCGAATATTTGATCCGGTTCTCTGTAAAAATGGGAACTAAGCAATCGCAGAGTGCTTGCATCATGCTGTCTCATCCTTCAAATTATGCAGGACACTCAGCTTCGTTTCAGAAGAGAAGGATTCATGCTTTAGATGATTTGAAATGAACAGCAAGTACCTGCAACCTTTTGGCTCAGTAGTTAAATGGTTTACAGTGTTTCAGAAAGCCAGCCAGACCTTCAATAGTCTATGATCCGTCACCAATGATAACTTTGATGGATTAGGTGCTGTTGGATCAAACAGACAAAAAAGAAGTCGTATATGTTCTCTAAGTAATCAGGTGCAGTGCTCCCTAGTGGGTGGAAATTAAGGCCCTCGGCCAGAAGCCGTGACCTGATATGCTGATCTGTGGAGTTTGTATGACACATTGATTTCTAAAAATGAGTTCCATATGAGTTGAATATAAGCTGCAGATCAGCCAAGTGAGCTTGAGCTCGAGCTCGAGCTCGACTCATATATTGCTTGGTTGGAGCTCGAATTGAACTGTACAACAAGATCAGCTTGAGGTTGACTAGATAGACCGAATCCCAAGTCAAGGTCGGCTCGTTTAAGTTCGTTTACCAACTCTTGATTTGTTTTATTTCCTTGGTTTTAAGTTTGAAAGTTACAAAAAGAAAGATACACAACTTAGATTACAGAAGCTTACTTGAGTTTAATTGAGTTGAACTCGTTTATAAGCTCTCAAGCTCAACTCAGTTCTGGTCAAGGTTAACCGTAAGAGCTTGGTTAGAAAAGGAGTTCGAGTTGGCTCGACTCATTGTACAGTCTTAGTTGAATCCTCTTAAAAGTTATATTACTTGAAAACTGAAATGTTTTTATTTGGCTTTTGAAGACTCTAAAGTACCACAAATTCAGTGCCTTTCTCGCTTACATTGACGATTTTTGACGACAAGGAAAGATGTCGGCAGACAGACAATGGATTAATTGAAAGCCCGCCGCATGCAGGTAGAGAAGGGAGATAAAGAAAGAAATTAACTCTCAGATGTCCACTTCTGCGCACGTCTGCCATTAGGAATATGAACAAATTAAGCTGCCAATTAATTTTCATTGCCAACAACTGACCAATTCTCTCTCGTTTCGTATCTTGCTGACGAGAAGATCAGGTTCTTCGATGCTTTAGTGCTATTGGTCACATCCGTTCTTATCGTGAAGGTGGCACGGACTGGTCTGTGATCCGAGTGCCTCATCTCTCCTCTCTCGTACAGGTTTTGCTTTATAGCCTTCCCATGCCACAGTATTCTGTCACACCTATGTACAGGAAGAAAACGACCATGTTAATTACTTGGACAGAAGATCGTTGCCATTGGCCATGCACCCCAACAGATTGAAGAATTCATGAGTTAAGATTTCTTGCAAGTGGAAGAAATCAAGCAAGAAAACAACTACCATGCGGGGGCGCGCTTCTTTTTCCTGTTTCCACCAGCGCGCTTCTTTTTCCTGTTTCCACCATTGCCGGATCCATAGTACTCGTCCGAACCAAGAAAATATTTATATGTTGGCGCAAACTCTATGGTTCCTTCATGCCATCCATGGAAAACTCCACCCTCGGAGAGCTCTACCCTTAGCTTCACATGTCAAATCATTGGAAACTTTTAATAACAGTGAGTTTAATATTGCCATAAACAAGGAACCAGACAAATGAATATATATATATATATATATATATATATATATATATATATATATATATATATATATATATATATATATATATATATATATATATATATATATATAGGAAAGGTAGAGCGAGACAATACTTGGTCATTTTCATGCAAACTTCTCCATTCATGCCTTTCCACAAGAGATCTGGTCTCCAACTCGGGCAATGAGATTCGGTAATTCAAATCTCCCAACCAAATAACCAGACTACAAAGGCAAAAAATAAACATAACCATGTCATTTTGGGTGTTGCATAGAACCATTATATAAACAATATTATATGCATAATTCAACTGATCCATGAGTTTAAGCAATACCCGAGCAGGTTATATATATAAGATTTAGAAGACCAATGAAACGACCGAGTGGTCAATCTCGATCTGCTTGATTAGAATAGATTGTATACTTACTCGTGGCTGAGAATGCTTGTGGGCAGATCCATGGAAGGGCCAGCAGGAAATTTAGTTCTTAACATGATCTGGGAAACACCCCAATTTCTGAGGATTTCGTCTCCTTCCTTCCCTCCAGAGGCCAGATGACAGCAAACGAAACAAAAGCTCGTGCCATGTAGAAGGAATCTAACAGAAACTGATCCCTGTATTGAATATTTGAATTAAAACTGGATCTATACATAAACGATCCATGAAATTAAGCATATGCAAATCAAATTTGTTTGTTTGGTTTTTTTTTTTTGGTAGCTCATTCTTGTATAGCTAGGACCCGGTATAATTAATGGTTCCTTTCTTCTCCATTAACGGCGTCTCGAGTGAAGAGCAAGTGGATCCCATGAACTATTGTAGAGAAGGGGACTGTACCCGATACTCCGACTCGATTATTAGATCTCCTATCTATTCTTGTCTTGTCCTGCACATCCACTCCCATTCAATGCCACCAATAATTCAATTTGACCTTGGCGAGGAATCTAGTGGGTGAAATTGTGGCCAGGCTTGTGAACTTTGGGCTTTATCATGAAATAAGACATGATTTTACGTGATTCTGGACGTAAAATTTTGGCAAATGCTGATTAAGTCTAGCATATCAAAATATGCCACTGAACCAACTATTTAGTTGAGTTCACTGGATTAACTGGGCAGACGAAGCTTCTAGAAGTTCTTGAAATTCATGAGAGTTTAAGGGTAGGAGGGGTTCCAAAAGCAGCAAATGCACCATGCTCATTATGGGCTCTTGCCTGCCTTAAACTTAAAGGTTTAAAGTTCAACTCTAAGGCGTCATTTGAGTGTTCTAGATATTTAGTTCTAGTGTTTCATGAATGTACTCCAATCAATTTTTTCACTAAAACACGCATACACAAAATGCTTTAATTGCCAAACGACAAATAAAACATGTGGGTGGTCCAAGACTCCAAATCTCTTAAAAGATTGAATTATTTTGTGGCATTGGAAACTGTTGCTATTTTCCTGAAGACAAATTAGAGCTCATCTTGTAATTGATCATATTGGTTATGCTAGAGAATCAGAGATTACACCGTATATGACCACGCATATACGTTCTCTTTGGTAGTACATCTCCGTTAATGAAAGTAATGAAAAATTTCAGAGAGAGAGGGAGAGAGTGCCAACCTTGTTACCCAAGCAGCCCAAGCGGCCACAACCGACGCAGGAGACGCTGGGGTGGTGGATGAACTTCAAGAGCGTCCTCCTCGCCCAAACGGAGATCATGATCCCCACCATCTGCTTGCTGGCTATGCACTGAAACTCACCTGCCGCCTTCTCCCTCCCAACTGGATGAATTCTCTGCTTCTGCTGCTGCTGCTCTTGAGGCAACAATGGCGCCCCACTAGTCGATGCCTTCTCATTGAGTGCTGATCTTATCAGGCGGTGCCATTTGGTGGAAATGCTTGGATTTTCTGTCCTCAGAACGTTCCTCGTACTCAGTGGGACTATTTCTTGAAACCTACAAACAGGAAGAGTCCACTGCTAGTTACATGGAAGAGATTCACTGAAACTAGAGGAAGAGAATGCCAAACACAAGGTGCACGGCGTCCCTTACCCGAGAACGTAGATATCGTATGAGCCGTCGCCTGTGTCGAGCCACTCTTCCAAATTCAAATCCTCTGGTGGGGGGATCCCTCCCATATTCCATGTGCTCGCAAACACCCTTCAATCAATTCAACAACAGAAAGAAATGAAAAGCGAAGAACAATTAGGATCACAAACCAAGAAGCCAATTGGGGCAAGAAAAGGAGCTCATGACCCACAGAACTCTCTCTCTCTCTCTCTTTTGATGATATCAATTGTCAATATTATTTTTGTAGATGAAGGTACTGCAATAGCAGAGAGTGAAGAAGAGAATCAGGTGTCAATTACTTGTACTCTTCTGTGAAGAGGCGATCAAAGCAAACAGAGTCCGACATGACAGGAAACAGCATTCCTCGAGAAACCGAATGCCTTTGGTGAGCCATCTGCTGCACTTCCGGATGCCCTCGCAAGCGGCTTCTTCCCCACCAATCGCTGCCACGTCTGATGAAATCCCTTGACGTTACGTGCTCCAATCTGCACCACTAACAGGAAGAACTCCTACCATCCACAGTGCTATATATATAATGAGCTTGTATATGACTAATATCTTAATATATAAAACCGCAGACGCTGATATTCTTTCTGCTCTCTGCATGGTGAAATGCTTATCCTATACTAAATGTCCACAGAGAGACACAGAAAAGAGGGCCCAGATGAGGTTGCAATGAAAGATGCGTTCGGCCAAATTAGAGAAAGCGAGTGACGTTGACAATAATAAATATAAAATCAGATTGCATATGATGCGAAACGCTTCCGGAGAAGTCTTCCAGCAAAATGGGCGACAGGCGGAAATACTGTTGAAGATGAAAGAGTCTGACTTTCTTCCTTATTTTCTTCCTTTTTTGGTTAACACGAAAGAGTCTGGAATGTTCGCTGCCATTCATTTTATAGATGGTGGGAGAGAATGAAACTGAAAAAGTAGGACATTTTAGTCGCGATCATTAATACACAAGTTTTTCTTTCAACTGCCCATGAGTTTGTATTCAATCATGTCGTGTATGGAGGAAAAATCAACGAGTCTAGACTATTCCATGATTGGTTTAGCAGCTAAAGGTTATATATAAGAATTCAAATCATATGGCCATTTCGAGCTCCCTCCAATATAATTAAACACATTGTCTAATTCGGAAAATCTACAAATATATATATATATATATATATATATATATATATATATATATATATATATATATATATATATATATATATAAGTGTTCCTTGTAAATTTTTCATTTTGGGGTAGGACTACCTCCATACCAAGAAATTAACTGGTTATGTGCAAGGGGCATGCAAGAAAAATCGGTGCACATGGATGAAAATGACCAAAATATCCTCATTAAAATAATAAAAGACATTTTTAAAAAGGGTAAGAAAGGGTGGTAAAAAAAGTGAAAATGTCTAAAATGTCATTTTATAAAAAAAAATTTAAAAATATCTCAAATTTTCATGTATATTTGTTGTGTGCACACCTCTGTATACGCAACTCAATCTCAACCAAGTGGCCCTGATGACTCGTATTTGACGAGGACCTACGTGTATGGAGGAAGCAGCATGACTAGGAGATCTTGAGTCATACCCTGGGTAATGAGCTGTTGCCAACTCTTGAGTGGCATACATCAGCTGAGGAGCGAATGCAGAAATTTTTCATGAGGCAGATCAAATTAAAGTTTTTAAATTGTCAGAATTTTTATATATAACAAGTGATTTTTTTTTTTTAATTTACATGTAAACTTAAAAAAAAAAAAAATTTGAGGTGAAGCCAAGGCCCAAACGGACCCTACCTTGACTCCGCCCCTGCATCATCTTATTAATTTAGATGAAGATGCAAACAGGTTTTCTCATTAATGCAATTAATGAAGCATCTGCCGTATGCACGGCCTTTCCCTAACCACCGTTTGATAGAGACATCAACAACGCGCTACCTCTTGTGCATCCAATCTCCTGTCTGATTTAGCTGGACATCTTCGTTCTAATGCAAATGCTTGAGGCTCAAAAGTCAAAACTCTTTAATTATTTATCATTGAGATGCATCACTAAATGCGTGATATCGATATTTTGAGTTACCCATATTCAATCAATCTCGTGAGAGTTGATTTAATTTATCATCAGTCGATTAATATTCCAATTATGCGCTCCTTCTTTAGGGTTTTCCACAAAAATATTATTATAAACTAGGGCCTGTTTGGGTGACATGGACCGAAAGCTTGGCTTTAGAAAAGCCTGGTTTTGCCCCAAATTAGGATATTGGCAACCCATATCTAGAAAATACTTGATTTTCCTATTTTCTACTTGGACGCCCAAAGACGTGGGTTTTCACTTTTTTTAAGTAAAGATATATAATGAGAAAATCACGGGAAAAATAATACTAAAAAATATAAAAAAGAAAAAGTTTGAGGTATGGCTAAAAAATGACTGGTGTTGAAAAGACAAAGAAAGATGATTGGGCCATTTTCAAGCCAACTTCTACCCAAAAGTTGAGGTAGCTAGTGAATAAGAAATTTAGAAAAGAAAAGGTTGAACATGAGATGACCACCATTGTATAATTTAGAAAAAATGAACACGAAGGAAAACTTTAGAATATCAGCAATATATAGCACCAGAGTTTTTCTGCAATAGATGAGAGGAACTGTGATTGGTGGTTAATTTGGACAAAGCAGAGCACTTGCAAAAATTTCACTTGTTTGCAAAGATGAAAAAAGTACCTGACTTTTTCTCCCAGCCTGGTCCCCTTTTCCTATCTTTTTGAGAAATTGCTCAATAACTCAGGGATTTCTCGAAATTGTTGAAGAAATGAAAAACAACTGTATGTAGAGTGGTAAAGCATGCGGGGAGTTTTCTTTAATGCTATATTATTCTACAAACTCATGCTCACATGCAGTGACGGAGCCAGGACAGTCCAACTTCTGGATCTGGGTAGGGCCAAACTGAATTTAAATCCTAAAAATACATAGAGTGATTAAAAAATAATATTTTTTTCAATATAATTTTTTTTTTTTTTTACTGGCGAGGGTGAGGCCATGGCCTAGGCGGGCCCGCCTCCCTCTGCCCCTGCTCCCATGCATTTTATGGGAGAAAAATGCAAGCTTCGTCGTGTAATAGACCAAATAATGTACAAGGGCGACCTTCCTATCCTGGTAATTAAGCTTTCTACCAATTGAAGTTCTTTATACTAATGTGTTTGATAGCGACGAATTTCAAATCCAGCGCAGATCTGAAATCCCTCTTATGGGGGGTTCATAGAGTAAACAAACACTAAATTTCAGATTTGTGATCCTTTAATTGCTGCAGATTTTAGATCCGTGGTTTTGAAGTCCAACCACAACTCTACCCCGGCCCACCCGATCGGACCTAAACTCCATGTTTTTTTGCAATGTACCATGGATTTGAGATCCACGTTCCGGGGATTGATGTTGAAATCCACAGTTTTAACAAACTGTGGACTTCATCTACCACAGATTTCTGATCCTCAGTGATAAGGATCTCTGGCATGAAGCTAACAAATGCCCCTTAAAAGTTTCCCACCACCCAAGGTTTTTAATCTCCCCAGTCGATAACATAATTAAATTAAAAGGTGCTTAGGGGAAAAATTAAAACTAGGATTGAAAATTCAAGCCACGTAGCAACTAGAAACAAAGACAATTATATGGTGAAAGTGAAAGTTTAGTCACATAAAACAAGTTTTTTTCAAAAAAAAAATTGAAAAAATGTGATAACCGTTTAAAACTAAAAAAAACACGTTTTTTTAATGCCAAACAGTTTTTTTTTCATTTTTCATTTTTTATTTTTTGCAAAAACAGTTCTTTTTTCATTTTTCATTTTTTATTTGATGCAAATCTACTTATATTGTGATGTTGGTGTTATTAGTTTCTCACTCATTTTATTTTTTTTCTCATTTTTAGTTTTTAAAATTTTTAAAAACTTAGCGTATTTTTCTTTTTTTCAAGCTCGCCGTGTTATACCCAAGAAAATCCTCACCCTTTAAAACTCTGAAAAGTTATTTATGACTTTGAATGAAACTAACTAAAAAATATAAAGATAACCTTATGGTCAGAGATTAGCCCAACGAGAACCGCTTGTTAGATGTTAAAATATAATTTTTAAAGTCAATAATGGCGTACAAAATTGTTGGCTTTGCTTAACAATTCTATGTTCATATTCGTACGTCAACTTCTAGTTGATTTCTCCCACAAAATCTTTGAACCCAGCAGTCGTAAATGTGGACCCTGACGAGTTGGTCTAAGCCTATCAACTCAAAGACGTGATTGATTAATCTAAATATTGGATTACCACAAGAAGTTAATGTGGACCAACACAGGGAAAGAAATAAAAATTCAGGTTACGTTATTTGATAACGCATTTCATTGACTAATAATTAACTACATATCCGATCATTCTTATTTGACAATCAGATGTTGATTCACATTCTCTTTATAAGTATGCAAGGGTAATGCTGTAACAATTCGACCCACTCCCGGGTTCGGGCCCTTGGTCTGACGGATCCCAACCCGCCCCCTATAAGTTTCGGTTTCAACCCTAAAAAGGTTAAGAACCAGGACAATCTTCTCATCAATGACCTCATTTATAAACCCTTGAAGATTCCTAAAAATCTTCGATACGAGACTAAACTTATGGGGTGTTAAAAATGCAACCTGAGATGTTGAACACTACTTCTTAATTTGGAATGCGAAGGTAGTAAATGCAAATACATATATATGTAGTAGAACCACATATTCCGATTCTAATTTTGGATCGTCTCATTAATAATCATGTACGTTCATTAGTACCAAAGTTTTATGTTGTGGATACATGTTTATATAACGTGTATGTGCCAAATTAAGAATATTATTAGCAGAATTTTCATTATAATTTAGGAGGCATATACCAGAAGCTCATTGATCCTTATTGAAATGGGCAACTTGGAAGAGAAGCATGCCTCATTGTTACATCATGCTGCGTCAGTTTTGATTAGTTTAGAATCAAAAGCATAAAGGAGGAGAAAAGATTTGGGAGGTATGTGTTGTGTGGGCGCATTGCCACCCTCAGCTTTTGACTTTGTAAGTCATTCTTTTATGATATTGGTGCAGCAGACACCAAGGTATGGGGCACTTTGAGTACTCTAAGAAAAATAATGCCCAAAAAAGTTTGTCCCTTTCAAACATTAGGCCCGCTTATGGTTTGACCAATACTTGTAGCTAGGGCCGCAATGAATGGTGATCAGCGCAACTCAAGCTTTACTTGACATAGACATGAAACTGGACCCAGTCTGCAATACATTGGCAGCTTTCATGGTGGGTCAACTCAGACTAGATCTACACCTTGGATCTGTGTAGGTTTCGCCCAAAGCGTGTGTAGGAAAATTCTTGACATTCTGCATCCTTGGCAGAACTAGATTTTCCCACTTCCAAGTTCCAGTTAAGATAACAGGATACCAATCACAATTTTGCTTCCTCTGGCCCCGTTTGGATGATTATAAAAGGGTTAAAAGCACGATTTGAAAAGATATGGTTGTGCACCAGTTCATGTTTTTAGTGAAGCCAAAAAACTTGATTTCTATTATCTTGGAAAAGAGATAGACCCGGCTACTTGCAATGTTGGCTGAAGTCATCCATGTGAAGCGACCCCAGCAGGCCGTCCCCTTGTTTTTGGCTGGCTAGTTGGTGGATTGGAATGGGACCAGTTGGGTTTTAACCAATTTCATGATCTGTGAGTGAAATTTAGGTCTGCTCCTTAGTTGCCTCACCGAGTCGAGTCGCCCAATGATTTGGATTGTGGTTGGGTGAGTAAAAGGAGTATTTCATCCTATCGCCCAATAAAAGAGGAAAATGTGTCGTGTACTCCTATTGAATTGGGCCTTGTAAGATGCAACTAGAATGAGACAATTCAGCAAGCAAAGACATGTGGTTAGTTAGTGGATGAGGTCACATAGTTCCTAAACAGATATGCTTTAATGTTGCATGCACCTGGCTTCCTCCTGTCAAGATGAAAAGCAACATCACAAAAAGTTGATTACAAAAAAAAAAAACTTTCATCAGATTCGTAGATATCCGACAAAATTAATATGGAAAGAAAAAAAATTCAACAATGTTTTATTAAAAGATTGATCGGATTCAGACTTAAGAAATAACATCCGATGATCCAATAAGATCCTTCAATGTAGTTGGTTAACTTTTTTTTTATCCAATATCCTTATATTTCAAAAGTCGGTTATTAACATATCAAAATTTGTTCTGGATATGGTTCTGAACTGAAAAGTCGGATATTTCAGATCGGATATGGATTTTGAATCTAAGATCATCAGTTGTCGATATTGGGCATTAGGCTTTTCTTCATTTGTATTTATATCTGAATTCAAATTCAAATACATGAACTCCAATTTGGATTTGGTAACAGTATATCTGTGAATCCAATCTGTATGTCGACATCCCTAACTTAGATGTGTTTATGTTAACGAGAGTGGTTGAAGCCACTAGGTTGTGCTGTTCAGACGGGTGGACATTGCCACACCCCATTTACTGTATATGAACTAAACATGACACTGGATTTCCACTTGGAGCAGGTCCAATTTTCTAGAGTCAAATAGTAAATGAATAGGACGAGTATTTCATCTTATCCCTAAGCTAAGAGCCGAAGCCCCCACCCTTCACCCCATCCACGTTTTATGTCTCGAGGCGATACCAGTTCCTCTCCCCTGCATTCTATTCTTTTGCAGTATAGAGAGTTGATATCATGAGACCTCGAAACAGAATTAACTGCATATACCAGCCCCGACTGCATTCAATCCTAGATTCAACCATGGGCAGACCTCAGTTAATCCGACTAGAATCCTCAGTGGGCTTGACCAGGCAGGCTGGGTCAAGCTCAGAACATCAAATATCACTTAGGTTCCGCCAGTGGCAGAGCCAAGATGTTTCATCTGTGGAGCACTTGTGTAGGTGACACAACTTTGGTGTGGACACTATATATAAATTTAGAGTCATAACAATGTGAAGTTAACACATTATAATGAAAAATTTGATGAGCTGGTGTGGGCAGTGGCCCACCCCAGCCAACAAGTAGCTCTGCTACGAGGTTCCACATAATTTATTAACCAGATCGTCAATTGGGCTAACAAACTCTAAAAACATAATGTTTTTCTTACCAAACCCCATCTAAGGAAAGGTGTGAAAGCTCCTTTACATGAGAAAGAGCTGGTTGCTCATGTATGCACTTGCAACTATACGATTACGCATTGTGGTATTATTCCTAGTCTCTACGTCTCATATCTTGTTCTATCATCATGTTGAGATTCAATGGCACATCATTATCATTCACTATTGCTACGAGTGTCCTCATCATCCCAACCACCTTCAACACCACGCGTGCCATGTCTCTAACTCATACAAGTTAATTGGGTTCCTCCATAATTTAGCAAGCACTGGGTATTCAGATCGCTAAAGTTCCATTTAGATTCTTTAAGACGGAAAAATAAAGAGATTTGAATTTGGAGGTGTAAATTGAGCAGCACCTTTTATTGAAGAAGATGAGTGTTAAGATCTTGATCACTCAATGCGAACTATGCATGTATTAGCCGATTTATACCCTTCACTTTTTAAACAAGTCAGTGCCGCTTAAGATGGAGAACTTATTGTGTTCTTTGAATTAGATTTTTAAGGGATGTCAACAGATTGGATTTGAATCAGAAGTATCTTATATTTGGATTCAAATCCCAAGTCAATTAATATAAATAAAGAATGTTCATATCATATCTGAATCCCATTTTTTAATTCGCAATCCCAATCTGACACGAATTAGACATTTAATTTAGCGTGTATATGAATCCAACTTTTTAAATACACAGTCCAATTCCAACCGCATTATGATACATTAGGACTTGACTTTGAGAACCTGTGGACATTAGATATATGATATTTACTTGAAATTGAACCCAAATACTGATATTTGTTTAAATCCAAATTTGGCATTAACAAAAAAGTCATTTTTTAAAATCTAAATACGATCAAATTTCTTACTTAGATGTTAATTCTTTTTTGTTCATATCCGGTTTGTTTTAAGCATTTTAGTCAGATGCCTAAGCTAATTCCAATCAATTGACATCCCCATTATTTTCTTTGAGACCTTGTGAACATAACACCAACATGGTGTTTGCAGGCGCACAGAGGCAAGGGATGGGAGAAGATGATGCGGCCTGCCCGAATTTGTACGCAGGAACACTTTTTTTGGTGTTTTTGTGTTTGGAGGGAGACCATGGAACGTGAGGAACCACATAATGTGTTCCCCTCTGGAACAAGCTCCTAATTAAGAACTGCTTGGTAAACTGGTTGAAGAACTTGGATTCAGGTCGGCTCGAATGTCTAATACACAGTGGATCCAAGGTGGCCTGTTGGAACACAGAAAGAGAGTCCTGAAAGAGCATTCTTTCACATGGGGATGTGAAATATTTTATTAGTCACAGAAAACAACGTTCATATAATCAACCAAAAATGACTCTGAAAAAAAAATTATTACACGACTCATCCATAGCGACGTTTTGTTTTGGTTGAAAACTAATTTAATATAAATCATGTTTTAACTTAAGTTCACAATGTTTACATAAGGCCCAATTTAAACTAAGCTTTTCTCAAAACTGAGGCCAAATTGAATGTCCCCAACATCTTTTTGATAGAAGTTTCCGCGTTCTCCATAGATTTGAAAGAGGTTGCTTGGTGGTAGGGACACATTGGGGAGTGTTTCATGAATAGCTTAAAAGATCGAGTATTGTTTCATGAATATGCCTCAATTTTTGAAGTGTTTATGATGCCAAGCGGCCCCTAAAATCACGACTTACGAAATTAGTGTGCAATTCTGAATAAACACACTAGATTTTTATGTTTAGTAAGTCGGATTCAATCCATCCAGAAATGCATGCAAAATTCATCTGAAAACCTCGACTCCAATATAACGATATCAAATCACCTCAGATCTAAGATCTAGGAGTTGCATATGGTCAGCTCAGCTCACCGTATGTAGGCTTGATGTGAACACCACTACCAGTAATGGTCGTGACTATAGGGGTTGTTTGGCAACAATAATAATTTGTTATTGTCTTATGAATTTGTCTTAAAGATTGAGGTAGGTTCATAAGATACTGTAGCAGAGTGTTTCATGAACCTGTTTCAATCCTTGAGGTAGATTCATGGAAGAGTAATAGGTTGTTTTTATTTTCAAACGGCCCCTTAGAGGACTTTTCTCCACAAATTCGTGAAGTAAAGTTGGAAAAACATATTCTGTAAAAAACCCGTCAACCGAAAATTTGAAGTCTATAAAGTGGTAAAAGTTTTAGATGATTCTGTCTCCTATAACAGCAAACCGCTTCCTGTTCTTCTTCAAATCCTACCACAGCGCAGGCAAGAAGTTAAGGCTGTTTCTTTAAGGAGAGAGCAAATTGCTACTAGTGATCTTTGAATTGGAAGGAAAAACATTAATTCAACTTTTAAGAGGCACCCAAATTAATGCCATTCAGATTCATGGAGGCCCTCTCCGTCGGTCTCCAAATGCATATGGTAACCTTCACGAAACATTGTTTCGAGATGTTCTATGAATCTGCTCCAATTTTTTATGTTGGTTTACTAGACAATAAAAGTTTATTGCCAGTAAAAAAACGCCAAGTTGAAGAAGTTTGATAAAGTCTCGGCCCGACCAAGAGAAAAATGTGAAAAGTGTCAAGTTGAAGACCTTTGATCAAATCTCGGCCCGCCATTTTGTTCCTTGAGAACTTTTATCAATGTTTTCCTCGTCAAGTTTGGTGGCCAGTGCCTACTCTCATCATTGAACAGAGCGAATCATATGGCGCATGTTTAGTACACAGTTAGACTCGGTCCAGATCCAACATTTACCAAATCCAGCTTAATGAGATCCAGATCCTGCTTAATTGGATTCAAATCCAGTTTAAGTTTTTGAAAAGAAAAAAAAAATTCTCAAACATGGACTGGGCAACAATTTACATGTAATAAGATCAGTTCCATACTTCAGTTCAAGCTTGAATTGCAGATTTGATCATATAATTCATACATACAAGAACAAAAGTAGAACAAACTCTGAGAAAAAGGTGGGCATGGAGACTAAAGAAAGTTGGAGGGAGCAGCAAAAGAAGGCAGACCGCAGCCTCTCCTATAATGGCGCCCTAGAAAAGGTAAACCTGCCTCCATCAAGAATATAATTTGGCAACTTGGTGCAGCAAATTATTTTTTTCTTTTATGACATGTCTCTAAGTCCAAGTGCAATTCCTATTCTTGATTCTCTGATCCATAAATTTCTTAGCTTTCAAAGAATCTCTAACCAGGTTGTCTTGAACCTTGCTAAACTAAGTTTGGTTTATGGAAACACGGATTTGGAAAGATAAACTTCAAGATAGATGTTCATCTCTTGGATTCTGACTGAACCCATGTTGCCAATCTAAAAAACAAGAGTGAAAATTTCAAAAGTTTTGTGGAACAAATAAATAAATATAATAAACCAGGGGCTTATTTGAAAATAATATATAATAATTACAAGTTGGCAGAATATAGAATTGTTTTAGGTGAACTCTCTGCCTTTCGTGCAAAATTGGCCAAGATTTCTTCCAAGTTCTTAAATTTAGACACGGAAGAGCAGAAAAAGTAGGAACAATTATGGAAACTTAATAAATATCTTCAAACGCTATGAAAATTAAAATTTGAAGTTTTTTTTTTTTGCTCACTAAACTTGACTGACTTTCTTAAGTTGGAAACGGTCTGCCAATTTATGATAATCTTTTTTAGTAGCTATCCCGCGAAATTTAAGAGCAACAGCTATTTTAAAATTTCGTACTCTCCGTTATTTGATAGCACAGATTGCGGTCAAGCCCTGCTTTTTATTTCGCCACGTGTCAGGTTGATCATGTCATGACGAAAATGGTTTTGTGGTTTCCTCTCTCATCTCTAATTTCCGTGATGACCCCACGCTTCTTCCGCGTGGCAGTTGCCGACGAACGGGCTTGTTTTTCGCATAGTATTCATGCGCACGAATCGTACGATCCTTGCAACAGATATCTTCAGAGGAGTCTTTCGCTCGCGTACCCCGAACGCAGAGGGCTTTCCGTTTTGAAATTCGGAGAGAGAGAGAGAGAGAGAGGGAGGGAGCTTCTTCTTCTTCTTCTTCTTCTTGAGATAGAGGGGCTTCTTCTTCTTGTTCTTGTGCTTGTGCGGGGCTACAGATGGCTACTCTCACCGTTCCACCCGTGCCCACTTCACCTCAACAGGATGCCATCGAGCTGTACCGCGCCTTCAAAGGTAACAAAGGATATGTCTTATTTTTCCAGCTTCTCTTTGGTCGGGCTCTTCGTCTCCAGGTTCCCGATGCTTTCGTTTCTCTTTTTTCCTTTTCATTTTCCTGTTTTGTTTGGTTTATTTTAAGAATTTTACGGCTTGAACCAGCTGCAGCTTACCAACTGGAAGTTATGCATCTGAATCTTTTTGGTGATAATTAAGAGCCGATTCTGAGGAAACGTTTATAAGAATGATTTACCTTTTCTTGAGTACCTGATCAAGCGTCCTTGCTATAATTTCGATCTAAATTTGAAAGTAGGTGCTCTTTGCTTCATTTGACCGATTTCTAGTGGTTGTCATTGCTTCGTGAGAAAATTTGAGAGGTGCATATGGCCCTGTGGGTTTGATTTTAATTTTTTTTTTTTCCTTGGAACTTTCTGCCCATTTGAACGTGATGTTCTTTAGAAACCCTTTCTGCGGGGGAAATTCTATGCTATCACCCCTCTGTGGCGACTCGTAGTGGTACCAGAGCTTACAGAGGTTTGGTTGATTATGACGTTGAAGCTGAGATGGGATTCTAGTCCTGTGTGGTGCAGAGATGCTGTGCTATTGTTTATTTAAGTACTCAGGTTGTGGGAATGCATCCCGAAAATTGCGTGCTGATTATTCGGAAGTAATTAAAGAAATGACATGCTATTATTCATGTGCATTATTTTTATGCCTCTCTATTTTACTGCCGTTAGCACAATTCCGAATGAATGCTAAATGTCTCGGCAGCTTCCGTGTTTAGGAATGTATACCGCCAGAGGGGCATGCTGTTCTGAACTGCTTCTCAACGACGTAGCTTTGGGCTTGAGAAAGTCTTCCCATGTACCTATCCATATGGATCATCTATCTGCGTTTCTTATTTGTTTCTGAAGCCATGTTAGTTTCCACTATCGTTAAAAGAAACGAAAATAAGTATTATGATCCAACAATTGAAGCAAATTGATGGGATTATTTACTTTTTCAAACATTGAAAAATAAATAAGCCATTACAATTGCTGAAGATTTATCAGGGACTCGTCTGGGTATAGTTGGTCTTACCGTCTTCCATGATTTGTATATAAGTGTGACTGCAGTAACATCGTGGCCTGTCAGATTCTATGTTGTTACAAGTAGTTATGGATCAATAGCAGTTTGTGTGGCGGGAAGAGGGGATTTTGGTTGTCGTTGGTTGGGTCGGAAGCATAATGACAAGTCTCATTTTCTTGAAATCTCATCATATTTTGAGAGGAAAATCCGAAACTTTTTGAGATAAAAATGGAATAACTCCAGTATATGTGGACTTTTAAAGTATATGAAAATATTGAAAAAAATATAAAATGTAAGAAAAATTTATAACTGAATCTTCTAAGCAATGGGAACATTTCCAGTTTTTTTTTTTTTTTTGCTTAAAAATAAATTTAGGAATATATTGATTTCTGGAAACAGTACTACAAACTACAAAGCCGTGATATTTTCAAAATGTCATGGTACTTGCTACTATACTTGGAAGGCATGTTAGCATGTCATGTCAAGTTGGTTCTTCCGTAACACTTTCTATGGCCATTCTTTCAGGTTTTGGGTGTGACAGTGCAGCAATAGTAAATATTCTAGCCCATCGTGATGCAGCCCAACGTGGCCTTATCCAGCAAGAA
The DNA here is from genome assembly GCA_011799765.1 of Nymphaea thermarum. Classification (NCBI taxonomy): domain Eukaryota; kingdom Viridiplantae; phylum Streptophyta; class Magnoliopsida; order Nymphaeales; family Nymphaeaceae; genus Nymphaea; species Nymphaea thermarum. Next base: position 478,936 of record JAANDH010000060.1, read on the forward strand.
TACCACAAAATGTATACGGATGAGCTAATGAGACGTCTTTCTTCAGAGCTAAGTGGAGATTTGAAGGTCTTGTGAAATTGAAAAACATTGGTTTGGAAACTGGGCACTTTTTTGAGGGAAAGAGTTCATCATGTTTTAGTTTTCTTTCCTGCTTGCATTCCGTACTTGATCTCCATGAAAAGTATTAGTGTTTGCAGCCATTTCTGAAAATGGTGTTTTTTTTTCTGCTCTCAACAGCTACTTCCCCTCGCAGATCTAATTATTTTCTATGTTTCAGAAAGCGGTTTTATTATGGATGCCTGATCCAGCAGGGCGTGATGCAACAATAGTTAGGCAAGCATTAACTGGTGATACCATTGATCTTGATGTGGCCACAGAAATAATCTGCTCCCGTACCCCATCTCAGATTCATTTTTTAAAGTATGCTTACCACGGCAAATTTGGCACCTACCTTGAGCACGAGATCGGCAGTCTAGCCTCTGGTGATCATAAAAAGGTGGCAAGCTGTTTATTCTTTTTGCTTACTGCCATTCTGTGATCTTTTATCATGTATTATATGTACACATGAAAAAAACTTGGGTTCTGATAATAAGAAAAAGAGTGACATTGCTTGGCTTATAATCGCACTTTATCAATTTATGTTTTCATGTATCTTTATATTCTTTTTCTGGTAACTAAATAAGTGCTATTCTTTTTCTGTTACTTGTAGTGCTGTACTGGTGTCTTCATTGTGGTTACTCTTTTGCTACTTCCTACAAATACTGCAGAAATATAAGTTTGAGTCATATTTTATTGGCTAGTGGTTATTTATTTGTCACTAAATTCTGATACAGTCACATTATTTACACACTCCTTGATTTAGGATAGTTGAAACACATGACCACACCAATTAACGTTTCAGTTTTCTGGTATATCTTTTCTTCCCTTTCCTAACATTATTATGGTATATGATTCACTTCGATTTCTCAATGGCTTTTGCTTGCTCTTCCTTTCTGTAAAATGAAGCTTCACTGTTACTTGTTGCTCTTGGTTCACCATAAAGCATCATTCAGTTACCTTCTACAGCCTTCTAATATAAACTATCTAGCTAATCTGTGTTAACATGTAACAGTGACGTGTTCTGCAGTTGCTTCTTGCATACTTATCAACAGGACGCTATGAAGGTCCAGAAGTTGATTTAGCTATGGCAGAGATGGATGCAAAAGCACTCTATAAGGCAGGGGAAAAGAGGCTGGGGACTGATGAAAGTACTTTCATTCAGGTATTCAGTGGAAGAAGTAGAGCTCACTTGGCTGCTGTTGCTTCCTCTTATCATCACTTGTACAAAAAGAAGCTCAAAAAGGTAACTTCCATCATCTTTCCTTTTATACGGCACTCTCTTTGTTGATATAACTATTTTCTTTTGTTACTACAAAATACTAAAACCTAGTAAGTGTCAAATGCAGGTTATAAAGAGTGAAACATCTGGAAAGTTTGAAGATGCACTTCTTACTATCCTGACATGTGCTGACAATCCTGCTAGATATTTTGCTAAGGTGTTTATATTAATTTCTGCCGATATCTTTGTGTTTATCTGTGGTTCTGCTTTCTGTCATTTTCCTCGACTGTGCATGGCATGCAAATAGCTTCTTTCAACTCTTCCTTTTATAATACATATCAGAGGAAAAGGGTTTTAATTTCATAAGCTATACACTTTCAATCAGAAGTAGACCAACAATTCCGACCAGGGTTGTTTTTCTTCAAACAAAACTTATCTGTATGTGTGTTTTAGGAAGCCTTATCTGTGGGGAAGTGTTTATCATAAGGAAACATCAGCTGATGAGACCTGTGATTTAGGAGACTGGTCAGTTGACTGTCTTTCGGATAACAGTAATTATCAGTTCATTGTCTATTTTTCTTCTAGCATTCTTTTGAACCTGAAAGTTTTCTCCTTCTGTGGTCAGTAGACTGCTGATAATATTGCTGCCTACAAGGTGTTTCTGCAGTTTGGATTTTGGAACAACTCATTCAAGTGTCAAGTATTTTTGGAAAGTTGTTCACTTGTGGTAATTCATGGTTTAATAATCTATATACATGAACTTGTACGTGATTACATGCAGTCTATAAAAGTATTACAAAGACTATATCCAGAGATATAAAATTCATGTTTGGAAATAAGTAGTTCATCATGTCTAGGGACCACATCTATTTTATTAATCTCAAAATTATCCTTTCACTGTCTTTCGGATAATAGTAATTATCAGTCATTGTCTATTTTCTTCTAGCGTTCCTTTGAACCGGAAACTTTTCTCCTTTTATGGTCAGTAGACTGCTGATAATGTTGCTGCCTACAAAGTGTTTCTGTAGTTTGGATTTTGGAAATAATTCATTCAAGTGTCAATTATTTTTGGAAAGTTGTTCACTTGTGGCAATTCATGGTTTAATACTCTATATGCTTGACATTGTACGTGATCACATGCAACCTATAAAAGTATAACAAAGACTATGTTTAGAGATCTAAAATTCATGTTTGGAAATAAGTAGTTCATCATGTCCAGGGAGCACATCTATTTTATTAGTCTCAAAAGCTTGCTCGAAGATTAAAAGGAAACGATCTTAAGCCTAGTCTGTGATTTCTTCTTTGATTGGATAATAATACCTTGTACACACCGTAGATTTTAAATAATGTTAGATCATTTCATGCAATTCTAAAGATTTGGTCAAACTTGATCTAGACTATTTTCCCACTATATCATTAATTTTCGCCGCTGGCTGAATCTAGTGAACACAGATTTCTCAAAGTGTGTTGCTTGTTAGATACTTTGTGCAGTTTCTCCTTTTGGACGTATCACTGAATGATATGGTTTTTTTTTTTTGTTATAATGATGCATATTTTTCAGGGTCTTTATAAAGCAATGAAAGGTTTGGGAACCAATGATACAAAACTTATTCGAATTGTTGTTACAAGGGCGGAAATTGATATGCAATATATCAAGGCTGAATATCAAAGTAAATACAAGAAGCCACTATCAGATGCTGTACACTCCGAAACATCTGGCCAGTATCGGGCGTTTCTTCTTGCTTTAATTGGAGGGAAACACTAGCCAGCTGGAGACTCATTGTTTTACTGTGGATATGCAGATAGCGTGGTGTTTTATCATGTTTACCTGTAATGAGCCAGACATGGTGTTGTACCTTGGGATTTATCAAGTTGTGTATGTATGTGTAATGTTGTTGCTTCCTATTGAAGGAAAACACTAGGCTGCTGGAACCTTATTACTATACTGCGTATAAACAGATAGTGAAGTTTTTCCTCATGATTGCTTGTAATGAAACAGACATGGTATTGTACTTTGGGATTTCTCAAGTTGTGTATGTATGTGCAATGTTGTTTTCTGAGAACGACTTGTTAATATGTATTACTGTTTCAAAAAGTCCCAGATAAAATCATCAATGATTTCTGTCCTCCAGCTTGGTATAGGAGAAACCGTAATGGTAGTTGAGGCAAGATGTGAAAAAGTTAGAACCAAATGCTTGTATGAAGCTAGGATATAGATAGAATCTGGAGTATGGGTATGAGGGTGATGACTATCCTTAAGTAACTTTCAGTCTCTGCCAAGTGCCTGTTACGATTGAAGTACATTTTACAAGCTCTAAGAACATGCAACGTTGATCTATCCTTTTCCATGATCCAGCATGGGGCTCTTTTGCAATGCACCAAACTGCATTCAGTTCGAAGATATTCGTAGATGTTCCGGTGAAACATCGAGCAAATTTTCCTGCTTAAGAGGTATAGGCTTTACAAGTGGTTAATGTCAAAACATGCTTACAAAATGTCAGTGAAAGAAAATTTGCTGCAGTTGGAACCTCCTATCTAGAAAGATCAAGAAACCTAAAGCTTGATTTATAGTGTCTCCTTGGCTTCACTGCGGGGCTTAGTGATGGTGAACGTTGGAGAAGCAGGGGTGGTTTGGCAGCCCATTATCTTCTTGAGTATTTGAAGAATGGAGCCGGCGATGTGGATTCTAGGATCGATCTTGGCCATTTCATTGAACCTTGCACAGAGGGAGATGTGCACTTTGAGCGCTGCTTCAACACTGACTCCAAGCTTTGCCTGTTCTTCCTTGATGGCTTCTGCACAAAGCCCGCACACCCAAACCCCGCAGAAACGATCCTGCACTGTCCCAACATAGCCTTTGGTGCACTCCTCACACATGCTGCAGCACACACAAACGGCCTTGACCAATTCGGCTTCTCCATTGGAGCAAGTCTTGTGGTTGTGATTGAGGGATGTTTGGCAGTTGGGTGTTCCAGCCATCTCGAAACCAACTAACAGATATTGCAACTCACACTTTCTGCCCCTCTTTGCATTATATGCGTGTTGTTGTATGAGAACTAGGCTTCTATGTCCCTCCCTTTCTGCAAAATGACACATAAGTTAAACAGCAATTTTTTGGGAAATTGGAAAAGTTGGGAATCGTGATAAGCTTTGGAACCGAGCAAGAACCCATATTGGTTGATGTTCAAGAAGAGAACCAGTGAAATTAATTTGATCCGCCCTCAATAAATGATGTCAATTACAGTTGATTGGACCTGTAACTTGCGGATGCCCACCAACTTGAGGATGTTGACAATGATTTGCAGATCTCTTAAAGAAAACGTTAAAGAGTGGTTATCCAGGCTCATGATGATGGGAACACTTTGTATTTGAAGATGGGGTTTAGGGTCCATGTGAATTTCAGCAGGTTGCTTGCTGAGGATTCATTAGGGGTACCCCTAAAATCACTCTAGGGAACAGGGGGTTATGGAAGGGAGGGTTGTGGGGCTGGGTGCCTATAGTTGATGCCTTGGGTTGCGCAAACTGCATTTCATCCGTGAGCCGCAGCAGAAGACTGGTGACTGTAAATGTCCTTTTCTGGGTGTCAACTGTGTTAGAGGGTGAACCATGTGCAGGTGCTCCTTCAAGGACGGTTTTCACATGCATTTGATGGGGGTGTTTCTCTCAGATGCTGTTGCAGTTAATGCTTGGTGGACCCTGCCTGTTACTTTTGGGGCATGGCCCTGTGATCTTTGAGCCCTTTGTGGTGGATAAGAGGGGCCAGAGGGCCCCCATCTGCCCCCCAATGCATGGAGTGGTTGACATAAATGCCGTTGCAGACAGGGGTTATCTTTCTGTGAAAGGACTTATCCACTAAGGTGAAAGTCGTGTGTGGGACTCGGTTAATGTAATTTGTTCTTCTACAGGTGAGAAAATTTCACAAATTTTGATCTCCATAGTTAAGGGTATGAGGAGTTTCCTCAGCTTCTTTCTCTTTTATGATTGACATGGGCTGCCTAATTAAGCCCGTGTAGGAGAACTGTATGCTTGCAAATGGGGCTGAATCTGTAAGGGCCTATGTTCATTGCCAACCCGGCTTCTAATGTATTCTTGCTGTCCTTGACCATAACCGATTGCATCTCTAGCAATTATCTCCATGGTGTTTTTTTTTTCAAATATTATATCATTTTATTCAGAGAATAGAACATGCAGTTGGCGTTGCTTGAAATTTCAACTGCCCAACATTGGTTTAGAAATTAGAATCCCTCTGTCTGTCTCTCTCTCTCATGATGTCGAGAATTATTGCCTTCATAATATAGCATAAAGTACGGAGACTACAATTGTTCCATAGGCCTTCTTACACCATTTTGCACCTTGATAGCATCATATTCCTCTTGTTCACCCGGTAACTTTTGGTTTTTTTGCCTGCAGACACTACCATAAACCTGTGCAGGGCCAAATAATACGATAATTTTAAAGTTCATATAGTGCTTCAGATTTATACTTTTGGTACTCAGAATGTCCCGGCGAATCGGCGATCATTATTGGGCATCTGCTCTGGGTTATCTGCTCAGTATCTCTTTATCCCAAACATTCAAGTAAACGACAAGAAGCTCTGCAACTTTCATTGCATGGGGCTGCAGGCCAGATATCAAAAGACCTAAATCTAGCAGAATGATGGTGCCTTTCTCTAGCATTTTTCACATCTCAAACCTAAGTTTGATTAAGACTTGCCCCTCGTTTCTCCCTTTCTCGTGACATATCCTAGAGCCTGTTTGTCAGATTAAAGTTAGTCCTTTGTTGGGCTTGCTCTCATGGTAAAATCTCCCGCAGTTTTTATCTTCCGTAGTGTATCTGCGGATGGTAAAAGAGGCAGAAACAGACAAAGGCGGTCTCTGCTATTATGCACCAAGAACAGCGTGCATGAACATGGTAATCTTCGTTGCAATCTAGAGAGAGAGAACATACTGAGACATCTTTGGCAGGATTGAGAAAAAAAGGTTGGAGGGTGTAAGCATCGGTGGAAACTACAAAAATCACAAGGACGTTGATTTTGGACGAGGGGCTCGAGGCACCACTCTCTCTCTCTCTATCTATCGACACAGGTACATCCTTGTGAAGGGGAGAAACACATTTTTGTTGGTGAAAGGTTGGTGAAAAGTGGTACAACAGGACATGGCAGGAAGAAATTAAAGGAGAGAAAATCCTGAACATGGTGAGAGCACCTTTGTATGTGCAGTATGAGGAGCAGAGAGATGGAGACTGCAGAGGGCAAGCTAATTAACTCTGCTTTTCACGGGTCATGATAGTTAGTGCGGCTAAGCGATCTAGACTCCCCAAGTTCATATCCCACCCAGGCTATGCTCCTACTATCAGCTGCAGGCCAGAAGGACTCAGCTAGCTCCTTGAGTGACGTGATTAAGAATGTCACCACTGCCAACATCCACATGGTGGTCCTGGTTGCACTGCACTTCTTGTTACTTAAAGCCACCCACCCAAAGTTGTTAAAGTGCGTTGAAGCGAATATGCATTGAACCTGTGAGGCGACGCGATGAGCAATATAGTGATGTGATGCTGATGTTCAAAGTTTTAAAATATATAATATCATTAAAAAGTATATAAAAAAGGTAAAAATGATTACAAAAACTAAATTATATGAAAAACTACTTATATATATCTTTCTATGAATTAAAACTAATTATAGAGATGTAGTCTCCAACTTAGAAAACCTAAAAATAAAGATAAAAGAACATATTTCCTTAAAGTAGAATAGGATTTTATGAAAATTCAAAAACCAAAGGTCCGAAGTTTTTCTTTGGCTTGTTAGTTTTATGTTTGCACCAAAGAAAGAAAATCTTGACAGTTGACTCTCAATTCATAAGTTTACAAAATAGAGAGACAAAAGAGTTTAATATATAAAAACTTATAAACAGGTGCCCAATAATAGATGAAATCAAGTCGACAAGTCTTGTTCTTAAAAATAAATTTCAGAAAACATAAATACCAAATTTAGATGTCTAATACAATGTGGATAAACCACAAAGCATGTACATCTTGAGGAACTGGCAAGACTACCGATTAATCTGCAATTATTGTCGGCAAATGTCAACTATTCAACCGGAAGAGAAGATGAGAGAAACATACGAGAGATAGATAAAAATATTCACTGAAATTGAATCAAACTTTTTACCAAAGGTCATGCAATAATTGCCGAAGAGCAAGATTAACTTAATACCATCACCAGACGGATAGAGAATAGAGAACCCCTTTTGCATGTTCAAATCTGTTTCTTTATTGAGTTAGGAAGTCTTCTATGTTGCAAGTTCAAGTATGTTTTTCTATGGAGCTAGGAAGGCTGGGACGGTAGGAAGCTGCACCCACCTGATCAAAACCTGGTCCCTTCCACAGGAGGCTGACAGTCATGCCACTGTTCTCACGAATTCTTGAAGATAAAGGCCACCATTAAAACAAAATTTATAGCTGCCAAAGTAGAGATCAGGTATGAGAAGGGACATATAAAGCTAAATTGATTGCAAGAAATGCCCGGATGTGCCAACGAGTGTAGAAGATCTATGGAATAGAAAGAAACGAGGATGGGAAAAATAATGAGATCTCATAGGGGCAAAGGAAAATGACATCTCCATGGTCAGAGACTCAGGCATCTTCCTGCCCGCCATGACATCATTTGGTGGGGTTTGCCCCTTCCCCTGCCACGACGGGTGTAGCTATGACAAGGTAAAAAATCGCTGAGATTGGTTGTTTTTTTTTTTTCCCGGCATTCGCACCTGAGCATTCTTCTAAATGGTCGGCCCCAAGCATTCACGTCAGTCACAAAGGGTTTATGTAATTGTAACATCTCCTTATGTAGATTGCAGAATTTATACCAAAGGAAGCTCAGAAGAAGACCCTAGCCCCTGCAGGCGGCTGGTTTGAGAGATTCAAACTCCATTGCCGTCTGTTGCAGCGCAAAAACTTGCACACTCTTCTTGCTTGGGTAAAAAGGGATCGCTTCGAGATGAAAGATGATCCATTTGGATGGTTTATAGGAGTTGTCGAGTGGATCCTTCTTCTGAGTCTCCTTCCTGAAATGTAACTTCATCCTGAGCAATCTGCAATGCCTGTCGCAGGTGAAGCGAGGCGCTAGTAGACTAGTAGTTTGTGAAAATGGTCGAAATCTTCACTGTCTGTAGAAATAGACCCAGAAAATTGGAGGCAATTTTCTTGGCCACCGTGGTAGTGGAATTAAATGGAGGAAAACCTAAGAACCCCCTTGTGGGTGCATTTGATTTTGAACATTGATCATGAGATGAGCAACGCTAGTTAGCATTTTAGTCGATCATCTATGTAGAGAACAACAGTTTACTTAGAAAATGTCAAGTCAACTCTCATCAAACACCTTTACGTTGGTCACAATAGAAAGCCCAAGGTTGATGCAATTTTGCCGGGAGATTCGGCTCCCTTCATTTATTAGAGGCCACCATTTTCCTCGGTTCACATAAACAAAATTTTTGTAGAACAGGTGCCAACTGTTCATCACGAAAGAAAAGACTCACTGAGCCGGGGATCACTAACTAATGCTAACATAATAGAAAAGAATGAAAGAACTACACATAAGCTGGGCTCTCCTCACATAATCATCCAAATCCAACAGCAATCCATATTTAGCATGTAGTTTCCCACTTATTGCATCCAATCCAACTCCAGACTCTCGGGGAAATGTTTTTTGGTTCTCATATCGGGAAACATGAAGATGAATGCCCATATTTAAGAAAGAATTTGATGCTTTCATGAAATCATTTTTCCTGCTCATTGTTTCGTAACTTTTGCAATTGGATCGGTTCTAGTTTCGGGGTTTTCCTTATTTTAGCCGTCCCCACTCTCAATTCATGCTTATATTTTGCTGATTCAGTTACGACCCGGTTGCACTATTGGATCGTCTGATTTTGAATAAGCTGGCATTGGGTGAGCGGGGGAGACCCAGTACCTCGTAAAGTGCTGAAGCTCCCTGGTGACCATGTGCATTATGATCACTTCGTCATTGAAGTGGAAGTTGATCATGGGCTTGAAGATTCAGAAACCCTGCTGTTTCTCTTCAAGACATGGTTCCTTCCTTTGCTTTTTCTTGTCCATATATAGAAGGAAGTCGTCCACATCCCTAATCAATATTTGGAAGAGCAGAGGAACTCAAGAATGAGAACTTTTGAGGAGATTGAACTCTTTGATGGAGGTAAATCTTGCCTTTCTGTCCAAGTAGCAGGTTATCTTTCGGACTTCCAACAAGCTATTCAGACTTTCTCATGCATGTACTCATGCAGCAGATAGATAAGCTAGGATTTTTACTGTTAGTTTCAAATGAATCAGGTTTTGATAATGGCATGTCGTATGCAAGAAAAGTCACTCAAAATACAGATCCCGAAGTTCAATATTGCATGTGAAATCACTTCTTGATTTGGACATTATGGAATATGCTTTTGTTGGACTTTCGAGGTGAATCTGGTTTCATCTTACTGAGGACAGTGTTACTTTTTGATGCTGATAATCCTAAATTTAATCACTTTGCTGATGGTTTGGAAGATGTTCGCAAGGATTCATTGTCGGTATGAAGACTTCTGTTTATTATGCTTGGTGGCTCGTGTTTCCAATTTTCAAGAGCATGATCTCTCAAAAGGATTGAAGCAACAGATCATGATTGAAGCTGCAGAACTTTTTGCTTGAAAGCTATGAAGAATGCTATTGAATTCGTTGACTAGCAATAAGTTGTCATTGATGTTTATCTTTCTTTCTGCTAATTTTTGTTGGCCATGAACTATTGCTCTATAAGTTTTTTTAAAATGAAAAGAATTCTTAAAGAAGCTAGATAAAGTAATAAAAATAATGTTTTAATGATGATAAATAATAAATTTACGTGTATATTTGAATCTACAATGACATTAACGTTAAAAAGGAAAAAATGATTATTTTTTATTTGGCAAATATGTAAAATTTTTCACTTTTGTTTTTGTTAATATCGCCATATTGTTATAAATATCCCGATATTTGTGAGTTTTTAAACTCCCTGATCAACTGAATTCCAATCGAGTTAAATACTCGACCCAAATCTAATAAAAGTTCGATGTGCCACATACGAATGTCGGATCTCATTCCAGATACGGATTTAAATTCATTTTTAGAAAAAAGAAAAGTTTGAGTTAGTTCTGATCCAATCCAATTACGTAAATTAGATCCGACACCGATGTCCACAGTTCATATTCCTCTGAATTTTGGACCGCTTCCAAACTAAGATCCAACACGTGCCCGACCCGTTTACTCTCCATGGGAAGGCCGGGACGCGGGAGGGGCAACGAGGGAGCAGTGGCGGCAAGAATGGCGGAGACCGAGAGGGAGCGGGGTCGCCTCATTCTCCGGGACTTCGTCTCCCCCGATCTCTGTAAGGTAAACTTCCCGTTTTCTCCATTTCTTCACAGAGTGATAGAGGAACTAGGGCGGGGTCTGGATCCTCTGGTTCCTTCTTCAATCGTCTTGATCACTCACCATTGTTGGCGCTTGGCAGGAACTCGAGTTCATACACAAGAGCTGCGGAACAATCGGTTATAGAGACAACGTGCTGTCGACGACTCTGCCCCACCTGATCGCCACTGGCTGCGGTCACCTCATCATGCCCTTCGTTGCTATCCGAGGCGCGTGATTTCATGTTTTCCTTAAGATGCTTTCCCTTTTCCTGTTTCTGTTTCACTCCTGAACTTTTCTCATTTTTTGTTATTTGGCGAAATGGAGATCGAATGGCAGAGAGGTTGAAAGAGAAGGTGGAGGAGTTCTTCGGTTGTGAATACGAGCTTTTTATAGAATTCACGGGTTTGATCAGGTGCCTCCTTCTGTTCCTCCGTATTCATGGACTAGTGTTCGTTTCCTTTTTCTCAATTGTTGAGAAAAGTTATCTTTTTTATTCTAAAATCGATATTGACAACCACATGTCAATTATGTGTTCACCTCTACAATTAAGCAAAGCACCTCACACTCAAGATATCTATCCATATATATGGGCGTTACCGAAGTGATGCTGGCATCTCGAATTTGACTCAATAAAACACTTGAAACAGATAGTAGAGCCTACACTTGCCTCTACAAGTGCATACTCTTAAGGCTAGTCAGGCCCGAGTATATAAGCAAGCACGCATCATCACAGACAAAGACACCGACGTTGTGATAGATTCAATCCTGTCTGAACAATTTTTACATAATCAAGTTTTCTTTGCCTGTGAGCTGCCTAACATTATGATATTTAAAAACATTTCGTGCATGCTCACTCTGGCATCTGAAGTAAGTTAAGTCTGCATGGCTAGGTTTGTCTCAACGACCGCCTACTAAGGCATAACGAAGCAAGCTTAGCTCAATTTCTTGAACGCATGCACGCTTGTATGAATGGACTTGCTTCGCAATGGCACTCAAGTAGACATGCTATCTTATCGATAGGGGTGAACATGAGCTGAATTTGAGCTGAGTGGGGCTGGCTCCATCCCAGCTCGAGCTTGGCTTGGACGAGTTCCAGGAAACTCAAACTTGGCTCGGATAATAAGCTCAAATTGACCATAAGTTGAGCCATTCCGCAAGCCGAGCTGCAGCAAGCCTGATAAAAAGGTGAAGTTTTTTTAAGAGAAAATGGCACCTGTGAGATTTGAAACTGGCGGCTAAGCCAAGAGGTACTTTTAAATTTTAATCCATCAACTACAAAGATGATAACAAATATATTAAATGGATGAAAGACAAGTTGTTGGATCACTTTATTGTCATATAGTGTTACAGAACCAAATCATGCATCGCCATGCTTAATCAACATACGGACACTTGCAACATGCTATTCAACTCACGTTAATGATTCATGAGTTTCAATTTCTTGGAGTAAATGAAGGGTAAAAAGCCTTATCTGGTGGGCATTCACCTCCGTAATAAGTTAACTTTGTTAAAATAGACAAAATTATACAAAAGCAAGTCAACATAATTAAGCTGATCTATGTGAGTGCAAGCAGGCATACTGACAGAGGAAAACATGTTTGTGTGTACTTTTTGTGATTAATATTAACTCTGTTTTTGGAGATTTTGTTTTCTCTTTTCTTGAGTGATAGTGTAAAATGAGTCTGTTAAACTCATCTTTGTTTTTGTAATTAAGTGGAAAAAGCTGTTGAATAGTGAGCATTCAGTCAGGGCTTCTTTAGTGTTTGGTATGAATTCTCATATTTTGATTGTGTGTCTTTGTCAAGTTTGTGCATCGAAGTGTGTGTGTTCTAGTTTAATGAAGGTTCAACCATTGAGTTAGAACAAATTATGATTGTGAAACTTTGAGTTGGACTATCAGATTATGAGCATGAGAAATTTGGCGAAACTGGTTGGACAGGGATTGAGCTACTTGGTGGTGAGAGTTAACAAGTGACTCCAGCATTCATGTTGAGGGGTGCAACTAAGTTAAAGTTCTTTGGGATGATATTCATACTGGTGATAATGCCACACGAAGGTCGACAAATAAAAAAGGTTGATTGAGACTAAGAATATGGCATGGAAGCCATGGAGGCCTTTGACATCAGGTGGTTACTAGTTGGTGGTTACCAGTTGATCATGGCATCATGCATATAGAAGTGCTGCTGGTTCCCTAATATTGCATTAAAAGATATGTTTCACCATCCAGGCATCCACTAACGTTTGCTTGGATTGATTCTTACTGTATCAACTGAATCCCATAACTTTTTTTTGGTCAGCAAATTGTTTGTGCCTTCCTTCTGCAATCTCATGGCTTATGTATTTATGTTGATTTGAGGATGAAATTCCACAATTGGTGCTAGAGCTTGTTTACCACAAATCAATCTAAAAAAAAAAAAAAGAATGTTCTCTTTCTTTCCTTTTGGTGTTATAGAGGTGAGCATGGTACCAATTTTCACTGGCTTATTTGGTGAAGGAGATGAATAATAATACCTGTTCCCTGTGGCTTCTTTTTGTTGTAATAGTTGGACCACTGGATCGAGGATTGGATGGCACAGTGATGACAACAGACCATATCTGAAACAGCGGCATTTTGCGGTGCGTATTGAGATTTGTTATCTTGGCCTTTGTAAGTCTAGTTTAGCCACACTCCACTTTAGATTGGTTAGAGTATCTTGCTGAAATATGTGACACGGGACAAAACATTTGTGTGCTTTCTTCACCTTTTCTTATATGTCCATCAACCAAAGCTTGTTGAGTTATTGGAAGAATAGCTCGAGAGCAGAAGTGGGGTTGTTTAGCCACAAGAGAAAGCATATCATTATTGCACCTAGTGAGCTTATATCATGCTATTTGCCGTAATTGTTGAAGTTAAAATGATCAATATTATAGGTTCGTTTTTTATCCAACAAACAACGAATGTTCCTGCTGAATTTAAATACCATCATTTTCTTCTTTCAGAAACAGGAAAGCCATATTTTTAACTTTTAATCCTGCTTCCTATGTAACCTCTGGTAGCATTATAACTAGTTATAAATAACTAATTATAAGTCCATACTCCTGGAAAAATGAACTGTGTGTTAACAGTGTTATACCTAATACTGCTTTGTAACATGTTGACCCGTAGGAACCTTAAGATGGATCAGGAACAGGCACAGAACTTTGTTTTTATGGTAGAAATAACATGCGTGGAGACAGCTTAAAATCCACATTGGGTTTTTCTTTTGGCAGCTCTGTCATATATTTTAAATTTTAATCAAGTATGATGTCTGAGGGTTTGTTTATCCTCTATTTCTCTATGGTTTCGTCCCTCTTTTGGAGAATATTTCAATCATCTTTTGTTTCTTGTAGTGATCTCTATTTATATCTTGAGTACTTTTATCATTGTAAGCCTGACTCCAAATATTTTTGAAGGACCAAAGGCAGTTTGCTACTTGAATACTTGCAATAAAGATTTCATGGGCGGAATTTTCCACTTCCAAGAAGGTGAACCAAATAACATTTTGCCAACTGCTGGGGTAAGTGATTGTTACTCGAGGACATTACATGCCAAGTGCTGCTATGCCTATAGTTGGTTAAGCACGAAAGGAATTGCATTTTCCTACACAAAATTATCAAAAGAGAATAAACTGACAAAACATTATGTTCTCAAACACAAAACATATATTCTCCCTCTATACATATTAACTTATTTTACACAAACACACATATATGCACATATATTTCGCACTGCACTCACACTTGTGTAACATAGATACTCAAATTCATGCATGGTCAGCTGGTCACACACACACATGAGCACATTCCCTGTTAACAAACACGTGTATGATATGTGTATGTGTGTGTGTGTCTATATATCTGGTATTATGGGTTGAGAATTGAGATATGCTTTACATGGGAAGAATGGCAACTTGTTTTTCCCTTTCATTAAGATAGTGAATAAAATTATTTTATGTTTACCTTTTTTATGAAATATATTTTGATGAATCCAGTGAACATTTGTGAAACTTTTTATTGGATAAATGTGTTATGTAAATGGACTTGAAGATTGAACGTTCCTGCATCATGGCATGCATAGTTTTCAGTGGAGTGATATTTGTTGAAATTAGTTCATTATATTTAGTAATTTTCACTTCAATTGGTAACCCTAGTTGTTTAACACATAGTGATGATATTTATTTCTGGAAATTGTAGACAGTTGTTATATATACAGCTGATGTTCGCAATATCCATTGTGTAGATGAGGTACTATGTCCTGATCGATCTCTCTCTCTCTCTCTCTCTCTCTCTGCAATCATCCTATGAGTACATGATTGTAAATAGGGTAAATCAACATCTTGTTTTTGGAGGCTGTTTTCTCAGTCCTGAGATATATGTTTAATTGTTACTTTTGCTCATGTAATTGTCTTTAATGGTCCCCGACTTTATTATTTCTTTCATAACAGATAACAAATGGAGAAAGACTAACACTGACATTGTGGTTCACCCGTGATAGTTCACACGATGAGGATGCTAAAATCCTTGACCTTCTATCTCAGAGATATTTGAGCTGCCATGATGATGTTCCTGACCCACGTCTCCCAGTGCCAGCCTCCTCTAACATGTACTGGTTTTCTTTTGTCCCAGAGTCTTCTAAAAAGTTGGGGTTTGATATTCGTTGGGCCAGAGTTTATATCCTTGGTTACAATTTTTATTTTAATGATCGGAATTCTAGTATAAAGTTGGGTTCATCAGATGAAGTTCTTGAGTTGCTCAACATGCCACTGCTATTGATAAAGGATGGTTATATACTTGAGAGACAGTTCAGTAATAGCTTACAGGCTCTTCAGGTACCTGCAAAAGATGCATTTTTTCCCAATCATTTATGGAATGCCTTTCTATCTTTTTGCCTTTGAATTGTAAATTTTCTAAAAACTTATGTCATATATGATGTCTCATGTAGAAATTTACGAAAACATGTTTAAATTCTGACAAATTTACTAACATGTCTGGGTTTTAGGAAATTACATTTTTTCGTGTTTCTACAAAAGGAAACCTCAATGACATGCTTACTTTAACTTCAATGTTGCTTGTTTGGATTTTTGTTAGATATTTAAAATGTGTTCAGGCCAAAAGTAAAATTCGTGATCAAATTTTAGTTACAAGTCGACCTTTGGGTCAGTTTCAGTTTGTGTTGAATTTGTTGTGGTTCATGTCCAGAGGCATGCAAGAACCCCTGACAAGCCTTGATCCAGACTTACTTGAGTTCATTGATAGTGCAAACCCTTGTTAGTTCCTGAACATAAGCATACATGTGCTTGTGCCTTTTAATGTAGAACTGAATGCATTTGATGCAAATTTGTGTTCATGCCTGAGTTGGACTGACTCTAAAGTTTCTACGCAGTCAATTTTAATGCAAAAAGCATATAGGTTTATGTATATGAAACGGCTTGTCAAATCGTACTGAAGAGTAACCTGTGTATGACCAGCACAGAATATGAAACTTAGGTTTGGTCTAAGCTCATTTTGTATCTAACTAAACCAAAACTGCTATAAAATCTGTAAAATATACTTAGTTTTGTGAGAAAAATTTAAAAAAATGGTCAAAGTTTTTACGAAGTTGGCAGAAACATGCACTGAAATTTTAAAGATAAAAACACTACCAAGTTTGGAAGAAATTCAAGAGTAAAAATTTTAAAAGCATGCATCAGTTTGACATTACTACAAAAACATGCTTCATGGGTAATTAAGTGATTTGGGAGCCCAACATCTGACTGTAAAAGACATTTTAGTTAAAAGAGGCATGTCTTTGTGTTAAGTAATCTTGATCATTGGGTGTGTTTTTGTATGTCAAAAAGATAGGCATGTTCTTCATAGATTTCTCTTCTACTTTTTGATGCTAGTAAAACTGTCGAGGATTATTGTGCCAAATAGATTTAGTTCTGTTGCTATATCATGTTTCTGTGGCTTCGTCTCTTTGCTAATGAGGTCTTATCTCCAAATAATTGCCATCTATGACCACAAATGGCCCCTGCTCGCTTGGTTGCAGTCAAAATATTTTCCAAGTTGAGGTTTATTATCCTTATCATTGAGTAGGGCCGTCTTTATGTAGGTAGCAGCCTAGCAGGACAAAAATGTTGGACATGTTTTTAGTGGTGTCATTGATCTATTTCATGTAATTCTCAGACTGGTGTTGTATTTGCATACAATTTTATGTAAAGAGACTAAATCCATATGAGCTCCAGTTTGCTAATAGGGACTTGAATCTTAAATATCTCTGGTGTTAAAGCTTTTAGATTTTGCATCATGGCTTTTCAGATTTAAGGGTGCATTCATGAAAGTTTAGACTTTAGCATTTAGTTTCCGATTTTGACTTCTGTTTGTTAGTACTTGATTGGTCTGATGTTTCATTGTACTTTGCTAGGTTGTCCAATTTTGCCTGTGGAGAGGGCCTCATCTTCAAGGTTCTGGACTGCAATTTAGTGAGTTGGGGATTGAAGTCAAGTCAGGAGCAAGCGTTGAATGCTGTCCTGTTATTATGTCAGACCAAGAAGTTGCAGAAAAGATATTTGTGCAGCTTTCTTCTCCTGATGAGGACCCTATACTCAATTTTGCAAGCTTTGGAATCGGAATTGCAGCTTGGGAAACTTATGTCCACACTTTACACACACAACTTTTGGATAGTCTTCCACTATGGTCAGCATATGGGACCATCAGCCCTTTAACACTGCGAGAATCATAGGCTTGCTGTATGATCTATGAGTAGATCCCCTGCAGACTATCATAAAAGCTGAAGTTTGGAGAGTTTGATGTGATGCTGGAACCACTGGCTCCACATTCAGAGGCCCACAATATTAACCTAGTTGTTGACAAGCTTGCTTAGCCTCCTCTTCTTCAATTTGGATGTTCTGACGATGTTATTGCACTAGTTAGCTAGGACATGACCATATTTTCCACCCTTTTCTCTCTGTATCTTGAATAACTCCTGTTTTCTCATAAGGTGAGGTTAAGCAGACCTCTATCAGTTCGTTGCAGATGATGAATTGTATACATACTAAACCTCGTTCTCTTTGGAAACCGATATAAGTGTGGTCTGGATTAATGTGCCTTAGTATTCCATGACACTGTTGAGAAACGTGAATTACATGTACATGCTGGAACTTACGTAGCAGTTTTGATTTTTTTGCAAGCTTTATCCTCCATTATCTTCTGAATGCATGGTTGAAATACCAGATGCATCTTTGCATAAGACTCGCATCACCTTGTGAGGTGTCAAACTGTCAATTAGTAGCAATACTCAAGTCCGTTAAGACGATTGCCTACACTTGAGGATACTAGTTGCAGGAGACCAACCTCCGTTAGTCGAATGCACGTCATTTCTCAAAGGAACATATGTGCTCACAGAAATTCGAGGGTTGAGTTTCATGTCATTCTGAAAGGTTCTTAGTGTCATCATGATAATGTTACTGGGCAGTACTTTGATTATGCTCCTGAAGGTCTCAGTGATTCTAGGGTCTTGATTTATACTATTGCACCTGTTCAAGCATTCACAAGAACGATGTCGGTTCCATTCAAAACTGTCATGAGAAGCTTCGTTTGCTCCGTTGATCCCGTTCATTTTGTTCATTCATTTGTGAAACTCAGGTACTCAAGCCTTCCTGTGTGTATCTGCTTAAAAAATGTCTCTGCAGAAAAGATGGAGCAAAGTTCAGTTGCTTGGAAACGTCATAAAATAATGGCGATCTTTTTCCAGATCCAAGCAAATTTTGTGCAGAAAGCAAGAAGGCGTGGTCCAGCATAACTGCTTGTCGTTTGTGGTTTTCCCACCGACTGTTCGGATGTGCTGTTAGCCAGAGGGTCCAAGTATGTCAGGCATGGGCAATGCAGAAGCAGTATGTCAGGCATGGGCAATGCAGAAACAGTCTGGTTATGAAAGCATCTTCCATATGCGCCACCTTTTCCTCTCTTTCATCCTTTTTTGTGGATAGAATATTAGAATCGTACTTGATACCTCGATGCAACGATAGCGTGTACAATCTTGATCCAGCTATCCATAGACATAACGAAGCTAGAAAATCTAGCAGCTACCGATGCTATCAGGCTAAAGATTCTACAATTTTTTATTCTATTGAGCAATGAGCAGTTTGAAGGGCAGGGCAATCCATTAGTCGTGCGGATTGACCTATTTGCCAGGATATGGGTATATGATTTCAACATTACTCTTACCAAGTGTAAGCATCCATTTACTTTCTTCCGTGGCCGCCCTCTATGTGGCCTGATAAGGAACTCGCTTGTACTTTTACCCTTCTCAGTATGTTCCTCAATTATTGAAGCGTCGCGTTAAGGTTTTCTAACATTTTGATTCTTTTAAGCATGTGGGAGTTCGATGCGGGTTGAACTTTTGACCTCCTTTAACTTGTAAGTTGTAACACCCTTAACTTGAAAGTAGTAGATCGAAACTATAATCGATAGAAAACTTGCTTCGCTTCTCTTTTCCGCTACTAAATACCCAGAAACAAATCCTAGATATTGAATTTTTCACCTTACTTTAGCTACGATCAAAACCTTTGGACAAGTGGACGACTTGTTGTCACCTAGTTGGACGCATTTGGACGTCAGTCTTGTCAGGAGAACAGTTTTATACATCTATATTGGTATTATTTTGTCTTGGGAAAAAGCAGATATGTGTGTAAACGTGTCTACATGCTATTCGAACTAAAAGCGCTGCCAGAACGGCTCTTTAAGCCAATTGGAGATTTCTATTTTAGGCCCAAAATGTTTTCCTTAATCTAAAAAAGGCATCACTCTTTTGAGTTTCCTGCATCAGCCGCAGGTGATATCTGGCAAAGAAAGCCTCATGCTAAATGATCTTAAAGTCTTGTCCTCTTGGTAAAATTGATTTTCCAAAGCTTCTTTTGTAGCCTTTAAAACATTATAATATTTTAATCCACTACAAAAAACGGGACAGTATTTCCATTTGCTTCAATCTAACAAGGACTTTAACCAGCGACAGAGCCCCTGATAAACGAAATCTTGAGAATTACCATGGTAGCAGGTTGTTTCTTATGCTCTCTGGTGGAAGAACATGAAAAAAAGTGCCCACCTGTTGACAAGTGAGTGCATGGCACATGGAGGGCCACTCCTCCCGCTCTCTCCAACTCAAGAACATAACACCCAAAGCACCTCCATAACTTTGAGCCACGTTAAGAAAATAAGAAAAGTGAAACTCTTTTCTAGAAGACTAGAATTAAGGAACTCTTGACTATAAAATACGCTTACTGTTACCTGGCTGGTTGAATGCTATTAATGAAAATAATAAATCCACCATTCTGAACAACAGGGCCTAAAAATTTCCGGGTACGAAGCTGGTCGATGATTGTATTTTATTCTAAGTATCTACTTTGATCAACGTAATCAAGTGCTAATCCAACGCAGAAATCTGTGGCTTAATCAAAGTGGATATCGACATCAGAAAGCAGGCAACCCACCAAAGTTCCCTTTCCGGAAAGGCTCTTACGCCGTCGCCGTCAACAAGTTACGCGTCTCATTCAACCGTGTTAACTCCAGTTTGTTTCTCCCACGGAAATAGTACATAAACTTCCATGGTGGTGGCTTTTTATCATCTAAATGAAGCTTAATTTCTTGTATTGATGACGCATTGGCATGGATCCACTGCCAAGACAGCTATTATTATCTCGTTTAGTACTGCGGACGGCAAGAAAGTCGAGAACACGAAGCAACACGATGGAGTGGACCGACCTTCAAGTTGAGCCAATGAATTTATCTCATAAACTTGAGAGACGGCAAGAAAGTTGAGAACGTCAAGCAACCACGTTGATGTCATAGAACGACCCTAGACAACAGTAGACGACATGAGAGAAGAGACATTTATGGATGATGGATTTATGAATTGTTTGAATGGTGGGTGACATCTATGAAAACTAAATCAACTTGGTACTTAATATATGCGTCGATAGCTCTTTAATGATACTAAAACAAGAGACATAAATACGCCAGATGAAGAGCTTTAGTGGATTAAGGACCATAAGCCAGCTTTCCCAATCATAAATAGCAGTTAGGCTACCCATACAAGGTGCACTTTCCCATGGCTTCCAGAGTCTAGGGTTATGTATGTGCCTAGGTGTAAGAATCATGCACCGTCAATTCAACTCGATGTCGCGCCTCAGCATAAAAAGCCCATGAGATAGCACCCACATGAATCGAGCTCATGACCTGTGGTCCACTAGCCTGCCAACCCGACCAGCTTGGAGCATGGGTTAGGACTAACAAAAGAATGATGAGTCACTAGAGGCAATTGCACGCCAATTCATTAGTGAGAAACGTTGTCACATATATCGTGTACGGGTATTATACGGCAAGAATTTCTTGGGTATAATACAACAAAGTTGTGTATCTTGGAAATATCTTTGGAAAATCTCGGTAATTTTTTAAAACTTTAAACCATTTAATAAATCCTAAAAATTACAAAAAAAATATAATACTTGTTTTTTCACATTTTTTTATTTTTTGGCATTTTTTAAAAAAAGCGCATCTAATTGCTGTTTATACGGCTGACTTATTTCTCATGTATTATATACATTTTTTTCGAATGATACGCGTTTTATGTGACAATGATATACGGCAAGAATTTCTTGGGTATAACCAATTTAGTTATAACTCAGGAAGTTATATTGTTCATGGTGGGAAGACAGCTAGGCATGACGCGTCTGCCTTGTGTGGCTGTTTGTGATCCATTCAACTGACATTTTTGTTATATATTTTGGTAATACAAGCACATTCAACACTCTACTTCTAGTCTTTAACTAAATGAAGTTTCTAAGGACTACAAGCAAAACATGTATGAAAAAGAAAATGAAAATGAAGGTAAGTTTAGTTAATTGCGGCTGATGAGATCGACCAGGCAGAAACTTTGGGCTAAGGGGCAGCATTTCAAAGATTCCCATTAATAAAAAAATGATCAAAGGCACCAACAATTCAAAAAATAGAAATTTATGGAGTAAATTTTGAAAGGTCTACTTGTGAAAATGCTGGCAACTTTTGGTGCCATGTTCGTGAATGTCAATTATTGCATGGCTCCAAAGTAAGGTTGCATTGAAAGGGTCGTGTATGGAGAATCCAAGTACACAAGAGACTACATGGATCAGATAAAATGAGAAAAACTCCAAAATCGCACCCCAACAATCTGCATCCGTCCATGTGATGGTGAAAGACATCTCTCTGAACCTCTTTCAACATTATCTGCCCGAAAGCGTGGACCAGCAAGGAGACAGCACAATATGTATGGAAATTTTAGAAGGAAAAATCAGTTGAACAACTGATATGATGAATCGCTTCAAGAAAACTGAAGACGAAGAAGAAGAAGAAGGGCAATTTGGGTCGGACATGGAAAGAAAAAAAATGGACTAAATAAACAATGTCAATTGTTTTACAGAAAGTGATTTTTTCCCTCTTTTCTGTCTCTGTCAAAGGACCTTCTTTTATGTCAAACACACGCCAAAACCAACGGAGCCCTTGACGTAACATTTTATTTCGCTGAAAGTGGAAGCTCACAATCACCGTCATGCTTTCCAGTTATCCTCTACATTATTGTGGTTGTTGCCATCTATTATTGTTACTGTGGCCACTTGAACCAGGCCATGAATGGAGGAAAGAGGAAAAAGCCAAGGGTATCAATAATGTTTTATATATTATACACATCTATGCTTGCACGCTTAGCGTGCCTTCTTCTGGTTGTCCTTTGATCGGAAACTGTTCACTACCTACCCTTTGCCCACTGAAACATAAAACATTCATGGGGCTTCAAAAGCTTCGTATATATCTCGATGTTCTTGATCCAGTTATTTTTATTTTCACAACCTCAACTTCCCAAGCATTAGTACACTAGGAACCCGTGTTATGAAGACAGACTTGGTAGCTCATAAGCCACATTGGCGGAGTCACAACTGGGCTTGTGTGGGCGGTTTGCCCATAGAATTCCACTAAAATTATTTATTAACTTGTCTTCAGTTATTTGCCTATCATTTCTGTATCGATGGCACGAATTCATTTTGCTTGGTACTCCTTAATATCATTTTATTATGTATTTAAAGGATGTAAAGTTTTTTTAAATTAGTGCACCTCGGCTAAAAGTTTCCGGCAGTCTGACTGACCGTCCGTCTCATTGTTGAGCCGGCCAGCCCCACTTTGGCATCTCTTGCGATGCTTATATATGCCTATAGTATGACTGATGCATAGAAATTCAACCAAGTAAATTTTGCACACGCTTTGATTATAAAATGGTTCCAACTATGATCTGGTGCCATATTTTACAGGGATCCATAGCGGCTAAAGGAAAGTCTCTATAACTTATCTGAGTTGTCCATATCCACCACAAAGATAGACCACAGACCACACCCAAATTCACCTGCAATTGCTTATAATTATTTTTTGCTAGGCAAAAAGAAGAAAAAAGAAAGAAGCTTGCTACGAAGGCAACAGCTGCCAATCAAACGTGTTTAGACTTTAGAGCCTCCTGCAGAACGACGAAGCAAACGCTGGTTGGAGCCGCCGAGGCAGCTTGACCTCTCCCAAGCGTTTGCGTAGCTGGTAGGATTCGAGCACGTGAACAGGCAGAAGCTGCTGGGATTATTATCGATTTCATTGAGACGAGTAAACAGGCTTGGATGCAGTCCACGTGTGTAGCTGGTCGCCGTTGATGTCGTAGAACGCGACGCCGGCCTCCGTCTCTGTGAGCCCGAGGGACATGAACCCTTGGCCGTCGTAGTAGAACTTCAGGCCCTCCATGTTGGCGGCGTTGTCGATGCCCCTCCACGCCTTCGACCCGCCCCCGCTCGTCAGAAACTGGATCCGGCTGCAACACCCGCAGATAAACGATTAAACATTTCTTAGCCATGATACCGGAGAAGAGCAAGGATCAGAAGATGCAAAGGCAAAATAATCAGTGGATTAATAAATTTTTACCTGTGGGTGCTACTGATGTGTTCTAGGCAGTGATCGTGGCCGTTTATGTAAAGATCGACGCCATTGGACTGCCAAAGCACACATACATGAAACGTTTAGATTTGAGAAATGTGGTGACAGAATTTCTTCTTCCAAACGTTATAGGGAATTAATGAGGATAAACTTTTAGAGGCGATGAAAAATCGAATACCAACATTCGAATAATGGGATCTAACAACGCAGGATTTTAGGTTGACACATTCAAAATGATCTGAAAGTTTGGTTTCGTTCAAAAAATTGATCACATGTAGTGTATCCGATTACAGCGGACCGGGTTGCTAACTTTACCTCCAGAACGGGAAGCAAGAGGTTTTGGAGCTCCACCGTGTCGCCGTGGTGGCCGACGCTTCTGATCGTGTGATGGCCGACGACGATCTTCCACTTCGCCGGCGACTGTTTCAAGGCGGTGTCCAGATCCTGATATGGGTTCCAATGAAGCACCAAAAATGATGACGATTTGTTTGAGAACAGCCAAACGGGAGCACAAGGAGAATAGCAGCTTGGTAAGTCTCTTACCTTGAGGAGGGTTTTGATGTAAAGCTGCCTAGGAATCACTCCCCTCCAATCGTACGTGTGCTTGTTGGGAACGGCCCAGTAATCATCGACAAAAGGATTGGTGTCCACCATGAAAAAGTCGGCGATTCCTGAGAATCAAATACAGGTGAAAACTCATTGGCCTCCGTGATTTTAGAGATGAATAATTTCTGAAACCATGTCTTCCTTTGAATTTAAAGAGAAATCTGGACCTGAACTCTGTTTGGGGGCAGGAGTGATGCACATAAAATTTTAAAATAAATGCCCGCTTAAAGCAACTCGGCCGACGAACATGAGTGATTCAATTTCAGAGTTGCATTTCATAAAAATTAAATCATAATGACATAATTTTCATGTTTAAAAACCTAAAGTCTAATAAAGAGCTGCGCTTTTCCTGTTATATCATATTCCATGAGAGCTTTAAAATAAACTGTACTTTTGGATTAAGTTTATGTGTACAACAGAACATCTTTTCCCCAAATTCCTACCAAGATGGCATGTACATGCTTAGTTCAAGACATCTAATATGAATTTCAATTACAAAATTGAAAACAAACTCGTGTTTTCAAAAATGGTATTTCATAAGGATGTGAAAGCATCAAGTTGCCAAAATTATTGGTGATTACTGATTCCCCTACCACTATCATGGGCAAGTTCACAATGTGAGTAAAGGAAAAATATTCCCTCCCTCACCTGTGTTGAGGACGAATGATCTCATGCAGATCCAACGGTGGTCGATTCTGTTGAGAGCTGGATCGAGCTGCGCCAAGGCATCGCCACGGTAGTCATGATTCCCCAAAACTGAAACAGACGGTTCTCCGTTAGTGGTATGCCGAAGACAACTCGAGTTTTCGAATGTCACTGGTCCTTTTACCAATGGCGGAAGCAGAAATTTGAAGTACTAATACGTAAATTTGTAGTTGAAAAGAGATAGTTATAAGATACTTTTAGATGTACAATTCTTACCGAGCAAATAATGGATCGTACACATATAGAGGGCGATGACTTGCTTTCCGTTTTTAACTAAAACTCAGTTTTGCCCCCATGAAGGACTGTATTTCATAAACTGCGGACCTTTATAATAAGAAGGAATAAAACAGAAACCTTTTATAAAGGCATCTGATATGTCCATCGACAAGAGAGTCCTGGATTGGTTGGATTGACAGGAAGGGAGAAAGATCGTTGGTAAAGGCATCAAATATGGCCATCTGAAAGTCAGTCTAAAAGTTGTAGTATAACCGGTTGGATTGACAGGCCGGTAGAAGAATCGTTGGCCGGTTCGACTCTTGTAGCTCTTGTGCCGAGTTGATGATATCAGGCACCGATGCTACTGAGAGAGCAAGGAAAAAGATATGAATTCGGCTCTTGTCCAAGCTGTGGGTCGACGAGTTGGAGTTTTTGCAAACTTTAATTAACAAAATTTTGGAAAATCATAATTGGCAAAATCGTTTTCATTTTCCTCCTGTTGGTACCTATACTTTATTTCAGCACCACTTTAGTGAAGGATGAGCTCAACAAACGAGAGGGCTTGAAACTTGAAGCGGACAATAATATGGCTGGAAGTAGGAAACTTTTACCAGAGTACCACGGAGTCTGCAAGGCCTCCGCCGTGTAGATCTGGGAGAAGGATTCCTCGAAGGCCGGATCGTTGATTCCCGTCAGTCCGTCCTCGTAGAAATTGTCGCCGGTCGAAATCACGAAATCGACTCCGAGCTCCTTCCCGATCCGTCCCATCTGCCTCACACACAGGTCGACGGAAACCGATAACCCGTCAGTACAAGAAAGGAGAGTCGAAAAAAGCGGAGCTCAAACCACTACGATCCATCAGTCGAAACGCAGAGAGAGAGAGAGAGAGAGAGAGAGAGAGAGAGAGACCTGGACGGCAACTTGCGACTGGTTGTACTCGCCTTTCCTGCCCCAGTCTCCGACGACGAGCAGCTGGAGCAGGCCGTTCGCCTTCGGCTCGTGCTCGGTCACCGGAAGGATGGAGGACGCGAGCACGAGAAAGGAGAGGAGGTTGAGCAGCAACACGATCAACACCGCGCACCTCGACATTCTTGCCGTCTTTTCTCCCTCTCCTTCTGCAACAACGATCTCCTGCCGGAGAACTTATAGAGTTGGGAGGGGCCAGGTGGGGGCGACGTCGTTGACCCGAACCAAAAGGGGTCCAAATGAAGTAACCACTCAGGGGCTCCATTTGGTTTCGCTCTCTCTAGTGTCAGGCTGGACGTAATCTGGGGAATGGTTGCGTAAGTGTCATTCTTATCGTATCTTATAAAGGGCTTCACCGATGCCGTTGAAGCGGAGGAAGATTTTGTGGGGCCCACAGGGGGTAGACTATGATGTACATAACATATAGACTCGAGCCTGATGGGACGGTTGGAGGGAGAATGAAGATTGCGTTGATTCGGATATTCCCTCCTTTGCGGACGAGATGGCGTAGTCATGCGTCCCGACCGTGACCGTAGGGGTAATTCCGTCAAATGACCACCCTTAACTGGCACCCGCGGTACCTGCACAACGAGTAGAGTCAACTCGAGTTTAACTCGAACTAGTTCAAAAAAACTTGCGAGTTCGAGCTTATAAAGATACTTGAAATGATAAACTAGTTGAGTTTGAGTTTGAAGAACTCGACTCATTTATACTCGACTTGATGCACAATTCATCCGATACTCTATATAATATTGTCAAAACTGGTTTTACAAATTATACAAATTAAATGAGTTAACACTTGCATAAGTTAAAGAAGGTAATGCTTACACGAGTTAACGACCGAACGATTTAAATGGGTTAAACAAGTTGAGTTTGAGCTCAATTTTGCGTAGTTGAGTAAGGAGCTGGAATCAAACTTGAGTTCTAGTTTTTTTGAGCCGACTCAAGCTCGAGTTGACCAAGCTCGGACTCGACTCGACTCGTCGGCAGCCCTAATTTCATGGACCTGTCGTCTACACGTCAATTTGTATATCGCCACCTTTTTCTCACAACTCGAAGAAATTGATAGCCTCAAAACTTCGGTCACCAACCAACTCTGTCCTCTCCCTACACCAACTCCTCTAGTGCGCTCCAATTACAAATTACGAAAAGAAAGATTCGAATGTAATGTATGTAATTGAAGAAACATTCAAGAGTTTATGTATGTCATATCTCAAGTTGCTTTAGTTATTAATAATGTTTTAAAATATAGACAGAAGAAATTGAGATCTGTAGTAAAATAAAAATGAAAGAGAAAAGTGCAAGGTGGTGGTTCCGAGAAAAGGATGCTCAGGACCATGACAAGTGCTGGTAATTTCTTTTTGGTGGGAAGAGGACACCACTTTTTCTGATTAGAAACCATTTCCCTAAGTATATTCCTGCAGATGAGGAATTGATAATCAGAACATACGGCGCTTAGGCAATTAAATTAAACTTAAAGTTAAGAAACTTTCGACACATTATCCAACTAGCTAAGAAAAAGTTAGTGTCTACAATTGGAGTTCTTGGGATTCGGAATCAAGGCTGCCAAAGGCATCTTGGTCACTTGGATAGATAATCTCTGAAACTTATTTTAGTAACAACAACAGCAGCAGCAATACTTACAAGAAAAATTTAAGTGCATAAACAAACATTTGGTCGTACTCCAAAAAAAAAAAAAGTTAAGGTGCTCATTTAATGTGTATTTGTAAAGTATGTTTCAAGTATTGTCTCAAAATGCACTAAGCATGTTTGATAGTCTCGAATCTTGATTTGAAATCCCTTCAATGTGAAACCAACCGAATGAATGAACACTAGCTATTCACCACTATGCAACAAAGAGGAATGGGCGTGTCAATATGTTGCAAAGTGCAAACATCGGATTTGAAGTAGGATGAAAGAGGGTCTGAGCATGACCTCAAATCCTTGGATTCAATATCCCCGATTATCTCAAACCTCCTTAGATCAAAACAAACGCCCCTCTTTAGGTTCCATTAGGTGCCCATCAATTTGGCTTTGGCTTTAAGAAAAGGGTTTTTGGTTCAAAACTCATTGTCAAAAGTTAGCGTGTTTGATGAAATATACACATGGCATGATGATAGTAAGCAAGCAAAGGACTTCAATATTAGGAAACTTATTTACAGGCATTGATAGGAATTTTTGGTATAGCATCGAGATGTTAAACTTGTCCTCAAGTTAAGGCTACCCGAAGAAAAAAAAAAATTACATTGAGTTTTTCCTCCGTTATTACCGAGCGACACAAAAAACCCAAGAGATATAGTGTTGCCAAAATGAATCTTATTAGCATCTTTCCCTTCGTTTTAAAGTAAAAAATAGTGACCACACATGTGAACAATATAACACTCCAAAAGTTTAGTCTTGTATTTAAAATTGTGAATGATCTTAAAAAACTTACAAAAGAGATTGTTGAAGTGGTTAATTGTCTTGTTTTTTAACCTTTTTTAAGCTAAAACTGAAACTGTTAGAGAGCAGGTTGGAATCTAACAGCCCAAGAGCCCGAGCACGATGTAAGTTGAATTGTTGCAAAGAATATTCATTACCTTCTTCCACATAGGCCGTGCGAAAATTTGGGCACAT
The DNA here is from genome assembly GCA_011799765.1 of Nymphaea thermarum. NCBI lineage: Eukaryota > Viridiplantae > Streptophyta > Magnoliopsida > Nymphaeales > Nymphaeaceae > Nymphaea > Nymphaea thermarum. The sequence continues at coordinate 507,782 of JAANDH010000060.1, forward strand.
GTGATAATCACTTACTATACCTGATGTCGATCACTTAGGATGAAACTTGTCAGTCAATTCATGCATGCAAGCCCCATGTGTTCCTCGCTGTGAGATTGTTTTCAAATTGGAAGACGTCAATCAAAGCATCCTCTAATGGTGGGAGTCCAGATGAAAAGAAAGATGGATGGAAAATGAAGACTGGCGCAGATCGGAGTGGGGCACAAAGAGGTTGATACCTACAAACTCATAGGAGTAAAACTTTATAGCAGCATGACACAATCAAGCAGTGAGGTGAAATAAAGGGCCTCGCGCAGCACCAACTAGGTGCAAGCTAGGCTCGCATGGATGAATCAGAGGCCTACTAAAAGGCGTCGGGAGAAAAAAAAAAGAAGGAAAGAAAAAAGTTAGGTCTCGTAAACTTTCAGTCACGGTCAAGCTGCTGTAAAAATGATTCATCGAAAGAAAGGAGCGACTCCTTTTTAAATCACAATCAACTGATTGAATTGATGAAGACAAATGATAAACAGTGTGAAGACAAATGATAAACAGTGTTGTTGATTACAAAAACACCAAATCATAGTTTTTCTTCGGTCAACTACTAACAACTCTAAATATTAGAAAACATGCCAACAATACACATATAGAAGTTGATATCCATGCTGGCACCCTCTCTAGACACGTCTTGCAAATTCATTAACAACTCTCTTAGGGTCTGCTCTATGTCAAAAAATAACTTGATAAACATATAGAAGTTTATGATCATTTCAAAAATGAAAGACACCCGACAAACATATAGAAAGAAGTTTATTTTCATTTTAAAAACCTAAGAGAAAATTCAATTACAACAAGGTTGGAGCTCGTAAGCCCCCACGACTTCAGCTTGAGTGGGGAGTGTCAAGGCCAGTGATATTTTTCCAAAGGGTCCATCTTGGTAGGTCGTTTTCCTAAATTGTCGTCTATTCACAGCACCATGTTCACATTTGGATGCTGTATTTGCGTTCCTTACGCTTTTTCTACTTCAATGTATCAACTACTAAATTATCGATTTCTTACAAGCATACATAGTCATGTTGTAGAGCATGGAATTGGGTGTAACGGAAACTTGACTATTCTTTTTTCTTTTTTCCTGGATCAACCAAGACAACTAGATAAGAAGCATTTAGTTCTAAGTACTGGAAGCCACCCACTTCTGAGATCAACAGAAAGCAGTCACGAATCCCAAGTTACATATTGTTGGTTCCAGGATTTTTATATTCGAGGATTTTGGTTATTAAATTGCTAAAACGTTTGAAACATTACCGGCTCGTTTGGCAATGGGAATGGTAACATACTATTCTTTGGGATCCGGAAGCCACCCACTTCTATAATACGGGTATTATACGGGTATAATACGGTAGAACTGTTTTTTAAAAAAAAACGGGAATAAGACGGGTATTATACAGCTGAACTGTTTTTGACGTTAAATACGCGTTTTTTTGAAAAAAACAGTGTTTTTTGTGACAATGTGACACTTATCACACTACAAAAGAAAAGTGAGAGACAACGATACATGTCCTCATATTTCTGTTCTCTTTGAAAATTAAGTGCATATACTTAAAACTTATGCAAATTTTACTCTGTCCTGATGTCGGTGGCATAGATTGTGGGCATCAATCCTGTATTGTTCACAGCGGTTTTCCATAACCATGACTTTACTAGAGTGGTGCTTGCTATCTTACCTGACTACGAGAGGAAAAGGGCCACTGCACTAGAAACAGAGCATTCATATGTTTGATGACTTGCGGCTCGAGTCAATAACCTGAATATCCTGAAACGATCGATGATGTTCTTCAAGTGTGCATAAGCTACACCACACGATTCCTGTTTCTGATTCCTTTGTCTTCTATGACATTAGATAATGAAAAATGTGAAAGCAGTGCAAAGGAGCCACCTGGATGCGTATTAATTTCATGCTACAGTGGGTAGTTTTGAGATTGATTTAGCAAGGGGCTTTCCACCTTGCAATTGTCAATTACATTGAGTGTCTTCCCTGATTTCCTTACCTGTCTCCTCTGTTAAAAAAAAATGCCTTTCCAATTGTGACAGCAAAAGTCAAAACAAAGGGCAACTACTCAGTTTTCCTGGTTCAAGTGTTGCTCTTCAAGATACTGCTAAATTATATTTTCATGCAACTATGACTCTTGATTAATGGAACGAAACCTACTAAAATTAGTTTCTGCTTCAGTTCACCTCATCAAGTATATAATTACTTAACATGTTTGCTACTAATTGAAATCGTGAGTGGCCTGATTCAGGCCACGATGAGACATTTATTACCTAAATATTCAGAAACTTGGCACATGTTTATCCTGCCGTACATTATCAACTTTAGTCAAGGTGGCATCTTAACAATTATGCAGCTAACTATAAGCAACAGATCATAATGCATAAATATTCCCCTGGTTTCTGTACATGACAGGTGATAATTAAAAAAGCTTTCAAGCAAATCTTGATTGCAGATGGCTCATTTCCATAAGCGAACATTCTTCTCTTGTTGGTTCTCAGTGACGGTCTATAATGCCAGTAGGATTAGCTCTTGTAAACTTAAGGCCCACCAGATGGTTTTAAAAATTGTCAAAGACATGATCATGGGGCTTGGTTGCGTGGGTATGGTATTGTGCTGGTGATCTTCCTGGACTGCACCTCGGTAATTTTCGTCATCTGCATGTTCATTAAACAAATCTTCAGTTCTTCAAAGGACAAAAGTAATTGTTTGTGTAATCCAAAATCAGCGCGCTACTCTTTATGGGCTTGAGAGAAGTAGAATCCGGAGTAGGAAATTTGATGAAGGATGTGATTGGAAAAAAGGGAAATTTCCCTAATTATGATTACTTTTATTAACATGCGCGTTCTTCATCCTATCCAAGTTTTGAACCAATGTCATGTAACAAAGGAAGAGGTATTATTGCTATTCATTTTGGTTTTTTATTACTGATTCATGTTTATCTATTCTTCGATCATGGATCTATGTACATATATATATATATATATATATTATATATGTGAAGGACAATGGTTTTTCACTACACCTGAAATTGCTTTCTGAAGAACCTCAACTAATTTGAGCATTTGTAATCACCTGAACATTTTGTATCTCAAAAAACCAAGGAAGAAGAAGAAGAAGGAAACATCAAGATTTATAAGAAATAGGTACATCCTTCATCCTTCTTAAGCTTTGAGATCCAGTTGTCAGATGATGAGTCCGTCCATGCAATTGCAGAAAAACAGCCGGTTGTTGCAAGTCAATGGCAATACAAGGGCACTCCTGATTGAACAATTTGTTTCTGGTACTGTAACAACAGTAAGGATGAAGCCTTAGATGGCGCCCTTGAGGTGCTAAACTTGGACGGCCATCCGAATTTTTTGAACAATTTTCTGTCAAGATACATTGTTGCGCAGGTTCTTGTAAACCAGAATGTGTGTGTGTGTGTGTGTGTGTGTTTTCTTCTCCTGACGTATGATTCTCTTTGAGTTCACTATGCATTCATATTACGCGATAATGCCACATGGTCCATTGCTACCCACCATCAAGTCCCTTTCGCTCACTAGTTTACTTTGTTCATGTGGCTAGCTGTTTTTTTTCTAATTGCAGATGCATCAGTCAGTACGGCCATTTGAGTTGATCAGTTTCAGAAAAGTTTCTTTTCTACTTTTAGGACCATCTATCTTGCACCCATGAATCACGCCCACTGGCCAGACCCAACTGAGGATCGGGACTCCATGTTTCAGTTATTTTTGTCATTCACTGAATCCTACGTTCACTGCATAAAAACTTAGTTAGTGTATTTGGAGATCGATCTGGTTTGAATGCTACGGGGACCAGTCTAGGGAGGGTCAATCTTTTCCTTCTGGTTCATAAGGCTGGCATCTCACAAGTATGGACTTTCTGGTATTTGCTTCAGGCTTTTAAAAAGACCAAGTCTGCAATTATGGAAAGGGAAGATCTGACATTTGTTAGCTTTTGAATTTTGCACATGCCAAAGTTTGCTTCGATCTTACTTATTGCTTGTTGCTCTGGATAGAAGATAAAGAAACCAATCTTGAGCTGGGAGATCTAGTCCAGCTGGTTTGGCTTACCAGCAGTCAGTACTGCAACGGCTGCCTAAAAGCTGGCCCGGGTGCCTGGTTTGGTGGATCCATGCAACCAGCTTTAGTTCATATTTGGAAAAGCTAAAAATTATGACATTTAGTAGTATGGCACATGAACATAATCATTTGGTTGTATGGTCATGCTGGTATTTAGAATAAACCCTTGAAGTTTCTTCAGAATGTCTGATCTAGGATCATTAATCTCTTAAGTCTTCCTCCTATATAGGTGTTTCAGCCACCTCTTGAACAGCATAAATCTCTGAGGTGAAAGCTCCTTTAAAATATTGAAACAAACTTACAAGTACACAAATTCGTCAGTCCCTATTCTTTATAGAAATGGTGCACAAACCAAACAGCCCTCTTGCAGTACTCGAGCTCCCTACATACTCTGGCATTTTTCTTACTTAAAGCAGCCTAGTTATGAGGAGGAAGCTCTGGTTTCTCCTGCAGGAGATATGTTTACTTCTCAGTTACTGAGAGGTCCAAGAGGAATATTCCATGAGTCCCGAACAAATGATGCAGCACTCAGGAACTGCAGCATGGTTTGAACTTGGAACTAGATGTCTACTAGCACCCCCTTCCTCCACAGATAGTGCTAACTATATAAAGCCATGGATTTTAGGCCAAATTTATAATTTGAGGGATGAACTTGGTCTAGTAGGAAGGAAGGAGAGAGAGAGAGAGAGAGGGCTCATTCATGGACTAATTCCATGGATTTGAAAGGTTTTAATGGCATTGATAGATCAGTCTGATGTGGTCTCAAGCCACTCACATGGTGGAGAAGAATGAAAGCCAAGCAAGGTGAGGCAGAAAGGAACCCAAACATGCAATCTAGAGCAATATTAACAAGGATCTTGACTTGACGCCATGTGTGGTCATTGTACTATCGCTTTTGGCTTGTGGNTTGATGACTCTATTCTAACTTTCAATCTCTTATTTCTTCCGGAATTGATCAAGGAACGCAACATTCTTTTACTCGATCCAAATTCATGAATTTTATGTTGACCAACTAATTGCTATCGTTCATCCTTCTGTTATTTGTAGTTTCGATTACTGTTAGCATTACTTGAATGCATGAGTTCAAGAAACCTAAATCCTCATAGGAACAATGGTAGATAAAACCATCTAAGTGTACCTTTCGGTGTCTGGATAACTATGTTTTCCTTCAGGTCTGGAGTGGTACCAGACTCCTACCCAGGAAGCCAGGAGTCTGCTTTCCAGAGATGCATGCTTTAAACACACATACGTACCCATGTTCATATGTAGCCCAAATTTTCTGCCGGCATGAAACATCCTCATCTAAATCTAGAATGCAGAATTACATAATCTAAAGATTGTGGTTTTCATTAATATTAATATCGTCATTCTATGACGTAAAGCATTTTCCCTTGAAGTGAACCTTGTGATAATGGCTTAGAAGCCTGAAAAAATCTTGAAAAAAGAAAAAGGGTGAATAAGTTTGAAAAAGAAACCTTTGGGCCTTCCCCGATTGCTTTATTCATTCAAAACATCAAGTCATTGGACAAGCATATAGCTGGATTTTTCGAAGTCCAAACAATACGGTAAAAGCAGAGAAACATGGAAGTACTGCCGACCTTTCATATGAAGAACATTTTGGAAGGCTAAGGCCTACAAATGCAGATGCGAGCTGATTGGACCTTAGTCCAAATGTGAAATGAAATTATGATGAAATTCTACAAATCATTGACGTAGGAGACATATTCTCTTTGATCCTTTAATAGATCTTTAAAACGATTTTTGCTTATTGTTTGTAGACATCAAATGAAATGTGAATAACTACTCGTCCTCGTCTCTTTGAAACAAGGGGCTCTTCCAGTTCTAAATTGGCTTCAAACAATTTGGTTTTCTCGATATTAGTCTTTCACAAGAGGATTGACCACTCAACTCAATCACCTGTATCCATTGCTCTTCATTTATTAGTTGATTAGTTGAGGTCAGACCTAAAGGCTTTGACCCATTGTCCAATTAGTGGAGAGCTAAGCCCACTTCTTTTAATAATATTTAACTATCTAGCTAGTACTTGACATGGTTCAATCCAAGGCATATAACTTGAACCAACCAGGATTAATTTATTTTCTTTCTGTTTGTCATTAAGATCTTTAAGTTTCCATGGCTGAAGAATGCTTGCCTTTGGCATGCTGCAGCATATGGGCCTCACCAAAACGATGTGGTGTCATAAGGTCACATAAGCATGTTGATAGAATATAGTTTACATTATATATATATAAAAAAAATTGAATTAGTGAGTCTGACACTTCAGAGTCACTCAACTCACTCATTCGAGTCTGCTGGGCGTTGCTGTGGTACGGTGAAGTTGGGGCAGGCCTCATGCCTCATGCTCCCGTCGGTGTCCATGGGCGTGCAGTTGAGGCCCCCACCGGCCATCCTGGCCGGCCAAGGGTAGGGCCGCATCTATAAGATTTATCTAGTAAATTATGTTAGATCAGATATTTTTTTCATTTTTTATAGATGTGATTTATCTTGGTTAGAGATTTCTTTAAAATTTAAATGTTCTTTTATGATAATTTGTTACGAGATTTTAATTTATTAAATGTTCTTTTATATAATTTGTTTGGAGATTTTAATTTTCAAGGGGTATGTTTAGTCACTTTCATTCCATGTAATACATTGGGCAGACATAATTGGACAAAGGTCAAGATAGCTTGAGGATTTCATTTCACTGCATTTTACATAGCATGGACATGCTTTCTCTGTTTCTTCATTGAAGAAAGCTCAGCAGGAACTTTAATGTTTTCGACCGGAGAAGATTGAACTCATATGACGGCGCTGGCGAGAACTCTCTTCCCTCCATCTCGTTGGTGTTGCAATATTTCTGAAATCCTACGGCCCATAATGAAGAAGTGTGGACGGGCATTGGGGGCCTCTACCCGTCGACCACTTTTAATATCCTTTATGTTAAAAATTTCCACAAAAATAACGAGTCCCTCAACATGGCACGATGCTCCCTGTGATCGTATCGGTTCCGCGTATCGTGAATCTTAGCTGCGGTGCATTTTGGTGGTGCTTCAGTCATCGGGAAACTAGACCGGTCATGTAATTTTTTTTAACGCCTGAAAATGGTATTTCTTTTCGCAAGTCTTCCACCATGGAAGACCGGGAACGGTGAAACTCACCGGTTGGGGATAGAGGTTTGCACAGGGACGTCGACCTTCTTTAATGGCGCCTTGGTATCCGCCATGGACGGGACATCAGAGAACAGAAGAAAGGAGAAAAGAATGTGGTACGGTCTGCAGTTGAGTCAAAAAGCAGAACAAGGAGAATAGAAAAATGGGGAGGAGATGAATGATGGAGTAATCATCTTTAAATAATTTATCTCCCGGAACATGTCTGTCCCCTCCACAGTAAATTATGCCTGTCGCCGCTGTCCCCTCTCCATTTAATTCTCTGTCTCTTCTTTTTACTCTTCCCGCATTTCCATAGGCACATCTTGTCCTGCCCTTCCAGTACAGATCCATCTTTTTTTGTTCATTTCTTCTTCCGTTGTTTTTTTTACACTTTTTTAACCGTGGTTGGAAACTTCCGGTTGATACCTTGAGTGAATTAGGCGGCGACTTTGGGTTGAAGAAACGACTCTTGTTCTGCCCTCGTTGGAATACTAATCAATAAGGCTACAGTTATAATTTTCAAAGGTAAAATTATAACTTTTACTAACTTAACGATTAAGTTTTCAAAAATAATCTTAGAAATCTTTCTGATTGACGACGAAACACTTAGGTATGTGAAAAGTTATGCATATTCTTTTATTTTGCCCAATCCTTTCTGTGTGCTTCAGAAAGTTTACTTTCTTTTAAATATCACAATCTTTTTGGAGTGCAGACTATATCCACCAAGACGAGACTAACAGGCCGAGAACTGGTTAAACACATCTCTCTCTCTCTCTCCCCCACGGTTTTGGCTCAATTTCACATTCTTAATTATCATTTAGAAAAATAAATATACAAAAGCATATGCCATTAAGTTTGGAAGTCATAGTTCAACAAAAAAAAATAGTTTCTTTGATATCTAACGAAAGTTATATAAGCTTATGATGCTTCTTTTATGTTAGGAAGGAGAGTGTGAATGATCTGGCATGAGTATAGTGTAGACCTGTGCGTGTAGGTGTGTGTGTGTGTGCGTGTGTGTGTGTGTGTGTGTGTGCGTGTAGGTGTGTGTGTGTGTGTGTGTGTGTGTGTGTAGGTGTGGGTGTGTGTGTGTGTGTGTGTGTGTAGGATATGCCTCATCTAGTATGTACACAAATTTGTTTCGAAAATACATACACCTTGCCTAGCTTGAGGTGTCAAACTAAATTTATTTAACTACCACTTTGGAGGTACTTGGAGTCTGGACTCGAAGCTCCCAACTTCTTGATACATAAATTCAGGCATGTTATGTTTGATGATCAAAAGGTGGCCTTGTCATAAGTTGGGCTCACATTGCCGTGAGTTTGAATCTAGTCAGTATCTTATCTTCAGTTCCTTTCGCTGTTGGATTCAGATGAACATCATGACAGAGTTCTTGCTTTTCTCCATTATAATGTCAAAGAATTACGAAGAGGTTTAGATTGACAAGCACCACTCATTATTTTTTTCTCGACAAAGTTTAAGTTCAAGCTCTGATGTCTCAGACATCAATATTGGCCCCATGAGAGACATTTTCCTTTACTAATATTCAAGGGGAAATGAATTCCCATCTTTTACACTTGATCTTCTTTTGTTGCCCTTAAAGCTCATTAATCCCAACTTCTGCTTTATGTTAAAGACGCCGCTTATGCACCTTAAGATTATGACATCCTACCAACTTGGTGACATCTATCAGTTGTACCTACGAGATGGGTAGAACCCCTGCTGAACACCACGTGAGACTAGACGTCCAAGCCAAGATCAACTCCCTTGTACCTTTGCTGCAACAGATTCAACATGCCTAGTATTTGAAATGTGATTCAGTTTTAGAGATATCTCCAAATCTGTGCATTATGAACCAGATTCAGAAAGAATTCTGTGCATAAAAAAAAAAAAAAAACAACTCCAGTGCACAAATCTACAACACTCATTCTTCATTCGTTTTTTCTTCGCACCCTGCTGAAAAATGACTTTTAATCTGATGTATCTGTGGAGGCCTCCTTGACGATGCACAATTTCTAATCTTAAGACTAATTGAAGGCCATGAACTTTCACCCAGCTGATAGCTCCTTCTCTAATTAGAGTCACAGCAGACTCACAGCATAGGAAAGGTTTAATCCTTGAAGCCCGTAACTGCAACAATTGAATGACATGACGACCGATTCTTTATATGGCTGGAGATAAGATGGTCCATTCATTACACTGATGAAGACAGGTAGTGAGTACTAAAAGCACTTCTTCTGCATTCATTTCCCAAGACTCCTCATACTGTCCTCCTGATTCAATAACTGTGGCGCCCTGCCCAAATGGACTTCTATTCTCTCTCTCATTCTCTTCGAGAAAGGAAAAAGAAAATTGACTCGAAGGCCCAATTTACAGTATTCTAAGCGAGTTTCTTTAGGCACCCTACAGGTAACTGTGAACTGACAGGAAACAAATTTATATGACCCGGAAAACCAGAGACATCCGGGAACAGACGGAAATGAATGACCCCACTCGTTAACACAGATCGAGAGTCACGGGTACCATTACCCGCCTTTTCGATATTTCTTTCGATTGCAGTCTGACCAGTAATAAGCACTCAAACAGTAGTATTCATCATCGTCATTACCTCTCTCTCTCAGTCTTGGATGTTACTACCCTCATCGTCATGATCTAGCTTTCTCCCTCTCTCTCTCTCTCTCTCTCTCTCTCTCTCTCTCTCTCTCTCTCTCACACACACACACACACAGGCTCCATTTTTTACTTCTATCTGGATACTGGAATTGGCTCCCATCTTGTCGTTTTCACTGCCAATAAGGCTAATTTTTTACCATGACTTACTACTGTACCTGTGGATGTAACGGAAAGATGTACTACCGTCGCTGCACGCTCCAGGTAATTTTGCGTCCGGTAGATGCAACTGCTGTTGCTTTTGAACTGGATCTGATCTTGATGGGCTGCTGGCAGAAGTTCAAAGAATATTGTCAACTGGTGGCCGCGTTTTGTTGCAGGACCAAGGTAAAGCAGTTGAAGGTTGAAAGGTATATAGAGCAGGCGGCCCTTGATTTACAGAGGTGGGGAGTTGTCCAGAGGTGGATTGCACATAGATGGAACTGCCTCAGAAGGCTAGAACTGCGATCTGGATGGCTTGGTTTCTACATTATCTTGAGAAAAGGAACAGCCGAAGCTCATTAATGGGTCGGCAAAGACTGCAAGGATTATTTGTGATCTGGGTCTAAAAGTTGTGGCTATGATTTGAAGAAACAACGGGCGGTCTATAAAAATATGTTCATAATGTAAAAGTTGTGGAAAATTACCAGAACTTTAAGATTACATGAATCGTCTCTCCTAAAATTAAGAAATATTTCGGCCAATGGTGGAACCTACTCGAATGATGTGAAGCTGATTCTATCTAACAGCACGAGTGCCTAAAAGAACACCTCTTTAAGAAACCAGGAAAAGACAGTTAGCAAATGAAAAAAAAAGGCCCCTCAATTAGGGTAAAATGGAAAAACGAAAGGCTTGTTAAGCACATCGTGTGCTGCTGGTGATGGATGTTGAAATGACGTCCATTAATCGATTTTCAACCCCAACCGGTAATGTTGAAAAGACAAGGCAAACTTAGGGATATCAACGATTTGATTTGAATCAGAATATTCTTTACTATTTCATTCTTTTGATATATTCACATATTAGATTCAATTAAGAACAAAACTCTTACAACATCTGGATCTAAATCTGATCTAAATCCATTTTGTAAGTTCATAACCAAATCCAAATGTCTTTTTAACCGAATCTAAACTCTGATCACTTTCAACATGTAAGATATTTATTTTAAACTAAATCTCATCCGAATTTGTTTAGATTCAAATTGGCCTATTGAGGGCAACTCCGGTAACAGTAACCTAAACCCTACCATTAATGGGGACTACGACGTCTCAACCAAATTAAGATTACCCTTTGAAAAAAGTGGCCAACTTAATATTTGGGCTTTTAATGGTTCCTTACCATCGAAGAAAATTAAAAGAATCGAGCTTTCCAAATTAATTAGAACAAGAGATTTGATTTAACTTCAGTACCATTCAGGCTAATGCAACTTCTCATGTCTTCGGTGCTTGAAGAAGTAATTGCTATTTCTGCAATATTTCTTCTAACCTACGCGACCGAGAAAAGAGTGAAAAAAACAAAAAACCAAAAAGAGAGAGGGAATGGGACTAATTGTCACATAAGAGGATGGAACTTTATAACCTCAAAGATTTTCAAAATAAAAAAATTGATTGCCAAATTAATGATTTACTATTAATTTACGCATTTAAACTCGAGCATAAGCAATAAAGGCTACAAATACTGTACATCTTGAATTTTGAAAAAAAAAATCAATACTTGAAAATTTAATTGTTAAGATGTGAGCATTGCACAGTTTTTGTGCAACTAAATTGTATAAAATGGGTTCTTGCTCATGAGCCTCAGTTGGGGAGCTGCAGTGATGATGTTAGATTATGGGTACCCAGAAATATTAGTATCCATTGGCTTAGACTATGATCTTTTTTGGTTAGAAACAAATGAAGTCTGCCAAATGATGGAGATAAAAATTTAAGGAAACGAGACACAAATATGTAAAATTTGTAGTTCAGGGCGACCAAAGGGCCAACTTTATGTATTTAGTAATGTCAAATACTATGACGAGTTAGGGGAAGCTTGAGGCCTTTTTGGCTCATATGCAATTGTCCCAAGACTGAAGCAGGGGCAGAGCCACATCTGGGCTCGTGTGGGCAGTTGCCCACGTGGTCCCCGCAAAATTTACTTATTTGCTTATTAGTTGGTCCTGCTTATTTGATTACTTTGTATATTGGTTTCCCTCAATCATTTACATATTTATATGTAGTGCCCCTAAATCATTTTACCACATACTTGAGGGGGCCTAAAATTTATGACACACTGCCCCTCAACGGAAAGTTCTTGGCTCTGTCATTGCATAAATGCTGTTAAACCCTAAAGGAGAAAATGCTGCTAAACCCTAAAGGAGAAAGTTAGGTGCTTTGCTGCAAACTCGGAAGGTATTTGCCACTTACTCCTTTCTAAGACATCTAATCATGTTTATTGGTGTCTTATAGTAGTTTTTTTTTTTTATACACATATACTAGTGTTCATAATATCTTAGTGACCGTATTGTAGAAAAGAAGTATGTATGTATTGAAAACTAACCGTACTTTTCTCGGTGCCCAGTTATCTCGGTGACAATAATTTAATGATAGTTAAGGTCTAGTGTGCAAACATATGGGAAAACAATATCTTTATTCTACACATCTTAAGATTGTAAGGACCGATCAATGAAGGTATAGTGTTTATGCACATATGGATCCCTGTTTATATATCATTCTTGATATACCTTTGTTGTCTGAGTTAGTTTATATTTTCCTCATTATCGACTTAATATATAGTTCGGCCAAAATAAGAGGATTAGAGTTGTTCAAGTTGGTAGAAGCCAAGATCCAGTGCAAAAATTATAAGAACCGTTGAAAGATAAAGATGAATCACTCAACCAATATGGCTGAATGACTTGCAAACCTGTAAAAAGTAAAAGTGAAGACCTTAGTCAGTGTTTGGGAAAAGTTAAGTTCTAACTTTGACTTAATATATCGCATGCATTTAGTTCTAAATTTGATGTAACTCTACTATACTTGGTCGAACAAGCCAACAAAAATTTCCACAGAGAGTACCTATGAGCATGAAACGCTTGAATTGTTCCACTCGATTAAAGGAATCTCATGGAATCAGCATGTGGAGGTAGCTCTTATAACTCTTTTGAAAGAGTAAGATAAATAGATGTCTACTTGTAAATCACCTGTTATGTAAGTCGTTACATTTAATATTTTTCTATATGCATAAACATATGAATATTAGATCTTGTTTATCAATGAATATATATATATATATATATATATATATATATATATATATATATATATATATATATATATCTGACTATTAAACGCATGAAACTCATTAAGTATTCCTTCTTTATTTTATCATGTATTTAATGCTAAAGGGTAAACATTCAATATTGCAAGATAAATGACAGTAGCGCGCGCGTCTTCTTTATTTTCCGTGGACAGAATCTAATGTGGATGTGCGTGTGCGAGCGGGCGCCAGCGAGAGAGAGAGAGAGAGGGCTGAAAGATGGCTGCTTTTAATCAAGACGGCCACAACGCATTGGTAATGCTTCACAAGTTGCGAAAGCTTATAAACAGAAAAGACAGAGACGTAAAAAGATTCTCCCATGCAAAAGCAAGCGTACATGGCTTTAGTTAAAAGGGAACCCCTCTGCTCTGACTACTCCCTCTGCCCAACTGTCCCCATACTTAATTGCATCTCTTCAGAGACAGAAAGAGAGATCTAGAGAGAGAGAGAGAGAGCCCACAAAATGGAAGGGGCAGTAAACTATGTTAAACCCATTTTGTGCTTAAAACAATGTGCCTTCTGCGATTTGCTTACAACTGCAGAATCCAGCATCTGCTATTTATTGCTCATTCTGCTATTAAATTAGACTCTGCCCAAATGGATTATGATCACGAGACCCACCGGAGGATGCAATTATTTATTGTTACTTTCTTCTCTGTCAAAATTACAAAAAGTCAAAACTATTTGCCACAAGTTCATGATGTTCATCACATATGCTTGAATATTTTCTAAAAGAACGTGGCCTTGTTTCTGCTCAGTTGCTTAATTTAAAGAAAGAACGCCAATTACTTTTGACATATAGTTGCTTTAGACATGTACATTTGGTTAAGCTCCACCACTTTTTTAAGCAAAAGATTATGCGCGTGAACAGTCGTACGTGGGGGTGGACTAACACAACATGTGCAAAATATTCCAAGAAGAAAATATGAAGAAAAGGAATTGACAATCCTCATGAATCCAATCAGATCTGATTCTCGGTACATAATTATTTCAGACATTGGGTTTTTATATTTCATTTTGGGTTCATGATATTCAACGTCCGAAGTAGACGGAAAGCTCCATAATGATGTGTTTCCAAAGTTCCCACATGTTCCCATGTGCTCTAGGCCGCAAACCAGAACTTTGACCGAATCGAATGGCACAAATAGATTATTTAAGAACAACATTTCTGTTAAGATACCATGATTTCGGTCATTTTCTTTGAGATAACATTGCAAAATTATGAATTACTATTAGGTTTGAGTGTTTGACAACCATTTACTTGCGATAATAATCTTCTTCCTTGTACAGATTAAGAACGTAACGCGATTCGTAAAGTTCCCTTTCATGAAAACAAAGACCTGCGTAAATTGCATGTAGAAAATGGTTCGAGTTTTCAGACGCTCCTTCTTCCTCACCTTTCGTATTATAGAAAAAGGGAGAGGGAGAGGTGGGTACATAATATGAAGGGTGTGGAAGAAGAAGCGCCACGCTCTGCGAGGGATGAAGGATGAGATGAACTCAGGTAGTGGAGAATAGTTGACATTCCCTTTCCCTTCCGTGTTTATTTTAAAGGAAATCCCAGAGGGGAAACCGAGCAATAAATGAGTCACAGCAAAACTGATAGAGGAGAGCTGATCGGATACCCCGTGAGCGGGGGCCGTGGGGCCATAGGAATGTTGTGAGCCGCAGAGCCATCACCCTCTGTGTGCGGTGTGTGGTGTGTGTGTGAAGCAAGAACAGAGAGAGAGAGGGAGAAAGAGTCAAAAGGACAGAGCCAGAATCCGCGGCGGATCAGCTGGGCTTCTTTCCCATCTCCAACATATTCCTCCCCTCTTTCATTCCTTCTCAACTTCTAGAAAAGAAGAAATTAAAGAAAAGAATGGTGGAATCGTTGGTAGCTCATGATCTATCTACTTTATCATGACCCAATAATTAAATGGTCTGGTTCTACTTGATATTTAAGTTTGCAGGTGGACTAGTGGATCTTTTCTGCTCTCTCTCTCTCTCTCTCTCTCTATTGTCAAGGGGAAAGAGAAAAGAGGGTCGTGACATGTGACTACACCTCGAAATCACATGGGTTACAGGAATCTATGATCTACGTTAACTTTGAATGCCTTCTCCCCTCCCAGTGAAACTCACCAAAATCGTCGCATATTAAAGGAGGAACAGGAAAGGGAAAAAGAGAAAGACTGATTTAATATGATTCCTTGCTTGCATCAAACCAAATCGTAGTTCCTGGTCTCCCTCTTTCTCTCTCTCGCTGAACGGAAAGCCAAAGGACTTCGATCAAATCCCAAAAAGTTTTTTTGACCCATGAAAAAAGATGTTCATCATTACCTCAATTATTGGCTCACGCCATTACCATGTACATTTCACGTGGGCTGCTGCAATTGTTCGTAGTCTTATACGCTTAATGTCGTACCACATCTTACACGCTCATCTGTTTTCTGCTTGTCTGCTTCGTCTTATATATTTCTCTTCTCTCTCTCTCTCTCTCTCTCAAAATAATAATAATAATAATAAGCGCTTAATTATTTAATTTCTGCGAACAGTTTGAGTTGGCTGCATGCGTTATATATGTTTTCGCTCAAGTTTCTGCAACTTAGATTAAAAATAAGCGAATAAATAAACAGACAAACGAACAAACAAATAAATAAAATGTTAGTCAGAAAGAGAAACTGCTACTAAACAGTATAACGTTGTTGTATGTGGAAGTTGCTGCATCACATGTGCAAATTAATCATTGATCTTGAAATTATAGTTCATATAATGCTCAGAAACTTTATACTCAAAAATCTTTTTCCCTGTAACCTTTTTACAAAGCATGAGCTTTTCAAAGGTTTCATTCACGATACTTCCAGCAAATGGAACAAAAATTCACAAATATATGGGCAAACACAAAGGAGGGTTTTCTTTTCAATATACAACATTGGATTTCCGATAGACGACCAAACTAAAGTGGCATCTTAGCTTGGTCTATGATCCATGACTGCTTGAACAATTACTTGTCAAAAGCAATAGCGAGTAGTTGTTATAAGTGCATAATCGAGGTCCGAAGAGGTAGACTATCTAGGCCCTACTGATCCAGCTACCTCCTAATGTAGTACACCTCATAAATTATAGCTCGAACTATGCAACTTAGCTATTAAATAATCACTTGGATGTTGATGATCACATAAACAGTTATTATAGTCCTTTATGTCTTTGGGAGGTAGAAATAAGATCTCTCTCTCACACACATTATTCAATGATCTTTTGGATGAACAGGATGAGTATTTCATCCTACTAATTAGAGGGAAACCAAAGCTCCCAACCAACTCTCATCCCCTTGAAGTACAAGGCTTGCTTTCGGGGTACCATGCCCACCAAAGTTCAATTTGTGTGCCAGTAGTCCTCTTTTTACATCACAAAGAGTTGACGCTTCGAGAATTTGAAACAAAAACTGACTGCCTATCAACCCACTCCCCGACTATTGCTCCAACCCCCATGAGAACATCATTGTTCAATGATCAAGAGTAACCAAGATCAATTTTACTTTGTTCTGTTTGTTAAGTTTCTAATTATTGTCTATGGGAAAAAGTGCACGAAAATAAAATCATTTAAAGTCCCTGTTTAGTAGCAGTATCGCTAAGTAGGCGCACAAGCGCTATACAATAACCTAGTAGGTCCAAAATTGCAAGAATATATATAGGATATTATAATTGACAAATTCCATGTATTGTCAATTAATTTTCTGCTGCTTTTGATTCGATTGAGACTCTGTCTATTGGTAGGCAGATTGTAGAGATTTACCGATAACAGTTTGAGAGTGGACAATAACCATATAGATCTATCAGGTTAATGGGAGATTTCAAGTTCAAATTTCAAGAATTCCCAAGAATCTTACATTACTAGGTTAACCAAGCTTTCAACTACTTACAAGATGAATTTCCATCAAGGCTTCAACCAAAAGGAACTCAACTTGTTAGGCTTAAGCCTACACTTGTATAAGAGCAAATATTGCTCTCTTCTTTGTGCCAAAGACTCAAGAGATTACCCATGTACCCTTAATTTCTTGTTTAATAACAGTTTTGATTGGTATTTTCAGGTTTTCTTGGCTATCATGTCGTCGATAAATATCAAAGTCCTATTTTGACAATAGAAATAGAAGCCAATTTAAAGATATTTCTCAGCTTAAATTTTATAATACGGGCGCCTTTGAACTTTGATGATATATATTGACCATCAATTGTTGACGTCCACACTACTGCTTTGAGTGGGCAACCATTTGGAAATGTGACATCCTTTAAACAACATTCATTTGTTTCTATTAGTTATGATCACCAATTTGCTTACTTTTTGCATGATCTGTTTACATGTTGAGAAATTTAAAATTTTACTTCCAATAATGAAGAGAATAGAAATGGGAATGAGTAACATGGTCAAAGTACGTTCCTCCGAACCAGTCAATCTAGTGGAATACTTATAAAAAAGGATATTGCATTTATATTAATAATTTTATGCCAAACTCATTATCATGTTTCATTAAACTAATGTAGTACTACTCATTCAAAATAAAATCTAAAATCCACAATAAATCGTGACGAAGAAAGCTAATATTATATGATAAACTTTAAATTATTATCGAGCAGATAATCTGTTATATAATCAGCCCCATAAAGTTCTTGCTCCTCTCAGATATTTTTTAGCTTGCCTTTTGGAACGTCAACTTTTCCTTTGTAAGTTGTTGATTAAGGCGATGTCGGACAATTACGAAACTAATAAAAATTAGGTATCTTACGCTTGTCACTATTAGCCCTTGCTTCTCCTTTTATCCTAGATGGACATGATAGTCTTTAGCATAAGAGTGAGATTTGATGACATTATATATTAAAAAAAACGCTAACACAACAACAAGAAGTTTATATGAGGTAGACAGATTTGACAATGTTTTGGGTTCTAAGTTTTAGTTAAATCAGACAAGGCTTTTCTCAATATCCCTTACAAGTCTGTTGTTAAGATATCAATCAATCATCTTAATCTAGTCGACAATGTATTTTTTTAATTTTAGCATGGTTTTTAGGTACACATTTTTGTGGGGTAAAGAACAATAATATTCCAGTGCCTAGGTATCGTCCATCAATTTATGGCAAGCTGACCCGTAACTTTCATATGGTTGGACAACTAGATTTATTAGAGAAAGAGATATGCTTGAGGAACAAAAAGATTCGAATGCCTAGGTACCGTCCATCAACTTATGGCAAGCTGACCCGTAACTTTCATATGGTTGGAGAACTAGGTTTATTAGAGAAAGAGATATGATTTGTAGCCATTCATTTGAAGATGATTGTATTTGTATCTAGACAGAATTCATCTAAAAGTTACTAAGGAAGCTTTTAAAACTTCATATTTCGAATATGTTGATGATATAGTCCTTGACCTTTCACAAATGTGTACTTGTTTAAAAAAAAAAAAAAAAAAAAAAAAAA
>JAANDH010000060.1:526524-563539 GCA_011799765.1 Nymphaea thermarum
CTTATGGAACTTTTTAGGGTATACACTAGAGTCTAATACATGTGCATGTTGGGTTCACCATACCTAGGATTCAAGTCCATTTTGTGGTGGATAGTACTCTAGGATTTATGCATCTGAAAGGACTTTTTGGTAAACTGAATTAGATCCGTATCTTGCATGCTATATCAGGACCTAACAGCCTGACCAACAACTATTTTGTTATTAAGTAAGGTAATTGATGTGAGCTCATGTATATTTAGAGTTTATATATGTAAAATATTCTGAAGTTGCATTTGCAGCAGCATGGAGCCATTATTTTACATTCTCTAAACTAGATGTTTATTTTATTGGGTAGATTAAAATTAAATATTTTAATGGAAAGGTTATTTTGTGGAAAGAGGAGAGGCAATGAACAATGTCCTTTTTTTGTATATATGCATGAATATGGGCAGATTAAGGCCTGTGTATAAGTCGGATATACTCATACGTGCATAAACTTGTTGGATATATTCTTGAATCAATTTTTCAGATGTTTCATGTCAATGAAAGAACAATATGTTGTCTTTGAACAAGAAGACAAGAGAACTAACCAAATGAGATGGCTAAAGACAAACACCAACTTTCACTTGAACATGAGTGAGAATTTCAATGTAAAGCGAAAATCTCTTCATATTGAACGGCATATTCTCCTCCATAATGGTGTATGACATAAGTGGAATTATAAAAAGCCCAAGGATCACGAAGAAAAGCGGACATAATTAGTTTTCTTCCTTTTTTCTATGGCAATTTCTTTTCGGTTTCCACGCCAATGTTTTACTTTATGGAATTTTTACATGCGGTTGTAATATAGAGAAATTCACAAGCTCTTTTTATTTCTTTATGAACAAGTTAAATTTACAAGATTGCTTATTGATGCATTCCTCTGACAAAATACATTCGTCCGAGAAGTTGCTATGACATTAATTTCTTAATGCATATTGAAGTATATACATCCACAATATATATAAGGATTTATACGGATCATTCTATGAAGTTGAAAGCAACTACACAAAAATGTGGCCAACAATGTTACAGCTCATGCACGGCTCTAGAGTCCGTGGTCCCTTGATTCCACTAATTGTCCAAACCTCGCAACAGGCCATGATTCACTTCCTAACCCAAGATTTATTGTCACAATCATGGGATCATTGTTTTCTGATCATTCATCAAATGTAGACATTACTGGATTATTTGAGGCTTAAGGTGATAGTGGCCTTTCTTAAGTAGAAAATATACTCTAACCATATTTTCTAAACTGGAATTTGACATTGAACAATCACTTTTTTAGTCTAAAACCAAGGGTGATCAGTATAGCTCCATCTGAAAACGAATATTTGTCTTGCCTATTGTAATCCAGAACTATATTATTGCTATGAGAAGCAAAATTAATGTACCAAAAAGCTTTAGAAAGAAAGTCATCTGCAAAGTTTCAAGAAAGTTTGAGCACAGCCTGTTTAAGCATTGAGCACTTCACAAAGTTTCAAGAAAGTTTAACATAGAACGCAATGTATTGTATATATAGAAAACCATGTCTAGGGTTCTCCTGTATTTGACCTTCACAGATCTGTAGTCTGCCAGAAGGGGCTGTTGATGTTTCAAAGTTCCCCACTTTAGCTCTTTCTTCTTCCATTAAAATAAATAAAAAAGTGAGCTCTTGAATCCATTAAAAATGCTAAAGTTTTATTGAACGGAGTTTAGGGGAAACACGAATTAAGGAAATGTTGTGTACCTAATGGTTCAGCAAGTATGGCCCGAACCCAGAAGCAAAATAATGGAGTGCGCCCACACCTGAGCTTATATACGTTTCAAATAATGCACTCGCAGAACATTCGTCAAATCATCTGTTCTGGTATATGGAAACAATTGTGCCCACTACAAATGCTACAAGCAATATATATTCCTTGCACTCTTCCAAATATATAATATCTTAATTCGTCCCCATCTGATTGAGATGCATCTTGCCGTGGTGCACTGGTGGATCCAATTAATGCCATGCACAGAGCGCATGTGACCTGGAGTCGTTAAAAATTAAGAAAGAAATTCTTCTGGACACAGTAAGCTCTGAAAAATGAGCTTCCCTTTTATATATATATATATATATATATATATATATATATATATATATATATATATATATATATATATATATATATTCTTCCAAGAGAATCCTCGAGTTACCAACTGTACTTAGCTGTATAGTAATGAAGGCATCGAAGGCAGAGCAATGGTGAATAAAATAGCTGTTTTATGCTATGCCACAATGTGGTTTAACCTAGGAGTGAGAAATCTGGAGCTGTGATATTTGGTCAACTCATGTGAGTGTGTGTGTTGGGGGGTGGATATATACATGTGGGTATGACATAATCTCTGTTATGCATATGCTGGACAAACGTGTAGAGATTGTAGAAGGGAATATTTGGGATGATGAGAAGGAATTAGAAGGTACATCCACATGAAAGCTTGTGATACACAGAAAACATTAAAAAATAGGAAAAAGAATCATCACACATCGAGTGTAACTAAGTCAACATGTACACAGCACGTAGAAGCCCCTTTCTTTAGATCATCTCAGAACTTGCTTGCTTTTTATTTGTTCCCTTTCGATTCTACAGATTTTGTTTTTTTAATTGAATTTGGAACAGGACTGTTTCTTTGTGTCTAAAAGGGAAGATGGAAGCGAATTCGAGGATGAAAAGGAATTCCCATGGGCTTCCTCTTTTCTTGATTAGTTGCTTTTATTGTTTTTTAATTGTCGTCTCTCTGTGTTTTTCTAACCCGAGTTATACGGGAAAGTCTCCCCACAGTGCAGCGATGTTTAAAGGATTTGACTGCACCACTCTCCTGTTCTAGTAAAGGGAGAGGTGGGTCTCTATGTTTCTGGTGCTGATGGTCAAGTGCCGTTGTCCTTTGATGTCTTCTGAGGAGGATATCAGAATTGGCTTCTTTTCCATGTATTTCTCGTTTTCAACCTCTCTCTCTCTCCGTGCCGACTAATGCAGCATGTCTGTACAGAAGGAGTGTTCTCCTTTCTCGTTCCCAAATGTCTGCTATTTTTTTTTTTTAACCTTGCGTCTTTGATCTCCCCTTTTCCTCCCTCATCTCTTCATTTCGATTCTCGAGCACCATAATTCATCCTCTTCAACAGCTCTCTTTCTCTCTTTCCTTCTTGCTTTCCAACCTAAAACAGCGTTACTCCCACCACCACCATCTTCGCTATTTGTGTTGGCAGATGCCCAATTAGATCTCAGTTGCCCTTTTCACCAATAGAGACTGCAGATCGAAGATCTGCTCATAACTGCAGCTTGAGGGTTCATCAAAAAAAGAAGAGGTGATAAGGAAAAAGAGATAACTGAGGAGGGGAGGATGCCCCATCAAGGGGTCTTCATGGAAACTTCTGCGGTGCCTGATTTGTCGTTGCATATTAGTCCCCCAGATAGGACTCCGGCAGCAGCTCGCGCCGGCATCGATCACGATGGTGGCCTTCAGATTTGGCGCCGAGTACTGCCGTCGAACACCGCCGACGATTCTGCTGCCGGAAAACCCAACCGGCAGACGCATTCGGAGCTCTCCTTGGAGAGTCCCTGCTGCACCTTTCTGGTAAATGATCAAGCTCGAGAAGGTGCCTTCCAGCAAACCAGCCATCATCATCCTCACTACTATCATTACAATGTTCAGCATCATGACCTGAACGGACTGAACAGGAAGAACCACATCAATGGAGATGTTTCTTCAGTAGACGTACCCGACCAGCTGCGGCCGATCAAAGGGATTCCAGTCTATCAGAATCGGTTGTTTCCGTTCGTTGCCGGAGATCAGCTGGCAATTGGCGGCAGATGCTCTGCTGATAAGAATATTAAGATGGGACTCTACCACTGGTCTCACCAAGCTGACACTAATGCTTCCGCTCCATCACCTTGTTCAACTTCTAAACCTTTTTTCGGAGGAGGAGGTACTGGTGGTAGCCCGGATCAGATGACAATTTTAAACTCCACTCCTACTTCTTCTTCACCGCCCACTGCAGCCGAGGTGGCCGCCTATCGGTTTGCAGCCGCTGCAAGGTTCAATGGCGGTGGATTCACTCCATCTGAGATATGGAAATCACACCAGCAATATTTCGGTGGACCAATCCAAGATGCTTCTCATGGTGTGATGAGGCCAAAATTCGTGGCGAAGCTGCCATCTAAGAGAAGCATGAGGGCACCAAGAATGCGTTGGACGAGTACCCTGCATGCTCGATTTGTTCACGCTGTAGAACTCCTTGGAGGCCATGAAAGTAAGCCAATCTTTCTCCTGTTTCTCTCTTTTAAGCCTCCTGCAAATCTTCAGTACTAAGAATATACCAAGTCTCATCGCTATGGTGCTACCATTATTTGTTGAATTTAATTTCCAAGATCAGAATCTTGGTGGTCTGTTAATTAATCTAAAGCTGCCTGTGTTCGTTTTTTTGTTTATGTTAAAAAGGGGCAACACCAAAATCTGTTCTTGAGCTCATGGATGTCAAAGATCTCACACTGGCTCATGTGAAGAGCCATCTGCAGGTAAGGCTCAACAAAACCCAAGTGCTTGTATTGCGGAAAAGTCAAAGGCACCAATAATACGAGAAGACGGTAGAAACTTTTAGTTCATCTGTTTTCCTTTTCTTGTTGAAGCATCTTCATCTCTCCCCCCTCTTTCTCGCTTGCTACGCGCGGCGCATTTGTCGATGAATAGGATGGTGATGAATGAATGACTGACTGAATGCATGAACCATTCAGTCTGGTTCTCTGATACAGGAGACAGCTAGGCTTCTACCTTTCTTTCTCCAGAGAGAGAGTGTGTGTGTGTGTTACGGTGACATAAGCATAGAAGAGGTAAAAAGCCATCATCTCATAATAATAGATTCATTATTAATCCTACCAAACATCACCACATGGCTAGTCAATGACGATCCCATCGGAAAGCACAAGAACTCTCCAATCGAGAAGGGAAAAAAAGGAAAGCAAGGATCTGATTTGAGCAACGTATCCCAATTTATTTCCTTGTGATCTTCAGTGTATCTCTCACTCATCACTCACTCTTTCTCCCGTCTTTTACCACTTTCTCGCAGATGTATCGAACTGTTAAGACCACTGACAAGCCTGCAGCTTCCTCAGGTATGTCGTATTCTCACCACCACCACCTTCAGCTTTTGTTTTTGCAGCTTTAGACTATCTCCATTTCCTTATCTTCTTTTTACGTTCTTTCTCTTTTCTCGTTTCTCCTTAGTCCTGTCCTAGCTAGAGTAGAAAATCTCTCTCTCTCTCTCTCTCCTCCTCCTCCTCCTCTCTTTCTCCACACCCCCCTAAAAACGCGCTTCGCGTTGATGGTCAACATGTGCTGACGCTTGTTCAGTGGGGATGCTTTCAGGCCAGTCAGATGGAATAGATAGTGGGTTAGCCGGAGAAGACGAGCTCATGCCCGGAAACCAGTCGGATAACAGCCTGAATCTCCAGCGATTTATCGACAAACTCGGTTCCGACTTATCTGCTCAGAATAACAGATTGCACCCTCAACAGGAAATGGATTACTCTTCCACACTCTGGACCAACTCTTCAAGGTATGCACCACAACAACCCCCAAAAAAGAAAGAACCCTTCTTTCTCCATTAATTTCTTCATAAATTGCAACCATGTTTTTCCTCTCCGTCACCATTATCACTACTTTCTATTTCCTCCTCAATCTGCTTGTATGCAATTAGATTTTGGTTTATACGCCGAGTGTTTGGCGGTAGGGAGAGGTTGCTTTTTCCTAAACTTAAATACAATAAATTAATGAGAGCCAAACTTTTCTTCTTTTTCTTTCTTTCTTTGTTCTTTGCTTTTTCGCTTTTATTGTTTCTTGATTTGCTTGCTCAAGCTGAACAAAGAATATTTGACGTTCACTGGAAACTTAAAAAAAGAAAAAAGTATCTGACGTTAGTTCTCGCTTCGCTTTTATCTCCTGCATCCAAGCATTTACGTCCTCTTCCTGACTATTTGCCTCCAAACTTCATCCATTTACTCCATGGAATCGAGTTCCTAATTTCTGCCAAAGGCATCTGGAATGGCAGATAATGATGATGATGAAGGTTTCTTTCCATCTCTATTGCCTTCCAAAACATGCATGTGTTGGATTGCATGGGCATCCCCACGTACGCATTGCCAGTTTCTCCCCATTGTCGCAGCTCGCGTCCTGTAGTTTTCTCTCAGCCACGGGTTTTGGAGCTTTCCTTTAAGTGGTCGCCTTTAGAAAGGCCCCTCTAGATACCCTTATACGTGCATGCTTTCCGTAGCTGTACGTAATTGGCAGAAGCAGAACAAGTTACTATCCATTAACCTCATATCAGCACTATGATTAGAACCATTTTACATGGAGTACCTCCCTGAGATGCGGCTACAATCACTTTCTTCATAGGATCATCTTCCATGAAACCTTTTTTTAAGGTGAATTTGGGCAGATTAATCAGCTAGAGAAGCGTTGAAAATGTATATCAGACAAATGAAAAGTTAACTAGGACTCTGCTCATTATATGCCGAATTCGGACAGTTGGGGATGTAGACAGGACTATGCTGTAAAGTGACGGTGTAGTCTCTGCAACAGTGGAGATAAAGATAAAGAGGATGAGACGAAGTTTGCAAGACAAGTTTGTCATGCACTTTTCTATGGATGTGTACTGTGTTGCTGGAATCTTAGCGTTTATATGCATTTGATGTCCTTTTTATATTACTGTTCGGCTGCAGTAAGACGTATGAATAAAATATTGGTACGGGAAAAGGGCAATATCCTGCTGAGAGCGTCTGTCTCTGATCAGAAGAAAATGATACTGAACATGCGTGCCGGTGCCGTTTTAAATGATCAAGTCTGGGCTTTGGAGGAATTGCTAATCAATTGGTTGAATATCAGGAAGAACTCCAAAGTTCATTGACAGATGGTGGTTGGCCGGACGCCGTCATGTTGGATCCGCAATGGATTAACAGATTATTACTAGGTGGACGAAGTATTATATGGTTGAAATGAGAAATTTGTGTAGACGTTTCTTCATACATATTCTTACGATCAAAGAAAAAGCAAGAATTTGGTACATGGTGGCATCATTTTCTAGGAGTTAGTCTGCACCATTGATCGAAAGAGGGAATAAAGATGAAATTAAAACATGAGAAGGGTCATGATGGAGATGGATACTTACCTGTTTGTTGTTAGGTTTCTCGTGCTGTAAAACTACCTGTATTTCCGTGCCACGCTTCGCTTTGTTAAAAAAATATTAGACTATTGCGCTGTACTGTTGTGGTGCAGTATGTTTCGAAGGAAACAAAAAGGTCCTAGTACAACTATTGTGTAACAATATTTACATTGCCATGTTAATATCAAGGCATCTCACGGTGCCGTGATCGAAGTTCCCGATCTTTTGTCTCTTCCTCAGATCTTCATAGTGTCTCCCTTTGTCGTCTTTCTTGTCCTTAATATGTCATAATCACGATGATTACTTTGGATTTAAATCTCGGGAAAGAGCAAAATATAAATGTTAATCTGGTGACCTTTTGGAAGCCCGCAACTAGGTGAATGCTCCATAAATTAAGTGCCCACTTGAACCCTTCGAATCATTCATACAAATTTTCTGTGGTATTTATGTTTTTCTAACAGAGGCCTGAGGGGAGACCTAATGAAAATGCGTTCACAGGAACTCGTTTCCACATCACCCACTTAGAACACACGCATCTCACAGTAATAGACCTTTTTGTTTGGTTTAAACAGTTTGATTGGCTTCCCACAGTCTTTAGTCAAGAACAGGCATTGAATTGAATTGTCTGTACAATGAAATCTTCATACTTTTATCTCCAATGTCACTGCTGTTTCATGAAAGAATTATTTTCTCTCTCCAGAAACACATGTTGGCACTACAAGTTCCTGCGTCTCCATAAAATATGTCAGCCTCACTCGCCGAAAAAATATATAAATCTATGTTTGTTAGGAGCTCCTAATTACAAACTTAACAAAAAAATTGGGTATTAAGGAATACATAATCCCTTCCCTTCTTGCAGAAAATATACATTCACAGATTCATGTGCATGGTAATGCTGGAGTGCTTCAGGTGCGCATACTCCCCAATTGCAACATATGCTACCAATATCTAGCGGATGTGAGGAAAGTTGAACCAAGTCCATGGATGTGAACTTTATCGCGAAAAAGATTGGGAACATACGAATTCATGCTTTTTCGGCGTAGCCATTGAAATTTTTAAGCTGACAAAGTTCTATCATTGTTTTCCAAGCCCTTGGAAATTATGATCTGCACATATAATGAAACTGAATTTTATTTCCTAACTTATAGGGCGTGGAGAAGATGTAGACACGGTTAACTTTCGTGAATAATACAATGAAAATTTGCAAAACTGCGTTACCTCCTACAAGATCATCATTATCAGCACCTTTTAGCAAATTAGGAGCTAGATATATTTTTCACAATAAAAAATATAGGAAAGACCTTAGTCAAACTTTTAGACAGACTAGGATGATACTTCCTACGAATAGAATTTTTCAATGTTTAAAAATCTTTGATTTTTCATCATTCTGAAAGAAATTTAAAAAATCATTCCCAAAATCTTTCAAAAGATCTCGATAACCGAGAAAAAGAAAACAATCAGCATTCCATATGGCCCCAAAAACTTAACGAAATGAAAAAATTCATGGTCTTTCTATTGATTAATCTTCTCTAGTCGTTGGTTTCTAGGGTTCTGCAGCTAACCCCAGTTTGCCTATAAAGAAAGAAAATAAGAGCGTTTTGTAATATCTAAGAGTCACACACACCTTTACAATGTTCAAATGGCATAAAAAGCAAATGAAAATATACACCCACGAGAGTGCGTGCACACAAACACACACACATACACACACACACAAAAGCACATATGTTTTGGCATAAGCTATATTGTGATGGCATGGGGTTGCAAGGCTAGATTAAATTAACTTGTCTATCAGCATGTCTCCTTGCACAATTTTTTTTTACTTCTGGAACAGAAACTGATGATCACACCCATTAATTTGCAATGGCCAAAACCTTTCAGCAGAGGAGCTTGGTCACAGAACCAGTCCGGGGATGCAGAACCCACAAGTACAGTACCAACCCGTCAGGATACAGACGTACGCATGGGCGAGGTAAAAGAAGTTCACCTTGTACGTTCCTTTGCTTTTTCTTCTTTTCTTCATAGCTTTCATCTCATTCACAACCGTGCATCTGAAACCGTGCTTCTGTTTGGATTGAATTTATGGTCACTCGCAACTTTGTGGTGATTTTTTTTTTTTTTTCTCAGGGGATCAGTGATCACCTGCACCTAAAGGACTCACCTTCACCTCTGTTAAGCCTCAAAAACCCCAGTTTGGAGTTTACTCTAGGAAGACCCGATTGGCAAGGCAACACTTGTGGCTGATGAAAGTGTAGGTGTAGGTAATCAGACCCTTTTAACTTAGGGTTAGCATACTGGCTCTCTCAACCTCCAAACCAGACAGCAGCGTGTGCGCGAGAGTGTGTTATATATATATATATATATATATATATATATATATATATATATATATATATATATATATATATATATATAGCACTCATAAACTAAGAAGCGCATAAAAAAACGGGATGAGATTGGTGGGATAAGAGCACCAACGTAATTATATATTCGGAGTTTCCAAGCATCTAGTACTGGGCAGTTCAATGTGGAAGACTGGAGCAGGTGGAGTGGAAGACATGGAGATGGCTCCTCAACTATGTAACCGTTGCAAAGGAACACAATGGTCCTTCGGATCTTTGACATGCAGCAAGCAGCAGCGGCAGCGCTAGCTGCTACATTTATTTGAATTTGTTTGAGAAAGCTGAATTGATGTCCTATTACAATGTTGAGCAAATCTTTACAACGTTTCTTGCGTTTGTTGCTTGTGACACATTCTTTCTTAAATTCTTTTCATGTACACTTCCCATGCCTAGTTATATATGCATGACTGACCTGTTATATACGATCGACGCGCTAGACGCAATTTTCAGGAGTTTATCAAGAAACACAGACACACATACGTACGCACGCACACACACACACAGAGAAGTGTTTTGAATATTGTTACCTTTCTTTGGTATACATGATTGTACATGATCTACTGCAGCGAAATGTTGTTCAGATATTGTGTAACGGGATTTTGTAATTTACTCTTTCTCAGTGTGTTATGGATTGTTGGAGCTCTTTCACAACAGTTGCATTCTTCTGCTTCTAGCAGTGGATTTTTCTGATCCGTCTTCCCTATATATGTTCATCTACAGAGTCACGGTCTCTATTTCTCTCTCTCTCTCTCTCTCGCTCTTATCTGTGCTTCATTTGCGGTTTCATGGGTGCTGCGCATTCTGGACCGATTATAAGTACATTAAAGGGGATTCAGTGTAGGTGCAATCGCCAGGTAATGTTGATGATAAAAGTCGCTAGAAAATTTACTTTACATTGGCTGTAGCGACTCTGCTTATGCCTATTATTCTTGTTCTACATATATCATGTTTCATTGTGTTCTGAAGATTAAGCAAATGAACCTCTCTCCCGCGACAGTCACGCCCGATCGGTACGTCCGATCTTGGAACCTCTCTCTGATAAAGATGATCCCACCAGTCAGTCTGTACTAAGGGTCTGCTCTTTCCACTTGTACCAACCAAGAAATAAAATAGATGCTTAATATATCCCACTGTTTGCTGCACTCAGTCCGATTGTCCCTTGCCGCTGAAAGATTTCCTTCACCTGATGAAATCGTATCCAATCTTTAGTCTTTTTATGTGCAGCCATGCATGCAAAGTTTTCTGTGCATTGTGCATCTGCTTTGCATTGTTTGATCTATCCACTTTTCTCACTTAGTTCCCCATCCCGTTGCTTCCACAAAAAGTGCCAATGTTATTATACGACCTGCCGTCGGAAAAAGTATTAGCGTTTGGCCAGTAGGCGGTAGAAATATACAATGAGTTCAGCGAACATGGGCTCACCTCGAACCTCCTCCCCTATAAACTTAATTGGATTTGCTTAATAAACGAGATGAGTTCAACTTTATGTTTAAACTCCCAGACGGACCAAATATTTTCCTGAATTTTATGCTTGTGCGGTTGCAAGGCATTCAGGAAAAAATTCATCTTGAAGAAGAATTAATCATACTGTTTGTCTTCAGAGTGTGCGAGCATGCAGGTGATTTTTCATTCCTGAATTTTTTTTTACGCTCAATAAATTAACGCCCTCTGGAAGGCGACAACATGGAAAAATGTTTGCCCACCACCAATGTCCGAATGCGACACAGGTACATATATGTTCAAGTATCATATATAGACGAGGGAGGTCGAAAGCACATGCACAGTTTTTGTATGCTCTTGCAGAAGAAAACTCTTGCGATATCTTCCACACTTTATTAATGCGAGACAAAGCTGGTTAGATACTCTATACCATGAATTTTTGGTTTACAGTGTGACTAATGACACAAATATTCTTGGTTAATAAAAAATAAAACTTTTTGTAAAGACAAAAAAATAAATCAAAAGATAAAAAAACCATATTATTCAGATAATTATCACTCTCATGAGTGCATATGGAACTCTCAATGCCAGAAGGTTTTTACAATGGATCTCAATTATGCAAAAACAAAATGACGAAAATGCCCTTCACTTGTTGTGAGGTTGTCTCTCCTTTGGATATGAGGTTAAGTTTTCCCATGATTAGGAAGAAAAGTAATGGGAACTTAGTGTGACTATTCTTTCTTATTTCGACCCAAAGGAAAAAAGAAAACGCTTAAGCCAAACTAGGCTTGTCTGGGCAGGAAGCGAAGAGAAAAACCACGTAACTTTTATGTCTTTGTTCAAAGGAAGTGCTGGTATGGTAATTTCACTTCTTGAATAAATGTACTTCGTTCCATCTTTGAATACGGAAAAGAAAGAAAATGCAAGCCCCGTGCCTAACCCTGACTGTGACTGAGCAAAAGAAAAGTCTCGAAAGGACTGCATCGAGTACTTTAATGGAAACCAACCCATCGATGGAATGCACAAGATCTATAGACCCGTAATACGACAAGACTTGTGATCTGCTGCTACTCAGGTGCCTCGATGATCCCATATCAAAGGTCGTTCTTCGTAGACTCTTTTTTTCTCTCACTCTCTCTCAGCTGTAACGTGCATTTTGCATGAAGCTGTGGAATGTTGAAATGAAATGAACAGATGAAATTATCTGCAGATTGCTCTATTAAGATGCGGTCGAATTAGCATTCCTTTAATATGGTTGACGATGACATTCCTTCTTCATAAATTTTGCAGATGAAAGCTTCTTATCTGCAGGTTGCTCTATGATCATCATGAACTTGTCTTTTGCAGATATTTTCTGAACGTAAATGCACTTGCACCAACTGCTTTTATTTAACTAGTCATCGCCACGACACCATAGTTAAACGAGAAGAGTAGCTCAGAATTAAGAACCTAAGAGTAATTTCTAATCATGGCACAAAAAAGTTACATGCAATAGTGTGGGCCCTAGGGGTACTATTTCAAAAAATTTCACACTTTTAAGGGATACTCATATGTACTAATAAGCAAATCTTTGAAAGCATTCATGTCAAAATAAAAAATTTTAAAAAATGGCTGGTATGGGCGACTGACAATATCAGCCCACATGTGGTTCTGCAGGGCTGTCTTTAATCGTGTTATAAAATGGCTACATTTGGCCCATGCTTGTATCTTGTTTTATGTATGTCATCATCATATATATATATGACCGATTGGTAAAAACCTGACACTTAATTTAGGGATAAAAATCAGAGCCATTTATTTATCTTTGTTAAAAATTATTTTAAATAAAATGTAAACATCTTAATATGTTTATAAAGACTATTTTTTTATATAAAACAAGCTTTGATTCAAGTTGTTTTAATGAAAAATTTTGATTTCTTTTTTATCACGCTAAAGTGTAACAAATGATCAAAATTAGTAATGTTTTGCATCAACTCATTCTCAAGTTGACCTTAATAAGGTTAGATTGCAAAAAGAAACATTTTAAAAAGCAAAATCAAAGGTTCAGGTTTTTTGCCTATATATATGTTAATCGCCTACAACAACAACTAGCTCCCCAGTCAAAACCAAACATTGTCCTATAAACACCAAATTAAGGAGAATCACTCCATCAAGGTCCTGCAGGTTGGACCGGGGAGACCAGACCCAAGTGAGATCTAGCATTTACCAAGTTGACTTCATTGGTTCTGACCCACAATTGTTTTGTGTTTGGAATATTCAAACTCTAATATGTCTTTTCAAAACTATGTCACTACATTTTGAGAAGTTCAGTTCATAAAAAAAGATTGGTGGAAACCTTAATAAATTTATAAAGAAATGGTTAGTCTTGAATAATATATATATTGGAAGCAAAACTGTTAAGGTGATAAGGTGGAAGACAAGCTCAAAGCTGATCTCGGCCGAATGGGGCAGCTGGTCGTTCCAAAACTGAATAATTTGATTAAGCAAAAACTTTAGATCATGTAACTATATCATATTCAAACTTGGTAAGAGGAAAATACGAACTCTATCAAGACTATTGTCACAAAAAATGCCGTTTTTTTTTAAAAAAACGCCATTTTTTTCAAAAAAACGCGTATTTAACGCCAAAAACAGTTCTATCGTATAATACCCGTCTTATTCCTATTTTTTTAAAAAAAATAGTTCTGCCGTATTATACCCGTTAAATACCCATATTATATGTTTTTTTTCCTATTTTTTCTGTTTTTTTATTAATTATTATTTTTTATAATTTTTAAGATGTATTAAATGTTTAATTTTTAAAAAAAATTTGCCGAACTTTTCTCGGTTTATTTCCGAGATATAAAATTTTGTCGTATTATACCTGTTTTTTTCTTCGCCGTTTAATACTCGTTCCCTTTTTTTGTGACAATGATCAAGACATACCATCTGGTACCCATGAGTGTTTCTTTTTGCGCGCCTTTTGAGTTAAGTAAATAAACACATAACCTTAGGGAATCGAATCTAGATTTCTCCAGCAAATGCAGGTTTCATGAGCGTTGGTGCACCAAAATGAGAAAGTTGCATGTACATGTACTTGAGAGGATGCAGAGTGGTGTAAACGAGGAAGGCATTGGCCCACGGCTATGAAGTGAAAATTTTTTCTGGATGTGGGAGTTCCCAATTACCCCAATTAATGATTCGTTTTCTTTTCCAACACCAACACATGCACTTGGACCGAAACGAGTATGTTTTCTGTTTTTCACAAAGCAGCCAACTATAGGACTTTTTCCAAACTCTGCCGATTACCCTTTTCAAATTTCTCAAATCCGTGCTTCACTTTTTCTTTTTCTTTTTTCGGGGCAGGACAAATCTACACTTTGCGCCTTGAGGAACCATAAAGACATTGTCAGCCTTTACCAAGAACACAATTTTTAAGTACCATTTAAAGATGTATGATCTTGGACAATAATAAAACCGTAGGAAATTGACAGGGTAAGGGCTTGATAGCATCCAGTTTTTGTTTTGAATATGATGGCAACAACCCTATGTGTTGTAAAAAAAAGGTATTGATACGCGAGTTGAAGCATAATATGACCATCACTCGAACCATCTCAAAACAAGTCTGTATTGTGAAGAGATGGATGAAGAATTGGATATTTCAGCTCTTAAATCGGTATTAGGATAAAATACTCCTCCTATTCACTCCAAAAAAGTGATAAAAAACTTTTTGAAAATGAAACTATAAGAAAGCATGTAATATTCATCTCTTTTCCTAGATATTGAAAATCTTCTTTCATGTTCATACGATTTTATGAGGATGAGAATTTTCAGCCTATAAAATCTTATGGTGTTCTAGGTATGTGAAAGACCCAATTTTGAAAAAATGATAATTCCAAAATGGTGTTTCACCTCCCCATAGGTTTTCCACAAAAGATGCCGTTTTGGTCTTATCACCCAGACACCCAAACGCAAGTTTTAAAAACCGATTAGAAACAAGAATCGCAACAAATCCAAGGCAGAAGAAAAAAATTTGTATCAGTACTAAATGTCTTCTGTCCTAATCTTTAAAACCGATTCATGAAACCTTAAGTTAGTGTTTATATTGCCAAATGCTTTTTTAAGGATATTCTTGCGTTTTCATAAAAGGTATTCAATCAATTTGAGCTGCCAATTACGCACTTGTTTATATTAAGTAAATTTTCCAAATTAAAATAATTTTTTCAAGTTGCCGGTCTACCATCTCATCTGAGAACAGCATTCATAATCCCTGGCGCTAAACCAACAAACCTTTGCAAGCTCTGTTCTTCCTGTTTTTTGGCATTGCCTGAGCCTGATGAAAGGCTTTATAGAAGTGAATAGTTGACACGTCCAGAAAACTTGTTGATTTGAATTTGGCACGTCCAGAAAATTTGTTGAGTTTCACCGCCATCACCGATGAAAAAGAATTTCAAGAGGGATTTACAGGGTGAGTTTGATTAGTTGATCAGATAACAAAAGGATCAAGAACCCACAGTTTGAACCAAGGTTCACTCTGGCTGCAGATTTCAAATTTCCAGTTTCAATCTACACCACTAAATC
The DNA here is from genome assembly GCA_011799765.1 of Nymphaea thermarum. Taxonomy (NCBI): domain Eukaryota; kingdom Viridiplantae; phylum Streptophyta; class Magnoliopsida; order Nymphaeales; family Nymphaeaceae; genus Nymphaea; species Nymphaea thermarum. The sequence continues at coordinate 542,122 of JAANDH010000060.1, forward strand.
CAAGGGATACACTATGGGAGTTCACAAGGAAGACCCTCGGCTCTTTCAACTTTGGTTCTGGAGGGGAGAGAGAGAGTGAGTGAGAGAGAGGGTTGGAAGCTTCATTCATTCCTTAAACTGCAAAACCAAGGCTGGAAGTTTCATTCCTTATATATATATATATATATATATATATATATATATATATATATATATATATATATATATATATATAATTTCCCTTTCGCTCCCCAAACTCATAGATTACAGCGTTCTGCAAGCACGCCTAGGTAAACGCGAAAAAATGGCGTTGGCAAATGCTTGTGTTCTCCCTCACTTAGATGACCCGTTTATCTTTGCCAGTGAGCTTCGTCTCACCAACACCATCCATCTCCTCTTTACTCTCTTCCATATCCAGATAGGCTAAATTCTCCACATCCGTCCACTTCCCAGTCAATCCCTCGGTTTTGCCCTAGACATTCTCTCCAGAATCAAAATTCTCTTTATATTTACTCTCACATCTCTCTGGTAGCAGGCCATTAGTCAATTAACTCTGTAGATTTGCAGGTTCCACACTTCACTTCCGCCGGTGAATCGGCTTCACCTGAAACTTCACCTTCTAGCTCTTGCAGTGGTGGTTGACCAGTCCCAGCCGGTGGAAGGAACACTCCAGTACCAGAAGCCGGGATTCTAGGTTGCGCGGCCTCCGCTGCAGCTGAGGGCCGTCCTGCAGGACTGGCCTCAGGTACAGTCATTCGAGGTGGTGCGTAAGGCACTGACCGCGCCGCAGGTGCACCTAAGGAGATCGGCTGCATGTCATTTGTGGGCAGATGCTGTGGACTAACAGAAGGCACATGCAGAACTCCTGTTGACGGAACTCGACCATAGTTCTTGGGACCTGGATGTCGAACCATGCTCAGGAGCCGAGGAGGTGCTGCTCCCCTTGGCCTAGCTGCTGCAGATGATAGGTGTGGCCCATCGGCAAATAGCATGTTCTTTGATTGAACCTTGGTGAAAGTGACAATAACACGCTGACTTCGAATTGAAGGAATTGCACGCTTAGCAAAATCTGCACTCTTTCCTCTCATAACTAGTAGAGCTCTGCAACAAGGAACCATGAGCTACCAATACAGAAGCACCCTATGAAATCATAAGAATCTTATGATAAGATGTACACGCAATCACCACCATCAGTTTCACAGAAGGAATAGGAATCAATGATAGTACCCACATATGAATAATAGACCAGTAACCTTGATCAAAGTACATCACCAAGACGTGTTTCATCCTATTATCTGTGGCAATAAGACTGTCTTATTGGATCATTAGTCATTACTTGACAAATATCCAAGCCAAAGTCAGCCACTTAAAGGCGATCAATATGCAGCCAACGTTGTTGATAAGTAGCACCAGAGTTACCATTGAACAATTTCAGGGCCTTTTGGGGTCCTGGAAAAGCTTAGGTTTGTTTCTTATGGTCTAATAAATTTCAGAACTTGTGACTGCTATAGGAGATTCTTGAAGAGACACTGGCAAATCCCACTCAACGAATAGCCAAAGAAATATCAATATTTGAAAAAGGCAGCAAAGCTAAATACAATGAATTATATGGCACATAACACAAATGAAACAAACTGCAACTGCTTACCCTGCCTGCAGAGAAAGCTCAAGAGAACCCCTGTAGTCACCCGGATGTTCTATGCTTATCACCCTGCCAAAAACCATGCTACATTTTGTCAGGAACAGACTGCTTAACGGTCTGCCAAACCATGGTGGGCATGTATGAGGGTGAGAATGGTCTCCCTGCAAATTAATTATCCAGGATCTTAGAACTTTTCCATGGCATTCATGCTCCAAGCCGACCAAAAGCTCTAAAATGTTTTCACCTCATCGAAGAAGTCAACAATACAAGCATCTGGTTTTACACTAATCAGCTGCAGTTGAAAAAGGCGATCAACAATATCTTGTAACACATCAGGAATAGGCTCCGTCTTGCAATCTGCAACACCAACCAGCTTCACACTTCAAAAACAACTCCCACTTATATGATAAACAATTGATGAATAAAAGAACTTGCCTCTGGATGTGGCAGGTTCATTGTCATCTTCTAGAGGTTTGTCAATGATCGGGATACCTAACTGGAGTGTTTCTCTTCCCCGACCTTTCATGGGCCTCTTCGAAGGTAGAAATGTCTGTCCTGCATGTTGTCATACCCCAATAACCACCATTTACACAATGAAAATATTTTGCTAGAAGAGAGAGTTTAAATGCAAGTTCAAAGTTAGAACCATAAATAAATAAATAAAGGATATACTTGATCCGTATTTATGGATTGAAAAGTTATATTACAATAATACAGATCATCAAACCATAGGTCACTTTGCAAATAATTTAATCAAGTAAAAGCGTAAAAGTAGTGTAGCCCTTAAAAGGCATTCTGTGAGATATCCATAATGGTTCTCGTTTCAAAAACAAAGACACTTCACATTTTATTCATTTGTCAGCTTCATTACTATTACTGTGTTTGATGGAATATGATTTTGTTCACCACAAAGGAAAGGGACTATTACGATCAGACCTCAAGATACTGGAGTTAATCTGTCACAAAGCTCAGAAGAATACACCGACATGAGAATCTTACCCATTTGCCTCATTATGTTAAAGAGGAAGTCATGGCAAATGAGAGTCAAGAAGCAAAACCAGAAATGAAGGGAAAAAAAGAGAATCGCTTAAGCTGGACAGTTATGGTAGTAACTCGCACCATTTTTTCAATGGAAGAGTAGGTCCTCAAAGCATCAAACTAAACCAAGCAAAGCCAGATAATACAATGATTATATAAATTTTTCATGGTTTTCTAAATTATTTTAGATGCTAATTGTAAACGTAGTTAATTGTACTGCCGCAGGAGAAGAAATCGAAAAAATGCCCAACCCAGAGGAAAACAAATGAGGAGAAACCAACTAATGGGATGAAGATATTCAGAGAGAATCAGTAAGGTGCATCTGTGTAAAGGGCCAGTTACCCAAGCACAAGCATTTGGAAAAACATGGAGCAAATAACATTAATTTTCATTTAATAAAAGAATAACCCACTAAAAGAAGTATGTGATCTATAAGCTATGCCATATGAGTGTGGGTGCAGAAAGGGTGTGTGTGCGTGAGGGTGCATGTGTGGGTGTATCTGTGAATGTATATTGGATGGACTTCGTTAGGAATGCATTATTCACTCATTTATTTTAATTGATTTAATATAAATAACAGATCCCAAAGCGAGAGAAATGTTGACTTTTAGACCCTTAGAAATGCAAGTTAGTATCACGTCTTTTGTTGATTATAGCTGTCAGCTAGAAGCAAAAATTGAGTGGAAGCTAACACATACTGGTTTCCCTTTTTCATTTTTTTTTTCTTTTCAAAAAAATTGTCTTTCCTTTGTTGGTTTTAGTTGGAAAGTGAAAGGAAGAAGAACAATGAACGAACACAGATTTAACATGGAAAACCCCTCAACTAAAGGGAAAAAACCACGGGTGACGAGGACTGATGCCCACTAGCAACCAGACCCTTTCTCTCTTAGAGATTTCATTCACACCCAAAAATTAGGGTTACAAAGACTTAAGTAAGGCCCAACTAGGGCTACAAGCTGGATCGGGTCCATACCCAGACCCGGTCTTGAGACTCATACTTATATGCTTCAACACCCCCCTCAAGTTGGGCATACATATCAAACATGCCCAACTTGGATACATTCTTTTCAAACTGAGACAAAAGTGCATCATTTGGCTCCAGGAGAGATCGACACGAGACGCCAGAACTTCATGGCACTCAGCAAACGCTCGAGTCAAATAAGACAGACGACGATCCGCAGACGCTGAACTCGAACGGCGGCAGGGAGCAACACACGCTACGAGCAACTGCAACTTCACCGGAACATTACGGTGACACAAGAGAGGCAACAGAGAATCGTCGGGCTGAAACCAGCAGTGGAAGGACGCCGGAACTTCACGGTGATAAGTAGAGTAGGGTCGACAACGTCCACCGGAACTTCACGGTGGCAAAGTGGAGAGGGGTATACTGTTGTCGGGCACATCAACCAGCACGCTCCATCGGAATCCACCGGAACTTCACGGTGGATGTTGAGCACTTGAGCCACACACACGACAGCATCGGGCGTACTGAACTAACAATAGAGAGCTGGACAGAGCTGGGTGACGGCGCCGGAACTTCACGGCAGAGGCGGAGGCTGAAACTGCAGTGTCTGACGAGCGGCGGCAGCGGAAAGCCAAGATCGTGACGGTTCTAACGAGCCAAAAATCAGCCCAAAAGGAGATCGGAGCAGAAAACTGTGGCCGATTGAAGCTGGCTGATGTTTCGGTTCGGGTGACTGAGAAGAGCCTTCAGAGTGTCCTCGGGTGGTGTCCGGCCCCAGATGATGATTCAAAAGAATGGGACACGCGGACACGTCGACGCCTCAATTATAAATTTCAGGATTCGTGTGAAGCGGGACTCCGAGTCACCAGAAATCGCTGTGGAGCGGGACACGAAGGCGGGATTCGCCGAGTTCCTCTGACACGGCTGCGTGATACACGACGGGACACGCGAATCCGAGTGATGCGTCTCCGCTACGGACACGAAACAGCCGACTCGCCGAGGACCGAAGAACTCCGGTGCCAGAAAATGTCGGGTTGGCCGGAATTTTCCTTCCGCGCCGAAAAAACGGCAGAATTTACCGGTGATCTTCAAAATGCTATTCCAGGCTCGTTTCTGGGCCAAATCGAGCGTTCTTGGGCTCGTTTTGTTCGGAAACGCATCAGGAATCCTCTGGAATGATCATCAACACATTTTGGAGCAAGAATCGGCCGGATTTGACGCCGGAATGCTCGGTGGTCACCGGAAAAGTGACAGAAAATTTCGATCTGCTTCAAATCGATGTATCCTCCTCGAATCCGATCGGAATCTGATGATCTTGGGCTCCTTGGATGCGGAAATCTGTTAGGAATCTACCCAGATGATCATCTACACGAATTTATCAACCTTCTGCCCTGGATTGAAGCTGGATTGCACGCTGGTTGCCGGAATTGGGGAAGAACTCACCTGAAAACCCGCGGTTGTTCTAAAATTGATTCCTCCTCATCCACAGCACCAAAAATCCTGAAATTTTGCTGGGAGATGCTTGAGACACAGACGAATCCAGCGATTGATTGCTCTACCAGCAAATCCTCCCAGAAAATTAACGCCAGCTGATTTTCTTCACTGTTTTTTTTTGCCTTCGTCCAAGAACAGAATGCAGGATGGCGGCGGAAACACGACGGAGGTAGAGATACCACGGCAGATGCAGGACGGCGGCGGCTGAGCGGGACGACGTCGCTGGTGGCGGCGGCGGCAATGATCTCAGGCGATGCAGAAGAAGACGCTGAAACTTCAACGGCGTCAGGTGATGACTGCGTCCACGTCGAGCGTCAGGCGGTACGATGAACAGTGATGGGAGAGGAGCCTGGTGCGTGCGATGATGAACAGTGCCGGCGATGACTCCTCCAACACGAACCAAAAAACTAATACCCAACCAAAAACGCCGGAACTTCACGGCGGCAGATACACAGTGGTGGAGGCAACAGCGGCAGAAGCGAGAGATAGAGAAATTAGGGTTGGAACTTCACAAACCCTAGAAAAACAATTTTCTCCAAGTTCGACGGCTCTGATACCAAGTTGGAAAGTGAAACGAAGAAGAACAATGAACGAACACAGATTTAACGTGGAAAACCCCTCAACTAAAGGGAAAAAACCACGAGGACTGGTGCCCACTAACAACCAGACCCTCTCTCTCTTAGAAATTTCATTCACACCCAAAAATTAGGGTTACAAAGACTTAAGTAAGGCCCAACTAGGGCTACAAGCTGGATCGGGTCCATACCCAGACCCAGTCTTGAGACCCAATCTTATATGCTTCAACAGTTTTCATAATTTCATGCTTCTATACTTTGAAGTGTTCTTATTCAGCAGAGTCAACTGGTCATGACATCAATGATATCGAACACACATAGAGATACCAAATGTTGCTCATACTCGCAACTATTATTTTGACAACTGAACCACATGAAAGTTTGATATCCATGACAAAAATTTAGGAACAAACTCTTAAAATCAAGCCTTTTCCAGTGTACAGTATGGACTTTGTAATATTTCTAAAGTCAGTTTTCCAAAATTTTGTAACTTATGAATTCCTATTTGCACATCAAAAAATGTGATTGAAGAGCTTATCTTAATTTCCCTAACATAGATAATGTAGGTTTCTAGATGGGTTCCAGCTGTCAGACATAGGTGCATTTAAGAGTAACCAAAGTTTAGATATAAATAAGTTGATAAATAAATAACCAATATAAAATAAGCAGTAGATGCAAGCATCCAGCTGACAGTAGACTTCCTAACCTGGCATACACCTGACCTAGCACACTGGGTGTACCACCTAAAGAACTGACCTGAGCAAAGCCAGGCCCAAACAAGACACTAAGGGGCTGTCTGATTGACGGCAAAAGTTTTGCCTTAGAAAATTTTATTTGGAAGCAAAAAATTTAGGCAAAAACTTTTTCCTTCCTTTTAGAAGACGTACCTTGCCTTTTAGGTAAAAAAGATACATCTCACAAAAAATTTGCTCCATACTAAAATTTTGAGTGCAGAAATAAAAAATGTGCTGACCCCACCTTTTGTGGTGAAGTTCCGTGAGAAAGAAAAAAAATAACCTTCAATTAAACTGTGCCAAAACAAAGTCCTAGGAAAAGTTATAGATTTTGTGCCTAATGATTGTTGTAAAGCACCAGGCCTACAATAAGTATTAGAAGCCCAGCACAACTGTACCCTCAAAAAGTACATCTTCATTGGAAACAAAGTTGTTAACAATAACAGCAATGGCAAATATCAAAGAAGTTATTATAGCGTTCGTTCTATTCAGTTGCACGAAATCAACTGAAAGAAAAAAATCAAAGAACCATTGAACAACTTGGAAGCAATTAAGAAAGGAGAAGAGATTACAGAAGAAGAAAGAAAGCCAAAACTAATTTACCTTGAAGCTCCCCTCTTTGACCAGAAGATCTAAGCTTATTTGCAAATGAAAGAAGCTGCAACACTTCGGAACCACGGAAAAGCTCTTCATATAGTTCAAGTCCTTCAGCAACATTGACCTAACCATAGGGAAGACATGATTATCGATCAGGCGTAGCCAAAGCCTGTGTCTCAGGAAAGAAAAAGATGTCATCGAGAAGTTGATGCAGCTGACTATTGGGATCGTAGAACCTAATCTAAATTACAGAAGGACTGTTAGAGACTAAGAGTTAAGACAAAGATCCTACCTCCTCCTTGTCTAAGATTTCAAGGGCCACAAAAGTCTTAGGAGCTGGAACACTATTCTGCTTCTCATTCTGCTCCCTGTTAGCATTAACACCATCCTTTTGATGTCCTGAAAGCAATAAAAATGTCGACATGTAGACTAAACTTGTTATCAATGCACTGCATTCCAAATGCTCTAATAGATGTAGAAATGAGACTTGTGGAGATAGATGACACCTAACTAAGAAAAGTTCATATAATATGAATTTGTTCTGAAACAACAAAAAGTCTTGTAAGTAACATGAGTTCAGTACAAATGTACATAAAATACAGCAGGAGTCACCTACAATATTCACAAGATGTACTAGATGAAATGAAGAACCTTGTTTGAGAAGGACGCATGGTCATATCTCATGAAGAAAAGCAGTATAAAAGTGAAATTGCTATGACATATTTGGGAGATATCTTATGTGAAAGCACAGAAAAACTAAGCTTTGTAAAGAGGGTGATAAATGATAATCTAAAAACACAAATTCAGTTTGACCTTTTCATGTAAAACAAATGAGGTCCGAACTAAATAATTTGATGTGAACTGCTAATCTTTATCTTCTACATTTGCCAGAAAGAGGAAAAGAAATCGACAACTACAAATCCATTCCACCCTGTTCTACCATTTAAATGAACTTGAACTTATGTAGTAGAATTGAACGTGAACCTAGCTAAATCCAATCCTCAGCCATTCAAGTTCAGGCCACTTGCCTAAATGAGTCAGACACTGGCTCGCTTGGCTTGGCTGATGTCACATAAGTGAACGATCTTAACTGGCTGACCAAGATATATTCATCTCTAGCAGGCAAATATGTTTAAAAGAAAAAATAAACCATTACTTTGAAAAGGGGGCATGAGGTGGAACCTTTCATTTTGCTTGCTAAGCATAACCGAGCTCAAAGAAGATGTCCGAGCTATAAATGGTATCTATCTGGCGATCCCATTATGCAAATGGACGAACCAAAGCAGAGACCAGCCAGGTCCACTTAGCTCGGCTTTTTGTGTATCCGTTACTACAGTAGGCATACCTTCCACAACAAATGGAAATGTGGCGTCATCTGAGACCTCCACTACTGCATTTAATACCCTTAAGAGCAACATCCATCTTTGTAGCAATCAGCCTGAGGACTTCCTAGATCTACCGTGAACAGGAAGCATGAGTAAAAGTATCATGAATTCCATTCCTGACAGTGGATAGTAATACAAAAATATTGAGAAAATTCATCAACAACTTTATATACTATAACATAGGCGCACAAACAATATCTTCGTGGCTCAAAGGTGAGAACTAAATCGGGCTAAGAAAGGAAGCATGTGGAATAACGATTCCTAATGATAATTGTTTTCCGGAAATTTATAATTTCGATGATACAGTCCTAATGATTGTATGATGCACGCAAGAACGAATCGACCTGAATCCCGGACGTTCCGAGGGTTACCTTCTTTCTCATCTCCAGATTTTATCCGATTGACTTCCAATGCCACCTCTCTACTTCTTGGTTCCCGCTCTGTGTCGGTCCCTTCATTGCTCTCAGACGAGATAAAACTTGGTCCGCTAAATGCATCACCAATCTGACCGCCTTTGCCTGCAGAAGTATCCAAGCCCTCCTTTACGCCAGCGGATAATGCAGAGGCTTCATGGTGGAGGCTCTGTGAGTCCACCGCTACGCAATGGTTATCTTTCACATGCTCTGCGCCAGTGCTCTTGTTCCCACGTCTACCTCCAGCAATCTGCAGAGTCCGTTTCTCCCTGTCCAGTTTGGGATAAGGGAAGGATCCCGGAGTGGTGGGTGGATCGGCATTCCTGTTCTGCTTCCCGCAGGCAACCTGTTGAAGAGCTTGCACTATGTCAGCCACGGAAAAGTACGGCTGCATATAGAGCACAGGAGTCCAGGGAAACCGCCGCTGCTGAATGCATTCGAATGCGACCTCATACTCCCCGGGCTCGCCAATGCACCTCAAGTGATAGCACAGGGAGTCAATGATGGCATTAGCCGCTGCAAATTCAGCACGAAGCCATAAGATGAACGCGTCCTTCCCATCTGGATGCCACTGCTCCTGATAGGTGTCATTGCCGTCCGGCGACTGCATCTTTTCCGGACAGGCGACGCGCACAGGACTCTTAACAGTTGCATCTCCGGTCATCATGGTCAGCGGATGTTGAAGCTAAGCCAACCGCATTTTACGCAGACCCCTCGCCTTGAATACAAGACCCAAGATTCTAAAACCTAAAATCTCTCGACAGCCAAAGCCAATATTGACCGCTCGGAAAATTTTAACACCAATCTTTGGCCGAAAAAATCTGTAAACAAAAAAAATACCCTGTAACGACTTCAATCTCAATAACTTCGAACTCCAAAATAGGCTCCAGTAAGACTAAATTAGTCAAGAAACCCCAGGAAACTAACAATCGCGATCTGGAACGAAGTATCCAAAAGCAGATTTACGACACCAAACAGCCCAATTTGATGATAAAAGAAAAAACGTCGAAATCCAAGGGAAATTAACCTCAACGACACCTCAAGCAACACTTGCTGCACTGCTCAAGTGCCTCCGTTCCCCCGTTGATCCAGAGCCCCACTGCTTCCTGCTTCGATTTCTGGGTCCACCCACCATCACCAAATTAAATGCACAATACGTTAAGTAGAACCAACAAGTAAATGAATGGACTGTCTCAGAAGTCGGACCGCGCCGCTCAAGAGAGTGAGAGGAAGTACAAGGACAGAAATCGGTTAGCTCAGGGAGGGAGAGACGAAGACCACCCCGCCTGTGTTGCTCAGGCACTCCGCTCGGCAGAGGAAGAGAACGAGAGTGTGAGGAAATCCTTCCAACGCTATCACATTTCAGCTTAGGATAAAAAGGCAACGGTAAAACTGAACCCATATCCAATAATTGCTAGCAAAAATGGGGTTCATATCAAGAAATTTTGTAACATGAAACCAGTTGATCGAGCTTACTGGTAAATGGCAACTTCTAAAAGTGTATAAATTTACCTTTATCAATATGAAAATACCATCTTAATCTAAAAATTTAATTGCTAGATTGAGGGCCGATCCCCACTTTGCTATTGACAAAGTTGGTTGATTATTAGAAAAATAACTCAAAACATACTCCAATGTAGATAGATCATGGTCGAATAATTCAATGGTCACCAAAAACTCAAAGAACAGTATCTACAATGGAGGGCTTGATTGTTAGATGGTAGAGGTCCTTTTGGTTATACATCAAATGTAAATGGGAAGCGCCTCACTTGCGCTCTAATGATCCCCAAATGTCAGGGAAACAAATGCTCTATGTTTAGCAGATGATCTGTTCTTGGTGAAAACGCAAGCCTTGTAGGGATTATATTTGTTTTCCTTGTCCCCTAAAATGCCAGGAACAAGAGTTCTTGTTTCTAGCATTCTTAATTAGGAGAAGAAACCAAGCATCTTGTCGAAGATAAAAAAAAAGATTTAAGTGGGGGGACAACTATTACTCATCAAACAAGAGACAGAATTATTAGTTGTGACAAACTCAATCTCATGTTTCACTTTGAGCAATATTTTGTCCTTCGTCCGCTGGACATCTTATAGCTTTGATTTTTTGGTATGAAGAAAAGTTGACTTAAAGTATTTTTTGCAACATGATAACTAGAATTTTTTTTTTAGTTTCCTCAATGGAAAAACAATAATCTAATGTCCAACAATTCTAAGACAAAAATTACTGACTGCTACGAAAAATGAGACTTCTAGCTACGGAATCTTAAGTTAACAATTGTGAATAGAGGATCAGGGGTGAAGCTAGAATTTCATGAGCGGAGTTGAATTAAAGTTTTTAAATTTTGACACATGCCAAAATAACATTTTTCAAAATATATCATTTTTCAAAATTTTTATATACGATAAATAAAATTTTCTAAACTTTACACGTAAAGTTTTTTTTTTTTTTTAAATTGAGGTGGGGCGAGGGCCTATGCAACCCCGGCCCTTGCCTCGTGAGATTTTGGAAAAAATAAAATACAATATTTACACTTTTGAAAAATATACATCTGTTCCTGTATGAAATTTTAGAAAAATGCAAGTTGACCGTATAAAAATTTTCAGTAGTATTTTGGTCTCTTTGAAACAAATTTTCTAGTTCTTGCCAGTATCTGGCTCCACTGTTGAGACAAACCAAGACCATTGATATAAGATTGGCAATCGTTCGTAAGTCCAAATGTGAGTTATTGTTTTATAAATAAATGTCAGATCATGTGTAACTTTCATCCACCAACAAAGCGATGTCTTTCAAAGTAAATAACCTGCCATATGTGTCACGCGGTACACCTTGAGTACTTTTTTTTTATTCATGTGGACATGCCAACATAGGTATTGATGCATAAACATACTTTTGCTAATATTTTTTGTTGTTTTGGATATTGCAAAATGTTTTTTACATTATTTAAAAAATGCTCAATGTTTTGCAAGATACAAGCTTGTTTTTATCGATTAAAAGAAATCTCGAAGTCACTATATCTCCTTGTAAATCATTTTTTTAATTTCCTAAATCAATTTCATGTAGTCTATATATGTATGCTTGTCATTCCAAGAAGCCAAAGTTATCATCCTTCCCACCAGTTTTGTCTCACCAGTTACACCTTGGGTTGCTATTAGAAACCTTAAGGAGTTGTTTGGTATCAGGAACAACAAATAAGTATTCCATAAATTTAGGATCGATGATTCATGAGACACTTATTCTAGTCTTTTATGAATCTACTACAATTTTGGGGTAGATTCATGCAACATTTATACCTTGTTCCTCACGTCAAACAGATTCTTAAATGTTCTCAAGGAGTTCAAAAATTTGTACTCTAGTAACACCTTGATATAATGATAAATTTCTATTTGTACTTGGTTGAATCTTGTTTAAGGCGGTGAGTCTTCAAACAAGTTCATAAAGTTTGAGTATTGATTCATGAGAATGGCTATTAAATAGCTTAGGGTTCATGTTTTGGATACAGTGAACCACTTTAAAACTTTAGACAAGTTTCATAAATGAGTGAATGTGGAAGACAAACATGAGCACATGGTCCTACTATCAAGTGAGGTGCCCAACATGAACTTGGTCAGTTTGCAACACAATCAACAGGACCACTTAGTCCTTGATGGCTGCATCTTAAGTCACCACTGAACCACTTGGTCAATGTGCAACGCTATCAAGTTCCGATTGACACCGATCGACAGTACAATGATAAACCTATCAAGAATAGGAAGTAGCAGAAGCCCTATAATTAGTGAATCCACTAATGGGGCATTTGGTAGCCTCGGATTTGAGATCTTCAGGATTTGAGAACCGTGAATTTAAGTTTTGACTCTCTTTTTTTGATGTTAAACCTGACCTTTCGCCATGCAACAAAGTAAAACAAGGATCTTGAGTATGAATTTTAAGTCTGCCTAGGATCATTGGTTTGATGAAGTGTGGATTTTGCCATGAATCTTTTGTCACATCAGCAAAAGCATGTCTTCTGTGCTTAGCAATGTCAAATGACTTTGAAACTCTTTGACAATTAAGATTGGCTCAAAGTAAAAGCAGTTACCTTACCTGGATGTCTCATTTTCTACTCACAACTGTGAGTAAATTTATGGAGGTGTTTGTTTGTCCTTGACAAAGTATTTGAATGTATGAGACATGGCTTCATAGTACATTTGTAATTTTTAAACATTGGACTAGATGCCAATGACATTTGGTTTATATTCTTTGTTAAAGATCTTTATTCAATAGACAATCACTCTAACTTAGGAGATAGAGCGAGCCATGAATGAAACAAACCAAGTTGAAACTAAAAGCTGAAAGAACAAGATTTACATAGCTTGGGTTACAAGAGACAAAATATCATGCGCAGGTTGTTGTTGCAGAATTTGCACCCTGTGAAAGAAGTTGTCATAAATGCTTTGCCATATCTGAACTGATCGACGCCCTTCGAACGTGGCCCGAAGTCTTCTAAGCCAACGCTTGTTGTTAGAAATCAGCAAAACCTATCCAAACCACCAACCATCAAGCGCTGCCGGAGAATGGTGTCTTCAGGTAGGTCATTGATGTTCTCCCACCACTGTACTCCCTGGTCAAGACGCAGTCCTTCTCACTTCTAAGTGCTAATAGAAAAGGGGAGATACACTAACACCGCTCCATTTATCTCTGAAACAGTTTCTTAATGTTTGAAGTGACAATACCTAGACGGATTTGCTCATAATCTTTTCAATGAAACCAACATTTACAAGCAAGTCTCATGTGAAAAACCAAGTGTTCGTCCACTCAAATAAGCATGGGCTCACCTTTCACTGCATTGCCACAAAAAACATGTATTATTCGCCAAAGACAACTTTGGCGTATAAAACAGAAATAACGTTTTATACCGTCTTTCACGTTTTTTAAAAAGAGGAGAGATTATTTTAAAACACATTTTACAAAAAAAAACGGCAAAAAATAAAACATGCATATAAAACACATTTTATACCACCTTTCACGGTTTTTAAAAGGGGGCGAGATTATTTTAAAACAACTTTGGCGTATAAAACGGGAATAAAACACAATTTTTTCAAAAAAAAAAAACATGCGTATAAAACGCCTATTATACACGTTTTATACCATCTTACACGTTTTTTAAAAGGGGCGAGATTATTTTAAAAGAATGGCACCGAATGTAATATTTATAACAAGGTTGGTTTATTTAAACTTGATCGCCCCCTTTTAATGGCAAAAATGTTTTTTTAGATAGAAAAAAAAGGGCTGAGGTTAAAATCGATTCCTCCGTTCTTCTCCTCGTTTTCTCCTTCGTTCTCCTCCTCGCTTTCTCATTCGACTGAAGAGTGGAGAACGTTTGAAGAGGGGAGTCGCCGGACGGACGAGCGGTGACGGTGAGAAGGGTCGACGGGAATCGCCGGCGGACAGAGGATTTTGCCAGCGGTGAGCCCTTCTTCACTCAATGTGACCTCAGGCATTCGCCAAAGGCTGGCGGGTGTGGCGGTGAGCATTAATCAGTGACAGCAACCTAAATCAGTGATTTTGACTTTGGGTAACTGGGTTTGTGTTGTACAAATCTTTCATTTTTTTTTTTTGTTTCTTACAATTGTTTTCATGCTTAATATCATTGTTTATTTCTTTTCTTTTTATGTCTTGGCCTATTTATTACTGATTTGCCCCAATTTGTGCATGCTGTTTTGCGTTTTCCCTTCCTGTTATTTGTTTTTCAGTAAGTTATTTTATCTACGTTTGCTTCTTTATTTCATTAAGTTGTTATAATGTTATTTGTTAATCTATTTCAGTATTTCTCTTCTGTCCGAGCCATGCTTTTTCTGTTGCAGAATGCTGTTCTTAGTTATATTATATGTCAGTTATTTGTTAATTGCACATAATTTTTTTGTCTTACTGTTTTACTTTTTAATTTTACCGAATGCTGGTTTTAGTTTTTGTCTTACAATTATCAATCTCTCATTGCTTGCTGCAAGAATTATCTAGCAGCCGTGCAATACACTGCACATGTGGGAAACTAGGTAGATTGGAAAAGGATAAGATGATGCATGGCTGCATTTTGAGTATTATATTAATTGACTAGTTATATGTTAAAAATGAAAAATTTAAATTTATAATGCAAAATTCTGTCTAGCTAATTTTAATTTGTTGCTTATCTAGTCATTTTTCAATATTTTTTTTAGTTTCTCATTTATTTTATTTTTATATAATTATTAAGATTATTTATTTATTTTTTAAAAATGTATCGTATTTTTTCCATTTTATTTCTGAGATATACAACTTTACTATATTATACCTGTCTTTTTCATCACCCAATAATAACCATACATGTTTTTTTGACAATGCATTCGCCTTGAAATGCCATGTCTCGTCTATTTTGATTTAATGTTAAATTAGTGAAGAATGAGACTATTTCACCTTGAAATAGGAATAAAAGTAATCGAGTGAAGCTTTTGACATTCTCATAATTCTTCCAAGATAAAAGAACCCCAAGGAAAAAATAGTCTCTATAGTAACTAAGGGAGTGGGACTATATTCTTCGTATGTAACTATTTATAAATCTTTAATCTTTATTATTTGCTATGTATCCTTCGTGTTTGAGTGAGGGATTTTATCCAAGTTAGAGAGCAAAGGGCTCGAGTGGGCCAAGTGCTGAACTGAGGAACAAACTGACATCGAGCCTGTGGGCTCCTCGACTCAACCTATTGGGTCTGACTTGCCTCGGTCCTTCCCAGAATAAAGAGCGAACAAGGGGAAACAAAACGCGGGGCCTTCTTCCATTTCTTGTTCCTTCTTCCAGTGGGGAGCCGTTCAAAGAGATTCTGCATGGAGCGCGCTCTCTCCCTCGCTCGGCCGCCGGCTGTCTCCGGCGATCTCCCTTCGCTCACAACACTCCGGTCGCCTCTCCATTCTCGGGCGCTAATTTCGCTCCCCTCCGAAGGTGGTCGTCTTTCCTCTGTGTAGCTAACTTCTCATTTCGGCGTTTGCTTATCTTTTGTTTCTCGGCGGAACAGATTTACTGCAATTTCGTGCGGGCGGAGTGAAGGCGATCTCGACCAGGGGGTTTCGGCCGCTGCGTGCCGCGTCTGCTGCCGGGGTCGACGAGATTGGTGTTGTGGCGGCTGTGGAAGGGAGGCGCATTTCTGGTCCGATCATTGTGATAGATAACTATGACAGCTTTACTTACAACCTCTGCCAGGTACTTTGTCTTTGGTGTGTTCTCTATCTTCTGCCCTCCTGAATCGTCTGACGATCACATTTGCATAATTTTTCTTTAACGTTCGCGCTTCTTGTTTGCGTTTGTCTTGGCTTCTCCTTTTTTGAGAGTTTTTCAGTCACCGGTGACGAATTTCCCGTTTCAATTTCTTTTGTCTGGGATACGACTTCTGGTAACCCATCGGTGATGGATTTGGTTCCACCCCCACCCCCACCAACACCACACCCAATCAATCCCCCCCCCCTCGTGCCGTCCACTACACTACATTTGTTTCTCACTTCCTTCCTTTCTGCCTCTCATTCTGCTCACTCGGCCTCCGTGTTTGGAATCTGGATTCTATGTGACGAATTGGGGAGGCATCTGATTCTTCTCCGTGAGAAATTTTAATCCCGACCCTTTCATAAAAGTAAGTTTTAGGAAACTTCTTATATTTTTGAATCTTATGATACAAGCCTATTGAGTCATTGACTATTAATAGCTAGTGCTTACCGTCACTGTTCCTTTCAAGGATGGTGGGTCTGGTCCTTCACTGGGTTCCTTTTCATGGTCCCTGGTTTTGGGCCATAACCTACGACCTTCTCGGGCAGCAATAGCGAGTGAACGAAAAATTCAAAACATGTGTGGGTTGTTTCAGATTATGGCCGAGTTTTACGCGTCCCTAAGAGAAATTCTTCAGTGGTCACTATTCACGTTCAACGTCAAAAGTCAAACGTGAGGGCCCCAGGTTGCTCCATGGAGGCCGGGTGTCGATTGCCGGGAGCGAGAAATTTCTGTCTAGCGCTCAGAGCTTAAATTTTAAATTTTGAAGGGCATCTATTTACACTACGTAAATAGATAAAACCTTGTATATAAATACTGGTGTGGGCAAATGGCACAAACGTGGCTGCCCCGCTGGTCGGCCTCGCGTCCTTGCTGCCATTAGTAAAGGAAAAAAAAAATTTAGACTTTTGGAGGCATCGTTTATTCCCATGTTTAAACCAGCGAATCTTTTGTAATTTACAATCAAGATTCACCAACACGGGAAAAGAAGAAATTGTAGCGTGTTTTGAATCACCATCATATTTTGTGGTTCTTCAGGATAAATTCATTTAGCAAATAAAGGAGATTTATCAAAGAGGATCAACTTTGACATATGTCTACCTGACTACATGCACATGTAATGATCAAGAACCAAATTACATCATAAATTGATTGAATCTGACTGCCGTCATTGAAAGCTGACAGGAAGTACTCAGTCTGATGTATGAAGAACATGGTGGGAAACCATGTACTTTATTCCCACGTAGATTTTACCAAAAACTTTCCCCGTGAAATGCTTTATCTATAGCCTACTCCCACCTTGTTATACTTTCAACCTGAATTGATAGTTTCTTTCCTATGGAATGTAATGGATCCTGGATATAAATATTCTTTTGTTCTCATCCATCTCAGAAATATCATAAGTGCATGTATATAAGATCATAACATTGACGCCTAATCCATCCTTTTGAGATCTTTGATTGTATGGAGCCTTTCGACACTTGGTGCAATTAATTGATTGGCCAGAACTTAATATCGGGAAATCTCATGCATATATGTATCGACGATCATTTTGCCTAATATATGTTTTTATGAGGTTTGGTTTCTGTAGATTTTCTATATTGACTGCAATTAATTGATCCAGCCATCTATTCTGAACTTACATAACAGAGTTTGCTAATATAGAATAGAGCTGATACGTCATTCATTTTATTTTTTTGCTATGGCATTGGCAGTATATGGGAGAACTTGGCGCTGACTTTGAGGTCTACCGCAATGATGAACTTACAATTGACGAAATCAGAAGGCGAATTGCCTTTTTTTTTTCTTAGAATTATCTATAGTACTGTATTTCCTTGGCTTCACTTGTCTTGAATTTTGAACAACGTTGTTTTCCTCCTTTTAGGAAAAATCCAAGAGGAATACTTATTTCTCCAGGACCTGGTAAGTGTTGTCAATTGGTCTGAAGTCTTTCTTTGTAATATGCTCTTGTTGAAATAAGTTACAAGTAATTGCTTTGCCTTTCTAATCTAGGTACACCTCAAGATTCAGGGATATCACTGCAAATTGTTCTCGACCTTGGACCCTCCACACCCATATTTGGAGTTTGTATGGGACTTCAGTGCATTGGAGAGGCTTTTGGAGGCGAGGCCTTTAACTAGGGGCATCTTTTAATTCTACGACATTTTTTTTTTTTATTTTTTTTATTTTAATGCTCCAAGTACACTAGCTTATTTCATCGTTAGGGCTTGCCTTTTTATTTACGTATTTCTTTTGAATGTCAATGTTGAATTAACGTTTAAACTTTAAATGGCGCGTCAAACAATGTGTTTTGGGAGTTTTATCTTTTCCTTATTTAGTTCGTTTATTTACTAATTAACAGGGAAGATTATTCGTTCTCCTTATGGGGTTGTGCATGGAAAAGGTTCACTTGTTTATTATGATGAAAAAGGAGAAGATGGCTTACTTGCTGGACTATCAAAGTAAGTAAAAACCTTTCATCTACCAGGAACTTGGTTTTATATATTGCCTATTAGGATGATTGTGCTTGTTCATGTACATGAACATATACAGCATCATAACAGGTATTAGGTATAGACTTCCATCTAGATGGCTATGGAGTTAGAAAATATGACCTCCAAGTTGAACGAGGTCAAGAGCTGGATACATGGGTTGTTCTCCTGCATAAATGTGGCAGGGGTCTGCCTAAGCTAGCCCATCATTGCAAAAAGGATGGCAAACAGATATCTAGTTTTCAACAAAAGGTTGATGACCATCAGTGAAATTTTTTGCCAAATCTATTGTGGCTTGCCACTACAAAGAAATGTGTCACAGATACAGCATCAAGTTATTGAAACCCCTTTGTAGAGGGGATGAGATTCGAAGGAAATTGCTAGATAAACCATCCTGTTCAGAACTGGCTGGCATCCACATTCACTTGCATTGTCATTGCAAACTTGCTAGAAAGTTAACGCTATTAATCAGGTAAAAGTTGAAAGCAGTGTGGTAGGAACCAACGGATGACGTTCTGAAAGAAGTTGCTTGATAAACCATCCTGTTCAAAACTGGCTGGCAGCCACATTCACTTGCACTGGCACTGAACTCGTCAAAAAGTTCACACTATTACTCATATAAAAGCTGGAAATGCTATGATACCTAGGAAACAAATACAGACACAACCAAACGAAAAATAATCGTGATTTCTTTGGCAAATATGTTTATTGAGTGTACAAAGATACTTTCAGAACATTCAAGTCATTTAACTTCTGAAACCATTTATTTACAGATCACTGACATGAGCTGATGAAATAGGCAGATATGTTTTTTGTTTGCATGAATATCATTATGAAGACTTTTTTCTAACTTATGGATATTGTAAAAATGCTTTGACAGTCCATTTACAGCAGGTCGATATCACAGCCTTGTGATTGAGAATGAGACTTTTCCTAGAGACATGCTTGAGATCACTGCACGGACCGAAGATGGTCTTGTTATGGCAGTCCGTCATAAAAGATATAAGTACATCCAGGTATTCTCTTTTTCATGTCTAATCTAAGCACATCCAGGTATTCTCTTTCTCATGTCTAAGCTACACAATGTTTTATCTGCATGGCTTGGTGGTAATACATCTGAGTTTTTTGTGCTCCAAGTGCAAACAAGACGTGGGCCAGTGGCTACTCCTCCACATAAGGACAGAACTATATATAATCCCGTTTTCTACAAAAGAGTTGGATACATCATAAACAATTTCAGAAGACAGACTAGGGAAGTCAATTCAATTAGTAACATAAGGAAAATGTCAAGTTTGGAGATGGTGGAGATTGCTTCATTTTCTTGTGATGGACAAGATTGTTTGATAATAATAATAAGTTTTCTTTGTAATGGTTCAACCCCAGAGGTTTGTTCTTTTATGAAACCAGATTTTATCAATTTTGAGCCGATTCCAATCAGTAAAAGTTGGCAATCGGTGATTAAAGGGGCCGGACTGATTTCATTTGTCTCTTTCACACCCATGCAGTTGTATTGGCATGCTATGTGTTGGTGATATATATGGATGCCTTCACAATATGTTGGATGCGGGAGACCAGATTCTAGTGGATGCATGATGCCATGATCTACAAAAATTTTGAAACATTTAAGGTGCTATATTTCTATAGCAGTGATGGCCTTAGGTTCATGAACTTTTATCCATTAGTCACTATTTGGGTTGATATTAAGATGTGTACACTTCCTTGGTGCTGCGGAATGCAGAAAAATTCATTTCCAATGGGAGTGGCTCGCTTAGGCTTGACATAAAAAGTGTTATTATGTGTGCCTAGTCTGCATGAATAAAATTATAAGATATGATGGTCATGGCTATGCTGGTTAGTTTGCATGTAGTACTGTATGGTAATCGGTACTGATGCTGTTTATGATGTTGCTGTCACATGCTATGAAATCATCATTTTTGATAGTCAGTGATGGTCATAAGCTTACAATGATGACAGATTGACAGCTCATTTATTGCTGGTTTATAATTGAAATTCTTAATAATTGATGACAAACCTCTCTAGCAGATGTTGTCTGACCACCGCCTGTAAATGCAAATGGCAAACTGACATAAGCAGTTTCAATAAGTGGCGGAGCCATACTGGTATCTGGACAAATTGGTTCCTCCCATGCTTTCCTTGATTTTCACTTTCCCAACCTCAATGGTGGGACCAGATTGACCCTGAATCCAACTATGTAGGTGCTCAGCAGGTTTGTCAGCAGGTTGGTCTAAGAAACAAGGTACCACATTGGGCTTGATTAACAAATGGATTGTGTGTGGCATAGGAAATTTCATACCAAAACCAAGCTTGACTCAAGTTCTTTAATACAAAAAGCATAGAAATTGTTAGACTACCAGTTATGGACTGGGTTCGGTTTGCATTTTATTAATCGAACTTGGCGTGGTTGTTCTCATCTAAAATCCAATAGGATGTAGATTTGTATATAAGGCTAACACCTCTTAGTGCTCTCTCTAATTTGGATTTTTTATCTCTATCACTAGTTCTAACCTTAGTCACATGGGTACGGCTAGGAGGGCCCCGTACCCTACCGGTACGGGTACGGTACGGGTACGGGTACGGGTACGGGGTTGGGTACGGCGGGAAAATAAAAAAAATCAAAAAAATTCAAAAAAATCTAAAAAAAATCAGAAAAAAATCAGGAAAAATCAGAAAAAATCAGAAAAAACTAGTAAAAATCAGAAACATTCAAGAAAAATGTATTTAAAGGAACACCCTTAGCATTTTGTTATTGTTTAAAATTTTTTGATATATATATATGTATGTATGTCCGTGTGTACGGCCGTACCCCCGTACCCACGTTTTTT
>JAANDH010000060.1:563639-614663 GCA_011799765.1 Nymphaea thermarum
AACATAAACAGATGCAACAAAGAAAGAAAAAATTATTGTGAGAGACTTGTTATTAAAAAACATGTTCGTGTTCATCTTTATGGAAATTTTGTCCATGTATTGCAACTGGGAGTTTAGCCAGTTTGCCTCTTCAAGACGTGCAGCTGTGAACTTCATATGGGTCTTGTTTCTCTATGCCACTAGTCATCACAGCCATGTGCTACTGTGGCATAGACTTTAATGGTTCAAAAGAATTGAGTCATCACTTTTGTGGCTACGTGGGTACTTATGTCTTGACATCTCTGATTCTCCAAGGACAAGCTTCTACCTACATTTGAGGTGAAACCATTGCAGGGAAGGTGTGTTTTCCCTACAAAATGATCTGGTGCATTCTTGCTTCGAAAGTGCAGTTTCTATGAAGCACAATTTCCTCCTCTTACAGCAATTTCATATATCCTGATCAGCAAGGAATCCATGGTTAATTTGTATATCCAAATTTTTTTATTTTCACTTCACCAATTGTAGCTGTTGGTCTGATTTATGATGATTGCAATAGAAGGGACTTGAAAGGTGCTTGGCTGGGATTGACATGCAAAAATCGATGGTGTGAACTGGAACATTAAGTTGAAGGAATTGAAGACAAAAAAAAGGAAAAAACAAAGAAGCTAAATACTTGAGCTATTGGTTCAGTAGACCAGGGACTATTCCTTGGACCTGGCCAAGTTGGAAGAATCCTAGGATGCATGGCTTATTTGGATGTAGCTGTCTAAGGAACAGAGTTGGAAAATTCAATGTCAACTGATGTAGCAAATCTCTTTGGACAAGTGAACAAAAACACTAAAATGCATTTTCGTGGAGTTTAAGAATTTTCATGATGCTGTGGCCTTGATTTATAGGCTAGAAGGTTATGTAAGATGCAACAGTTACTAAGTCTTGCATCGAGATGGAGCAGGAGATGAGAGGAAGAGCTTATGTAATTGGGTGTGGCAGTACAAGCACATGCACACATATACTGAACAAGCTTACTTCTCAGATCATCCTAAATGGCATCCGTGAGCAAAGCTGTGGATGTTTGTTTCACCTAACCTTGAGGATGCATTTTTCTAAAGGTTGCTTTGAAGAAAGCACGTAACAGAGTAGGTATTTCTCGGTCAAATGTACATGCAGAGAAATGAACCATTAATTTTATATTACACTAAAACTTCCTCAAATAGTAATCAGAGATTCTTGGGAACATATATTAAGAAAAATGAGCAATGATTGACATCAGAATCCTGGATATGTTTAAGCAAAAAATGCTTGCAAGCATGTCTTTTACAAGTGTGCAGGACATTAGAATTTAGAATAGAATTGCTTAAAAGTTGTGTGCAAGCGAGTTAGCTGCAAACTGATAGGATTTTCATCCTTCCATTCTTGCTGGTGCAATGCTTGCAGGACTCCCACGAAAATGATATAAATGGGTACTCTGTTATGATAATTTCTTATTTTCCTTATCCTATGAAAATGTAGTGACAGCTCTCGGTGCTTAACTCTCGGTGCTTAAGGGTTTCAGGATTTTAGTATATCCTACTCCAAAAACTTTTTCATCCATCTTATGGATTATCTTGTTTTGAGTGTCATACAAGATTAATAGAACTGTTCTTCAATTTTTACATTTCCTTATTGTATTCTATTTTTTTCCTTTGAGATCTTCCTGGAAGAATCAAAATCAGTTTAGCTCCCAAGAAATTGCTGGGACGAAGTTTTCCAACCATGCATAATAATGTGGTTCTTCCAAGTGGCAACCATATTAGTTTGTCATACTCTATGTGTGTGTGTGTGTATAATATATGCTATCTAAAACATGATGCCTAGCGTGCGATCCAGAACTGTTGAGTGTCTTTTACATTGGAATAATAATGACACACTAATTGTAGATGTGTAAATTGGATCCCATAAGCCACATAAGTTCAAACTGTTGATTAGGGCTCTTATTAACTGCGATTTATGCAGCACAAAAGGATGATTTTCTTTATTTATAGGACTTTGAACACGTAGTTTGCATCCATATGGTCAGATTTGTGAAACGACGGATTTATAGTGTTAACATGATGGATAACAAAATTGAGAGTTTGGGGTTGTTTCATTACATTGTTATCAGATTTTGAAATATGTTTTTGTATGAATCAGTGCATTTCCTATTGTGAATAGAGAACAGAAATTCATCATTTTCTTGTCTGGCTAATAAAATTAAAAAAGCCATGATGATGTCTTGTATTGCATAATAAGAGGTATTTTGATTGCATGTACTTATTTTTCAACGTTACTATTAAAAATTGTAAAGTTGCTGGTAAATTTCATGAATGTTCCTGTGAACGCCCTTTATTGTTGTTGTTATTATTATTATTATTATTATTATGGGTCTGCTGGAATGACAAGCTGGGTCTAGGGAAATTGCTTCCAGATTTCTCCAATAGTTATACTTTGACCCTTTTCAGCTTGACCATATCAACGCCAAATCCCTAGGGAGAACAGGCTTTTGTACCTACTCTCTTTAGATTTAATCGGGAAAAAAGGTAGATTTTACTAGTTTAAATCTGTAATCTTATCTCAACCGCTGAAACACAAAAACAAACGTGCACACAGAGGGACACGATTAGATGCACATGTGAACATATTAACTTGGGAAAGATTGACTGCCTGACGTATCTCTTAATAATGGTTTGACATGGTTTTAATTAGTGTGTACCAATGCCAGACCGATTTCATACTAATTTTGTTTCCAAGCAATGGCTGATCCCGTTATGGATACTCAATCCGATCCACTTGGCCAAAGAATCTATTTAACATTATGAGGTCTCTCTTTTTGTAGGGCCTTTGATCATTACAGCTTGCTCGTTATCTCATTTGTCATTATTGTTCTTTCCCTATCCCTTACCATTCCAACTGTGGTGACCATGATTGTTCTGTACATATGTGCCTTGCAGGGGGTCCAGTTCCATCCAGAAAGCATCATAACTAGTGAAGGCAAAACGATCGTCCGCAATTTCCTCGAACTTATTGAGAAGAGGGAGAAGAAATCGGAATAAGAAACTCCTGGTTGAGCCTGAAATGATTGTCATGATTCGCAAGAGGATGTGGCATCCTGGTTGTCATGAAAGCAAAGGTGATAGTGTGAAGAGCCATGAAGTATTATGATATATGACGCGCTCCTCTTTGTGGTGAGTTATTTGAGAAAGAAAGAAAAAGGAAAGAAAGGAACTATGTAATGAATAAATTAAACGATTATACATCTTGGAAGGAATATTGTATTCATCATTTCCTTTCTTTGTATTTCCCTTTTTTTTTTTCTGAACTTGTTTGGTGTATTGATTATGCTCAAATGCAGCCCCATATGAGCAAGCATGAAAGAAAAGGAGGAAAAGAAATCTCATTCCCATCCAATCTTGACCCTTGAAATGTGTGGTCCTCTTCTGCAGAAACCTAGAGATGGCAAGAAGAACTAGAACTTCCACTTGCTTTAAAAGGATGTGGGGAGCCCTCTGCTTGGGCATGCCGCATGTCTGCGTTATGGGACTGTGGAAAATGCCAATTTTTAAATGTAATGAATTGCACACAGCATTGATGGCCGTGGTGGGATGACGCTAACGTGGCTGTGCATATTTCTGCTTTTTCATTGTTTATTGGAATATATGTGCATTTTCTTCCAGTGTAGGCGGCGTTGATGTGCTGTTAGTGTCATTTGTAGTGCTCACGAGGGCCCGCAGTTTTGGATTGCAGTACACATGGGACATTTTAGTCCCCCATGGGCCATGTTTCTGTGCTGCTTTTTTCGGCACTTTCATTCAGGTACGCAACTTGAAAAAAAGGGTAGCTGTTGCACGAAAGAAAGGGACTGCCATTATGGCATTTTGAATTTTTAAGAACGTTGAAAATTGAGCTTCAAATAGTTGGCACTCCCAATTTCTCAAAATTTAAACAAATGCGTCTTCTCTCTCTAAATGACATTATTCACAGGCCATGAGAAAATCACGGAGTTTTTCTTTCTTCCTTCCTTGCCTTTTATCGTATCGACTTAATTTCTACAATCACGGGACTAAAAACAGTTGGGTGGTAACATCATACTCTCGGTTGGCCTCCTGTTTCATTAATATTCATCTCTTTAGACTTTAACTGACTTTCTGTCTCCTTCCCGCTCGTGGCCCACCGTTTCCTAAGCCATTTGCATTAAGAATGCGTAGATTGGTGCCAGTAATATTACACCTGCCACATGCATCTCCATCCACACCTCTCACACATCACTACTTTGGAAAACTCCCATGAATGACAGAAAAAATAGAAGTAGAAACACAGCCACACGCTCTGCTTGTTGTCACAGATTTGGTCTTATTATTATTAATGGAAGAAGCGGGTGGAGGAACAAGTACATAGAAACAATCATGGAAGGAACCAGCAAGGAACAACAGATGGACGGACGAGGTAAGGAGGATAATAGACCAGGTGACCAAAATGACCACTCCTATATAACGAGAGTCCACCACCTACCACCCTCAATAAATCTCTGTATATTCACACACGAGGAACAAAATCACAGAAACAAGAGTTCAATGACTGACCAATCTGTGCAGGACGGGAAAGATGAAAAAAATAAAGGAGAAAACAACAAAATGAAGGTAATTCTCCAGCCACGCCACGTGATCAGAGAGCAGCCAACGACCAACTTAATTTTGTATCTATCATGTACGAGAATTTCACTATAATCAATGGCTCTGCCCGTCGCCGGCATCAACAGGATGCTGGCGTTGCCGCCTGCCGTGGTGTCTGTGCCGCCTACCAAACTTGGTCGTGCCGGCTTCGTTCAGCCGGCCAGCAACTTCCGGCTCGACGACGCATTCCGGCAGCGGAGACGGGTACCGGACCCGATCGTAGCAGTAGGAGTAGGTCATGTGCTTCTCCCTGAAGGCGTCCATGGCGGACCTCTGCTTGGCGGAAATGATGAGGCCGGAGATGTCGGGGTCCGGCTCGCAGGCGGAGGGCTTCGGCAGCTGGATGGGGTCGACGGCGCAGCCGTGGAGGACGAGATCGGTGAAGCGGGCGACGTAGGGAGAGAGCTTGTAATTGACCTTGTAGCGGCCGCCGGAAGTCGCCCAGTCGGAGCCGTCCCAGATGGTCGTGTACACGGACATGGGCTTTGTCGGGTAGTCGCCGCCCATCGACGCCGACCTCTTCACCTCCCGAATCGGCACGTCATCCACGTAGAACCTGAAAAAATTAACGAAACCCATCGTGGAAACGTCAGCAGTTTTCAACAACGCCACATGTGAAGCTCTTTTCTTTGTATGTATATAAAATAAAAAGGATAAGTCTGCTCCTTTGTCTTTCTTCAGATGCACCTAACGCGCAGACGCAGAGACGCAATCATCGTGATAAGAACAGAATAATGATGAAGTTTCTAAGAACAACGGAAACATGGTTCCTTCCAACGGAAAAATAAGTGAATGAAGCTACAGGACTGTTCATGGGGAGGAATAGCAGGGAATTAATCTTCGAGCTTCCGGAAGAAGCTGAGATTGGTCACTGAGAGAAAAAAAAAATGGTCATGAAGCTTACTGTCCACGTGAGAAGACAATAAAGAAGGACGAGCGTTGCTTTCTACATGGGATCAATAAAAAGTGATCCCTTTTAAAACTGAAGAAACCAAATTTGAGAGGAAGGCACAGGGAAAGCTGAGAGTATTTCTTTTACATGGGCAAGAGGATAAAGATAAAAAGAATGGTTTCCTTCCAAAGAAAGAAAGAATGAATGCGATCTTAGACAGGGAGGATAAAGCACAGTGGAGGCTTATATATATATATATATATATATATATATATATATATATATATATATATATATATATATATATATATATATATATATATATATATATATATATATATATAGAGAGAGAGAGAGAGAGAGAGAGAGAGAGAGAGAGAGAGAGAGAGAGAGAGGTACACTATATGGGTGGTGGTCCAGAGCATGCTGTATCGATGGAAATCTTCAGAAGGGTCGAACCAGAGACCGTAGCGCTCTTCCCTGCCCCTGGAAGTGCTCCCGTTGCCATAGACGTTCGTCTGCATCCTCCACTCTCTGCCTCTAATGTTCCCCAAGAACTCAAAGTCAATCTCGTCGTGGTTGTCCTCGAACATGTCTCCGTTAGACATCTTAAAACCGAAAAGAAAAAAGCCCACATCCAGGAGTCCACCATAACATCGTCACCAAAAAGAAGAAGAAAAAAAAATCAGCACTACCCACAAGAGAAGGTCGCAAAAGAGACGAAACAGAAGAATATGAGCATCAACCAGCTATGTTGTATATATCCTTACATAAAAGGCGACGACCACTCCTGCTGTGTAATCACCCGGCAACTTAATCGATGCGCTGAAGAAGCCATACTGGTATAGGTCGCTCGAGACGAATCCCGACCCTGGAAGTATTGCATCATGAATCAACGAACACACTGATACGAAGAAGTATGAACACACAGAGAGAAAGGAAAATCAAGAGAGAGAGGGGCACCTGTGGTCTTGTCCAACGAGACATGAACGGTCTTGCCATCTCTCTGGACCACGAGGTTCTGGTCTCCAAAGAGGCGCGTGTATCCCTCCTCAAAGGGCAGACTGGAGAAGTCCTGAAGAACAGTGGACCCTGCCGTGGAGACGCAGAGCAGCAGGAGGAGAGGAGGAAGCCAATGATTCTCCATCACCGCTTTTCTTTCTTGTGCAAAAAGAATTCGACTAGAGAGAGGGAAGGGAGGAGAGGCAGAGAGGGAGAGGAGGCGTACGCGACTCTTTAACGCTGTCGAGGGCATCCCGGGCATCAGCTTTTCAGCGGATGGGCAGTTTCGCCCATCCCAATTTCAAACGGCGAAGAAACGCAAGGGGCGCGAAAAAGGAAGAAGGACCTCTCCTTTCCGGGGCGGGTGGGTACCTTCTAGCCCCATACCCGAACCGGTGACGTGGCCTTCCCTACGGAAACCAAACGGAGGTGGTGGGGCCCATAGGCCAGCTTTGCCACGACGGAGATGGGGCGGGCCCCACCAACTTGCTCACTGTAGAGCTTTCGAGCCTTTGACGTGGCGCTCTTTGGTTGGTCGGGAGAAGCCCGGGATAGCGACGTCGTAGTTAGCCCTACGGCTAGCTAGCTGGCCATCTAGTTTTCGTTACCGAAACTACCCCTCGCTCGAGCTTCGCTTGTGGCTGCCAACTGTATGATGAGTCAGCAAGTGGGGCCCCTGTGGCCTCCCCGTGGGCCCCAGCGAACGGCATGGTGGGTCCCGCGGAAGCTGATGGCCCCCGCCCCCGTCGGACAGACGGGTTCAGCCTATTGGTGAGGAGAGGAGGACAAGCGGAAAGGATTGAGAGGATACTGTGGGATGATTAAACTAATGATGAAAAAGATGGCAGCGACCCTCTCTCTTTTTCTCACGAAGATGGGTTTGGAGTTACGTGCAAGTGTGCAGATTATAATATCATTATCGCTTTCCCACTCTTTGGATTAAGTCAAATCGCTCCCGTCTTTCTCTTCTTCTTCTTTGTTTGTTTTCTTGAGTTCAATAATGCAACTGCCGAGATGCTGCTTGTATTATCGCCTCAAGATCATCACCCGGGCCAATCATGCAGAAAGGATCGTACTCTGCGTTATCTGCGTGATCGTGAAGAGTCGAGTTCTTCTCGAGACAAAACTGAGCTCCTCCCAACATCTCGTTTCTTGTTCCTGTTCCTGCAATTTCACAACGGATTAGAAATTCTCGATACATGCAGTTAATAGTTCAGATCAAAGGATCTCACTTTACATGACTTCCCGAGATATTTCCCTTTCTCTGTCTCTTTCTCACGATGAAATACATAGATATATAGCAAACAGACGGAAGGTAAATGTTGCTGATAATGAAAGAGGGACTAGTATTGAAGAATTTCAAGTCTTTTTAGGGAGATAATAGGGAACAGTAGGCAGATATTTGTGTATTATATTGAATTGACCATTAAATATCTTCGGACACTCTAAAATGTAGAGAAAAAAGGATCATTAATAACAAAAACATCACTAATTGTATTAATTGCATGTGTGGCCCATGAGCATGGCATTGCATCACCAACGCCATAAAATTTTTATTTACTATTAAAACTACAATTTGAACTGGCAATGGTTTGGTTTGGATTTGGATTTGGAGTTGGAGTCTGACATTGACAGGAGTGGTGCATATCGATAAGAACAAAGTTTCCTAGATCATCACGTCCTTGTGGCACATCGATGGCCTCCCAAAGCCCACCAATATCCAGCTCCACTATTGTTGAAAATGGATGGATATGGACCACTGGTATCGAGAAGCATGCTTGCTTCTTTTGTCTTTGTCAAATCTGGATCCGATCCAGCCCTTAGTTTTGGACTAGTTGACCCGTATCGGTTTGAAGCCGATCCAAAGCTCACGTTTAAGACAATAATGACCGTCAGCGACTTCAAGTCTATTGTCTGTTCTCAACTTTTTATTTAAGAAAAGAAGAAACGACAGTAGGTGGGCATGAGTAATTGAACAAGCATATGTAATTCACTTTTTTAATGTTTATTTAGGCGAAACTGCTTTCGGCGTGAAACCCTCGAAACCATGCTTTTATGTTTAAAAAGTTTTGGTTTGCTTGAGGGCGTAGGTAAGCATATGGTATACCCTCCAACTCGAATGTGAACCGCCATGCAGCACGGTTGTGCCATATCGACCTTGAGGCATATGTAATGCCCTTGAAATCATTTATTTCTTATATCTTTATAAGAAACTTTGTCATATGATATATAGCTAATATTATATTATATACCAAGAACAACGACCAAGAAACTTTTTTAGCAAGCATTTACTCCCAGGATTTATTATGGGGACAAAGCTCATTGGTTTTCATTAGATTTGTTCTCAAGCAGCATGGAAGTCAGATTCCCCGTAGTTTGGAACTGTGCACTCGCACTCTTAGTTGCAAACTTTTGATTGGTATTCATGGGCAAAGAAACAAAGGTCAAGCAAAATAATGGAACGCTCAAACACTATATACATATAGGACAAGATGGAATTGCTTATTAGGTGGTTGTTACTACTTTGCTTTCATTGCAGGTAGCAGAAGCCATGCTTATCCTGATGCTTTCGAAAAACCCGGTTCTGTTGTCGGGTTGGATCTCAGATACACTACTTTCACTCAAACATTGTCTTCGATTGATGATTAATTTCGAATAAGAACAACTAATACATGAACTAAAACAATAAAGAAAGTAGTAGGTTGTTAACCATGGTTAACGTAGATCAACTGTAATGATAAGGTGCTCTTAAGGCACTGTCCCCACTTAACAAAACCTTTTTTTTTTTTTTTTTTTTGCATGAGAACGGCTAAGTTCCTTTATTTGTAAGACTTATACATGTGATCTAAAAACAATTTTTATTAAGATCTTGAAATATTAACGACCAACAAAGTGCCAGTTTTTAGGACTTGAAAATTCTTGTTCCAATATGCAGAAGACATATTGTGACATCATTCTTATTACATTGATCATGCTGAAGGCGTATATAAAACACCGCCGCAATTACGTGACCTTTAGCAGTGAGTTACATAATAGGGGTATGAACAAAGTAAAATGATGAGTAATAGATTCAAAGAAAGGCAACTGATCGGTCCAATAGAAGAGTTGCAATGATGGGCTGAGCTTTACGATAATTTTGATAAGTGGGCAGTGGTCACCGCATTATTTTATGTCAAAGTAGGTGTACGTAGCTTTCTCTATCGTTGGCTCATCAGCTATTGAACCATCCAAACAACTAAGTTTTGATACCTGTGGCTTCTTTCTCCTAACTTTTTTATTGGTTTAATTCTAGTGGCCAAGTCAAAAAAAAAAAAAGTTGGTTGAAGGACGCTAAAAGTATACATTTTTAAATTTGAAGAAGCATCATATCTAAATAAATAAATAAAAATGATCACAAAAATAAAGCAATTTTAATGGACTTGTGCGAGCAATCGTCCGCATCAGCGCACACTAGCCCCCGCCACTTGTGTCTCTTTTCTCCTCCCCGGAAAGTAAAGCTCCAAAAAGATCTGCAACTCGGACCGGCCACCATCATCATCCAAGCTTTGGCATCAGTATCACCAGCTAGGAATAAAATTCTCAGTATTTACCCGCTCTACTGAATAGTGGCTGCTCAGGCTAAAGACCAAATGAGAATTCTTGTAATAATAAGACGGTGTTAACTTGCGAACTGCTGTCAATTAGGATTTGGAAACCAATTCCTTTGGGGGAGGTAACCGGAAGTGCATCTGATTTTTTTTTTTTTTAAAAAAAAAACTGCTGAGGTCTTCGACCACAAAACTGGTTTGCTGATTGTCAGAAATCAAATTATTCGTGACCTACGAAGGGCAGTGGTTGGCAAATTGAACTGCTGAATACATATAGCATTCAAATTGAGTCGGAAACAACTTACACCCATGAGTTTTTCAACAACTTTGAAACTGTCTAAGCATTGGCTCCAAATTCATATTCCTGCAAGTAACTGAAAAATGAAGGATTTTCTTGAGTTGGACATGAACTTGGAAAGAAGTTCCAGCTGTTTCCTTTTGTTATTGAGCATAAGCAACTTTCAGTGGCACCACAAGGCCAGTACTGCACATTATCATGACTTTAAACAGAGATTCTATTGCTTGCCAATATGCAAGAATTCATCCTTAGGTGATCCAGTTATCAATACTTAATGGAAGAAGTATGCACAAGGGACAACAGAAAAAGAAAAACTGATCAAAGCAAGCTAACAATTCAACAAGGACAGAAAATTTCTCAGTCTAGGTGATACTAGATTAAAATGAACACTGTTCTTACAGATTTTGTTGGTAAGAAGGTAAAAAGTAAAAAGGGTATGCCAAATGAATAAAGTTGATGGAAAGATGAGCAAAAGTCTTTCGAAGCACCCACTGTGAAAAGTCCAATTGCATCTTTACTCTAGGAGATTATTCAAGAGTTCAACAAGAGATTGAAACAGCATGTTAGATACGCCAATGTAACTTCTTTTTGCTTCAGTCAGTTCAGTCTTGAATGAAAAAAGGTAGATTAAGCAAGGATGAAAAAGTCACCGACAAATTGAAGCAGATTCTTCTGCAGATTGGCATCTTGACATCAGGATGAATGACGTCTTTTTTAGTGGGAGACCCATAGAAATGAAACAGAACTGACCATTCCATCCAGTTGTAATAATAGATCTAAACCCCAAGTAACGTATATGTTCTCTCGCCAATGTAAATTTATATAACAAACTGGACCTTGTTTTGATTTTTCTTGTCAGACGTTGGGATAACCTGTTGGATCGTGGCCATGAGCCATATTTAAAATAACAGTCATGTACATAATAAAACTCTTGCCAACGTGTTATTCTGGATATGGCTTATGGTCATGATCCAACATAAAATTGATCCATCATAATCAGAAAACAATTACGCCAAGAACACAAGATAACCATCAGGATCTTCACTGCCTACCTTTCACCAATGTGCATAAAGCTTCCTCTTTCACATAGAAGTGCTTTTCCGAAAGCAACCTTCGCCAATGTGCTGCTCTCAGAAGGCCAGCCAAAACCTGGCATCTTATTGTTGTGCCAATATAATTTTTGCCGAAGAATTCAATCTGAACAGGAGGTTGGAGATGTACACCAGACATATAAAACAGCTTCGTGCATGGGACCAATATACATAGGCATGCAGACAATGCAAAAAAGAAAAACACTGAGTAGGACGCTTAGATCAAAATATGGTTGCTCAATCAAAAAGACGTACATCTTGTTAATTACAAGGAACACCTCAACCTTACAGCTCCAAACATAATTGTAAACCAATTTTTCCCAAAATAAAATAAAATAAGGAGCTACCATTAAAAAGGGGTAATTTTCAACTCACTGTATTATATGGTCAAAAGAAACTGCTGCCATCCTCAGAATTCTAAATCCTCACAATTCTGTATCTGAAACATTTCAGATACACATTCTCAACCAGTGAAGCTATGGGTTACCGAACTGACTAGCCAGTTGACTTATTTCACTAAATTCGCTTTCATATCCTACAGCAAGAATGGTTCGGATTAATTTGCCACAAAATGGTACCTTGAATCAACATAGCTCTCAACATCCCAAACAAATGACCCAAAAGTTACAGCCTCTAGAATCAAGGCAGTCAATCCCGCAAAACTGATTCTGATAGCTTCATCCTTAGATCGATCCACACTTCCAGAGAACTCAGAACTTCCAAATAGTGCCTCAGTGTGATTTTCAACAACAGAGATGGCTTCTTTGGACCTTATGGTAGCATAACGCTGGAGAGTTTCAGTGTCAAATGACATAACATAAGAGCGCAATCGATATGGTTTTACCCCATAGTCAAAACTACCAGAATTAAAGCTGCCATTTGCAGCTTGTACACTGCGTTCTGCAATGAATGGACCTCCATTCCATGGTGAATTATCAGTCTGACTCTTACTCAAGGCATTGGGTCTTGATTCATCAGGCATTTCTCCTTGAACAGCACCATGCTCTTTACCCATATTGAAAGGAAGAGTCTTCATTGTTTTCTCGAGCTGGAACCTCTGATCTACCCTTTTAAGGAAGTAGCCGTACATAATAGATGCCATGTAGACCTGTCCTACTCTAACCCTGCTTATTTGAGCAATGGAACTCGTATCGGAAACACGGTTACCCAGTATAAGAGTTAGATGGCTCCTAATCATCTCATATGCTTCAGGAGAATGAACCTTTTGAAGCTTCTCATCCTGCTGGGACCCTATATCAACTTCACTTCTGGCACTGGACGCCTGTGACAGTGATGATATCATTGGAACGCCTGCATCCATGAATTTCTGAACCACCAATGCGTACAGAATCTCCTCCAAAGCCTTCCTTCTCTCATTAGCTTTTACCTCAGCAATTCTCCTAAGAATTCACTAAAGTGTTTAGCATCACCATATGTGAAACTTCATAGAGAAAACTACAAATACGTGCAAAACAAAATGGTCTACTCAGGAAAATAGTACGACATGCTAACCTGTACAAAACGAGATCTGTTCCGGAAGCAGCAGGTTTTTCGTTCTGCTCGGCTGCATCTCGATCAGTTTGCAGCATTTGAAGCTGCTGATCAACAGCTGCAGGAAGAAGGTGAG
This sequence comes from Nymphaea thermarum, assembly GCA_011799765.1. Lineage (NCBI taxonomy): Eukaryota > Viridiplantae > Streptophyta > Magnoliopsida > Nymphaeales > Nymphaeaceae > Nymphaea > Nymphaea thermarum. The sequence continues at coordinate 576,801 of JAANDH010000060.1, forward strand.
GATGGTCCCTCAGAATCTGTGCTAGAAACTGCCCTACTGGTGATTCCAATTGAAGGGGGGCGAGCGGGGATGACGATGCAGAAGGACCCATGCACGCCCTTGCAGCCGTTCTCCTAGTCCCAACTGTCTGCTTCTGCCCATTCCTACGTACCAACGTCAGTGGGAGACGCCGCATCTGAAAGCAAATGCAGACGAGAGGCCGTGAGTCCACATTTTCATGCCCGGAACACTACTGTAACTCGTGAGGTGCAGAAGACAACATTGGGTAGAAAAATGACATAATCTTCTCATCAGCCAATCTAGTAATGGTTTTCTTTTCCAAAGGCAACTAAAGCATCGTCAATCATGAACTCAGTGACAAATGAAACTAGGAAACAAGGAGAGTATTTCTTCCATTTTACAAATTTTGATAGCAAATCTGCCGACCAACTTTAATTTTTTAGAGAAGGAAGAAGAACCAGGCACTCAATTCAGAATAAAAGAATTCATTTAAAGAAAATTCTAAAGGAGGACTACTACTCGATGGTAGAGGGAAAGAGGAGCTCCCTTACCTTGAGAAATCCACTGGACATGCCAAATGTCGCGTAGGAAGATGCCATTTCCGTACCGAAATTGGTCGATTTTGGGACCAAATTATGCCTTGTGGCAACAAGAGCCGCAGATCCCGGAACTGTTCGTCCTCCGAGAACGGCAACCGCATCCATACCTGTACACCCAAGAACCTCTCATCAATTCATCAGTCTCTAACAGTAGAATGATAACCTCCAAAAACAAAAAGAACAAAAAATCGGGTTTCTGCAATTTGAGACCTCACAGCAGAGAACCAAAACCCTAACCCCAAAGCCTTCTCCCACCAAACCCACACCCCAAACCTTAAACCTCAAACCAACCATTCATTGCCAATCTCCCCCCAAAATGGGAGAACCGAAAGCTGCTAGAAAATTCCAGACTACTCTAACATCCTGACTTATAACAAACTCCTAAATCCCTAAAATAACGCCGCTTACCTGTAGTTTGAAGAAGAGACGAGCAAATTTTCTGGAACAGACGAAAGGTGAAGATACCAATCCGATCTTAAGTCGCAAAACTTCGAATGGAAGTCGGGTATACCAGAGAAGCAGCGAGAGAGAGAGAGAGAGAGAGCTGTCGGCGGTGGTTGGGGAACAACGGAGAAGGTGGTGAGAAGACTCGGACAGAGACCGGGACCGTTAAGGGCAAATCGGGCAAACCTTCCCCTCCTTTTATATAGCCCCTGATTTCAGTAGCTGCGGATGGCGAGCAGACATGACTCGGACTCGGGAAAACAGGGTACAGACATCAGCAGTGGCCTTAACGAATCGCTTCCTTGACTTCGCAGTCGGCGGCCTTTGTCAGTCACAGTGAGCCTCGAGTGAACAGGAAAAAGCCGGCCGGATGTGCAGTGGTCTTCTACTTTGCAGCAAACATGCGTTTCATTTTTCTTCTCCAAATTCTATCTTCTATTTTCGCTTCGGACTCTTCACTCATTTGCTGATAATTCGATCAATTTTGTTCTAATGAACTGCAAACGCTTCTTACTTAAGTATCAAATCAACTCTGAGGCAGAGAAACTTCAAAATCTTTGGGCTATTCTCTCTTTTTCTTTCCTCCAATTGATGGGTGTATTGCTCCCATGCAAGTTTCGAAACAGCCTTGTATCCTAAAAAGTTCATCAGCATCAACCCTAGTAGAAGGGGAAATTTATTTCAAAAAGACTTCCAATTTGATAGAAAAGTTAAATATACATATATGAATTCCATCTCTGATTTAGAAAAGCAAAACCAACTTCTTTGCTAAGACGGGAGACATTGAGATAGAAATTGACAAGAATAACAAAAAAAAGAAAATGCCTTTGAAGATGCAAGATGGAGTCTTAACAGACGATGGGGATGGTCTGTGCTCTTCGCTCATGCAATAAAAACCAGGATTCCATAAAGAACAGAATGGTATATGAAATATCCAAAGCAAAGATCAATACTGACAACCTCATGCAAAAGTTTGGGACAGCATGAGATCCAATCTTTCTTCTTGATGTGTTCGTGATGAGGGGTGTTTGCACGACCCAGTTGCTTCTCATTTTAAGACGGTTGTTGTTGGGCTAAACATTTTTTTTTCTCTAATCTCATTGAACCATTGTATGTCATCGACATGTAATAACTAGTTAGATATATAAGACTTAAACCATATGACATCACATATATGATATGAAAGTACATATGAACAATTCAACCTCAGGCCAAAAAATAGCAGAAAGGGAAAGAGCAAGCAAGAGGAGGAGCATAAGAAGCATGAAGAATCTAACAGTTCAGTCTCGGGGCACTGCTAGAGACCTCTATGAGGCGTTTGGTAACTGGAACGCTGTGTTCTTTGGAGTGCAGTGTTTGATGAATATGTTCCGACAAAAACCAACCCATTCATAGAGCACTGCCTTCCAAGCATTTACGTCACCAAACACCCCTTAATTAATGTGCCTCAAGAAGCCTAATTGGTTGGTCGTCTTTGCATTTTGGGGTGATCGTTTGCCCACTTCCACCTTCTTGGTCGTTAATTAATGCATTGAAGTGATAGTAATAATGGTAGCAGAACGAAATCGACTGTGTTTGGAAAACATTCTTCAGCTCTCGGGTACTGTTTGATGAATAAATGAATATTACAAGGTCGGTAACAAAGCTGATTGATTGTGGCCTGGAGAAATTCTCTTACATATGCTCATGAAAAAAATGCCTATATAATTACCTGATTATGGTTATATATAAGGATTTTCAACATATTAAAGGGGCTGCACCATGGAAGAGCATGCAAAAGTAAATAAAATAAAACAAAAAATTGAATCAAGTTTCTTGCTAGATTCAGCCGTGCTGCAGCTAACCACTACAAGTTCTTTTCTTCTTTGAGAAGTTTTTCTTTTCCTCCCTCACAGATTTCCTTCTCACTCTAATCACTCGTTCAATTCCCGTGGGCGTCAATTCCCGTGGGCGTCAATTTCGGAGCTGAAATTTCGTTGCTTCTTCCATCTCATAATTGTAATATGTAGGATTGAAATCTTATACAAAGACAAAAACATGACAACCTTATGTACACACACAGACATACAATATTCAACGAGAAGGTGGTGGTTAATTGCCTGCACAGACTTATTTACAAAAATTATTTGTCTTTATATTAAATCTTTATGACAATTTGTTTCAGGTGCCTTTTAAAAATTTTAAACTATAAATACGACACCCTCTTTTGGTTTCAGACACTGATCTTTCACGTGAGCAAGAGGTTAATCCTAATCGTTCGAGTGATAGCCGAAGCCTCTTCCATCCCCCAAAATTCAGGGCTCTTTTTAGTGCCTTGAATGACACATTTGCGTGCTTCAACTTGCATATCGAAGTTCTCTTTTTTGTAACATAGAAAGTTGACACCATAGAAAGTTGAAATAGGAACTAGCCAAGCCTTGGTGTCTGTTTAGCACGGTGTCATATTGCCTCAACCAAGTAAGCTCTGCACACACTCGCCTAAAGTAGAAGAGAGCAAGTCAATCAGAGAAGTGAAGATGTCCTCAATGGTGGCCATCAAGTAGAAGACCCTGGCGAGTTGCATTTTGTATTGTAAGAACTGTGGAGAGTTTCATGCAACCAATTAACATGGTTTTTTTTGCTTTCCTTTTTTACCCCTCATCCTTAATTAACCAACCAACCACCGAATTGACAACCATTTCCCTCCCTTTCCATTCAGTTTCCTCCAACCAAAGAGATTGTTAAAGCAATGGACTTTTTAGCATATGATATAATTGTAGAAAAATATTTTTCAAAAGAGGCCTCGTTGGTCCATTCAAATCGAATCTACGGCCAATCAATTTGATTCACTGTTAAGAGTATTTTAAAGTTGTAAAAGAATCTATTATGACAATTTTTTAGCATCACTGAAAGGTTGTCAGAGGTTTGAACTGGGGCATATGCAAATAATGATACGGAAGGAAAGCACTGCCGCTACTACTTTTAGGCCGCTACTACTTTTAGTGGCACTTTATGTGACACACTCTAAAGACTTTCAGTAACGCTTTGATGAGCGCCACTGAAGTTTCATGTTTTGGTCCATGCATGGTTTATATCATATTCTTCCTTCCTTCTAACAAAAGAATTGCCAATTCATGTATAAATGTTCTTGTTAAATCCGTGGAGTCCAGCTGATTTTACCTAGTTTCCCATAGAATATACTTCTTCCTTTTGCCTAGAAGAAAAAAGTTCTTGTACATCGTCCATATGTGCAATTCCTGTTGAACAGAGGTGTCTTGTAGCAGTGACAGTATGTTTGATTTCTTGTTTGGTGTTTGAATGGAACACCAGCACTATTGAATAAACAAACAAGTGCAATTCAAGAAAAGCCGGTGCGTTGGATTACACTTTTTTCTTAGGAGTAGGTATATCTTTCTCTTTTTCCTTTTCCCTTTTTGATGAATGGCGGCACTTGATGTCTTATTTTTTGGGGAGAGATATCCTCAAGAAACTGAAACTTTTTCTCCTTTTTTCTTTAGCCTTAGTCTTTGGTGGGAAGCGGGACACCTCTCAACTTAAGCATCTAAGCATCGCATGCACATACTGATCATTTGCAGTCCAATGAAGTTTGTAGAGTTTATAGGAATTGAACCGTCAACCGGCCCCTTCACTGTTCTATCAATTTGCCCAACTACGACATGCCCCTTGGAGCAAGATGTCCTATTATGAGAATTAGTGAAACAAACATACTCTAAAAGGCTAAGTGACGAATCCCAAATCTTGATATTTGTAGTAAAATATGAAGATCTATGTCCTATTCTACGAAATAAACATACTCTAAGATGCTAGGTAGCAAAATACCCAAATTTTTGGTTCTTTAGTGAAACAAGCAAGATCCGGGGTCTTGTTTCCCCGATCTGGATAGTAAGAACTGTACTATAATAGGATTGGTTGCATTAGAAAAAAGGTTTTCGTTATCTTGGTGATTGTTGAGCACTGGAAAGGAATTTTTCAAGGCTTTCGACAAATTGATATGATTGAAAAATGAGTTCCAATAGCAATTGAATCGTGAAACACGCACTTGGGAGTTGGTGCAGGATTTAGCCCTAGCTCAAATCTCAAGAGTGCAAGTTGTTTTCATCAATTATAGCAATATAATTTCACTTAGTGGTTCATCTCATAAGATAAACGCCAGTTGGATGACTGGTATACGAGATTAATTAAACCTCAAAGAGTGGACTATAACGAATACTCCCACAATTTTCCTTTTTGTTTTTATCTTGGCATGTTTATTCACAAAAAATGATTCGTTGGTTGATTCTTACAGAACCAACCATGTACATCACATATACACACGCTACATGTGAATTCCAAGGCACCATTATAGTTATCGATTGATCAGAAACAAGAAAAATTGCATGCCTAGGTTTATCTCCAATACTGAAACGATAGAGATAATATGCTTCAAATCAAGAAAATTGCATGCTTGATAAGTTAATTTGATTATGTGGTTCTATCCTAAAGAGGGAGATTCATATAACAGTTTGCTTCTTTAGGATAGATTCATGAATCAAGTGGTTTGACAATGGAAACACTTTATTACAGCCTCATAAATACACCCCAAAACATGGGGCATAGGGGCAGAATGAAGGGAGGGGGGGCAAGAGCCCCCCCGCCCCTGCCACCCCTAATTTTTTTTAGTTATGCGTAAAATAAAAAAATATATTCATCTTATATAAAAATTTTGCAAAATTATATTTCAGCCTCTACCAAAATTTTGAAACTATGATTTGGCCCCCTTCATGAAGAATTCTAGCTCTACTCTTGATGGGGCAGGTTTTTGGAACACTATAACATGTTTTTCATAAATCTATTTCATTTTTTTAGTAGATTCATGAGACAAAAATAATATATTACAATTACCAAACAACCCCAAAAAAACCAAGTTACTTCCCCACTTCCTTACCTTCTAATTGTTCATATTCCCATGTTGCACAATAACATGCTTTATACCCAATGGGTTGCACTTGAAGAAAATCATCCAAAGGCGATAGGCCAGATATTGGTTCATCTTACCTTTCCAATATGAGTTTCCGAATGAGAAATTGTAGACGGTGATGTGGCAACGGCTTAGTGAGGAGATCAGCAAGCTGGCCTTCGGTTGTAACAAATTGAGTGTCCATGTTGCCCAATGCGACTTGCTCACGAACAAAATGATAATCAAGCTCTAAATGTTTCATGCGTGAATGAAAGGCAGGTTTAATTGTAGTATATAGAGCAGAAATATTATCACAAAATAGAATCGGAGCTTTGGGAAGATATACACCAATATCATGAAGAAGAAACGTGAGCCATTTAATTTCTGCAGCAGCGCCAGCAAGAGCACGATATTCTGCTTCACACGATGAGCGAGCCACGGTGGGTTGCTTCTTAGAACTCCAAGAGATACAATTTGGACCAAGAAATGTGCAGTATCCAGATGTGGATCGGCGAGTAGTAGGACACCCAGCCCAATCGGCGTCAGAGAACGCTCTTAATGTCAAGTCTCTGGATTTCGAAAATTGAATTCCATATGTCAAAGTGCCTCGCACATATCGAAGAATACGCTTTAAAAGTTGAAAATGTTTCATTGTTGGTGCGTGCATGAATTGACATGCATAATTGACTGCATAATTAAGATCAGGCCTGGTGAGAGTGAGATACTGAAGAGCTCCTGCAAGGCTACGATATTCTTTCGGGTCTGAGTAAGGTGAATCTGAAGCATTGTCAGATTTAGGGTGAGCTGACATGGGCGTGCTTGTAGGGTTACACGTCTGCATCTGTGCTCGAGAAAGAATGTCGAGAGCATAGTTGGACTGATGCATACATATGCCTGATGAAGTCCGATCAAGTTGAATCCCCAAGAAATAGTTAAGATTTCCAAGATCTGTCATGGCAAACTGTTGACCGACAGTTTTAAGGAATGATGCCATAAACGAGGAAGAATTTCCTGTAAGAATGATGTCATCAACATACAGTAGTAAAATGGTGACTGTTTTATCTCGCCGTCGAACAAAGAGAGATGGATCAGTAATGCTGGCGACAAATTCCATAGAGGATAAGAATTGAGCAAACCGGTCATACCACGCCCTGGGAGCCTGTTTTAATCCATAGAGAGCTCGATTTAGACGACATACATGATGCGGCTTCGAAGAATCTATAAAACCAGGAGGTTGCTCTATATAGACGAGCTCTCGTAGATAACCATTAAGAAACGCATTCTTGACGTCCAATTGTTTGAGAGGCCAATCAAATGCAAGCGCTAGGCTAAGTACTAACCGTATAGTAGCAAACTTTACCACGGGAGAAAAAGTTTCCACAAAATCCAAACCTTGAATTTGAGTGTATCCTTGTGCTACAAGTCGTGCTTTGAGTCTTTCAAGCTGCCCATCTCCTTTGATTTTAGTTTTGAAGACCCAACGACTACCAATCACATGCATATCGGACGTACGAGGAACAAGATCCCAAGTGTGATTATCCTGTAAGGCAGCGATTTCATCTTTCATAGCTTGATGCCAACCTGGGTGTTTGAGGGCAAGAGAATAGTGGGACGGTTCTTTAGGAATGGATGTGGTAGTGAGAGCATACTTAGGATTAGGTTTGATGACGCCGACTTTGGAACGAGTGACCATAGGATGAGTGGAGGACGAGGGTAGTAATGGTGATGGTAACGGTGAAGGGCTCGATTGGTCAAGTAAGGGAGTGTTTGGTATGACGGTGGGTGTTGGAGGTTCTATATGGGACGAATCTTCAATATTATGCATTTGTGCAAGACGTTGGGACGCTAGATGATCGTCCTTGGAAGAGTCAGAGAAGGAGACAAAGTCGGCATTGGTTGTGATGACTCTAGGGGTTGGCGTGGGAGTTTGGTAGGGAAAGACAGCTTCATCAAAGACAACATGGCGAGATATGTACACCCGTCCAGTGGGAGGATAAAGACATCGATACCCTTTATGATGGTTGCTATATCCAACAAACACACATGGCATAGATTTAGGCTGAAACTTGTGATCTGTATAACCTCGAAGATAAGGATAACATCTAGAACCAAAGGCACGAAGACATGAATAATCTGGCCGTTTCTGAAACAAAATCTCATATGGACTTTTCATGTGTAAAACCTGTGAGGGAAGCCGATTGATGAGCCATACAGCAGTTGAGAAGGCTTCAACCCAATACTGAGCTGGAAGATTGCTATGAAACAACATAGTGAGACCCAATTCTGTCACTGACCTATGTTTGCGCTCCATTATGCCATTTTGCCCAGGCGTCTTAGGGCAGGATTTTTGATGTTTTATGCCATTTTCTTTTAAGTAATCTAGAAGAGCCGTACTATTAAATTCTCCTCCTTCATCACTTTGAAAAATTTTCAACTTGGCATCAAACTGAGTTTGAATCATTTTGTGAAACTCAAGGAATTTGGCAAAGAAATCAGATTTCCTTTTTAGAGGATATATCCAAGAGTATCTAGAAAACTGATCCACAAATAAAGCATAAAACTTGACATTTTGGCACGATGGAACAGGGGCAGGTCCCCATAAGTCACAATGAACTTTAGCAAATAAAGAGTCACACGTATCATCAACAGAAATAAATGGAAGTCTACATGCTTTTCCCATCTGACAACTAGCACAAATAAAAGATTCAGATGGATTATTTGTCATAGTAATCAACTTATTAGTAGCCATAAAATCTAATATTCTATGGTGAGGATGGCCAAGACGTCCATGCCAAACTTCAAAGGGAGCTGAACGGAACCTTGTGGAGAAGAACACAGTCTTTGGTTTAGTCTTGAACGCATATAAGTCACCTTCTCTAGACCCCGTTGCAATCACTTCCTTGGTCACCTTGTCCTTAATAAAGAAGCAATTTGAAGAGAATTCAAACACATAAGGCATAGAAGATGTAAGTTGACTGACAGAAATAAGATTCTTCTTAATATCAGGCACAACTAGAACATTATCTAGAGGTATCGTGCGATTGCCCACATGAATATCAGTAGTACCAATATGAGTAATATCAAGATGTTGACCATTTCCTACCATAATTTTTTCAGTTCCATCATAGGGAATGCAACTCTTAAGATTACCTGGATCATCGGTCACATGAGAACTTGCTCCAGTATCGAGAAACCAATCTTGATCGGTTGGATTGGAGATTTTCATAGCGGCAAAGGCTTGGGGCGTATCACGAGGCTGATATGCATGATCAAATCTATGATAACATTTGAAGGCATGATGATTATTTAACCCACAAATCTGACATGGTACCTTGGATTTGGTAGACTCTCCATTGGTCGGCCCTTGCACGTTTCGAGTCTGGGTTGCCGGATTGAACCCACGTCCCTTAGAATTGAATCGAGGATTGGTATTGTTGTTCCGCCAGTTGTTGTTGTAACGTCTTCTGTTGTTCTGGCTGTTGGACTGGCGTGTAAAGAAGGCCATTTGACTATTTAATCTAGTCTCTCCTGCATATAGATCTCTCATTGTTTCATGTCCTTGGAGTAAGGATACAACGTCGAGGTAGGGTGGTACCGGCGGCTTGAGAATGGAAGTCATAAATGACTCGTATCCTGGTCCTAGTCCATTGACTAGCCAGAAAACCTTGTCATCATCAGTCAGAGGTTTGCCTATTGCTGCAAGTTCATCACATATTGCCTTGAACCCTGTGACATATTCAGTGACAGGTTTGTCTTGTTTGCGAAAGAGTTGTAATTTCCTTGTCAACATAATTTCTCTATCTTTTGACTCTCGAGCAAATGCTCCCGTCAGAGTTTTCCATACCTGTGCGGCGGTGTCATGTCCCACGACTACTCCTAGGACTTCTTCCGTGAGGGAACCAGTTATCCATCCCCTTAAAAGACAATCTGATTTTTTCCAAGCAGAAAAATCAGGATTCGGTCGTCTCACGACTTCACCATTTTCAGTAGTTTCTATGGTAGAAGCTGGTGTGGGGATCGACCCATCGATAAATCCGAACAAATCTTGACTCTCTATGAGTCCAAGAATTTGTGTTTTCCACAACAAGAAATTCTTGTGTGATAGCTTAATAGAAACAAAGTTGGCCACATTCACCGTGGAGGGATAGGGATACTTAGCTGTAGAATTTGTTGTGGTCGTCGACATATTGAGAACCAAGTTCAACGCTGCCTCGCTCAGCCCGTGAACTACCTTCGGTCAAGAAACTCGCCTCCAAGCAAGTCACGTCTGGAATTCCCTCTCTCACGAGTTTGGAATATGCTGGTGAAAGCTTCTATAGCTCTGATACCATGATAAAGGAAATGGAAGAGGAGAAGGTTTTAACGTGGTTCGGAAGAATTCCTACATCCACGACCTCAGCCCTTGAGTATTGTATTTCCTCAATAAGCTGGTTCCCTTTCATATGAAATTTATACAAATTATACAAAAGATTTTGTATTCAATGCACACGCCAATTTCTCTGCTCCTTTCCATCTATGTTGATTTCTTAATTCTAGCTCTTGACCGTTCTTCTTTCCATTGTCATCACATTTATTTCTTGCACATAATGAAGTGGTAACTGTCGGTTTATTTTGTGCGTGAGGCGTCAATCTCTCTTCATCATGAGCTGGTGCCTTATCGATGGAAGGAGCTACAACGGTTGGAGGAGATGCCATTAAATGCTGAGGAGCTGATTTGGGAAGAGGGGCAAGTCTTGGCGTTGATTGAGGATTTCTTGCCATTAAATGCTGAGGAGCTGATTTGGGAAGAGGGGCAAGTCTTGGCGTTGATTGAGGATTTCTTGCTTTAGCAACTTCTGGTGCGTTATCAATTTTTGCTTTCACTCCCATCGACTGAGAGTGATGACTAGAACAATCGGTTCCAGTCTTCCAGAATCAGGCAAAGAAGATGATCCAACATCATTCAAACTTGAAACAGCACAATTTTCCTCTGGTTCCGAGAGGACAGTTCTTCTGTCAGAATCCTCTGGTTCTAAACCCGACTTACAGATGTTTTTCAGCACGACAGAACTCGAACTAGAAGCAGCGATTGCAGAAACATCAAAAGTCATGACTCACTCTCGAGCTGCCGACTTGCACTCTGAGGAAGAAACTCCATAACTAGAAGCAGACGAAGTAGGAAGGTGATTCGACACTTTATGGTGGCGGTCGTCCGATGCCAATTGTGGGGTTACCGCATTTGAATTCTTTGCATCCCGACCATTCGAACCAATGACGCCATTGCCAACTTTACGCAGAGTACAAGGCACAGCAGGAGTCGAGTCGTCGGAACGACGATCACGCGGCTTTCTTGGAGGAAGGGTCGCCTGATTTGCGTAAAGATGGCAAGCTAAACAGACACGAAGCTCAAGGAATATCTGAGAAACTCAAGGAATATCTGAGCCCTCTTTACGCAAATCAGGCGACCCTTCCTCCAACCATAGGTAAACCTCATCCACCCTTAGCCCCTTTAACAAAGTTCAATTAATCCTATGAACGATGCTAGTTGCTGCAACGGCCTCTCATGGGCCCAATAGACCTCTCCAACCCAGCATGATAATTCGTGGGGGCTTCTATCTGTCATCAATTTCCCTTCACAGCCGATATAAACAGCCCAGCTCGCCCTAAGGAGGACGTCATTCAAATCGTGTTTCTCCAGCTCTCTTTCTCTTTACCACTAGAACAGTAGCATCAGAGTTTTACAATCTATGTTCGCCTGGTTACTCCATCTGAGACTGAGAGCGTGTCATGTTGGTCATCTACCAGAAAAAAATAGAGCTAATCTATGGTATGCTCATACTAATCGAGGCTAAGAGCTCCTGAAATAGTGACGGTTCCATCAACAGAATTGAAACAAGGATGGTCAACAACAATCGACTCAGCAATTATCTACTTGTATATTTGCATATGAAAATGTGTGGTAGTTTGTCAGACCCACCACGACGTTATTGAAGGAAAAGAATTCAAGGGTACTGGGTTCTATTAGTGCGCTTCAGATCTCAAATCTGACTCTCATTTGAAATCCCTTTTAGTTGGGTTCACAATTTTATTTTTTTTTAAAAGCTGGATCTCAGATATATATAAAAACAATGAAGATTTGTGATCCTTAGGCTATGTTTGGTAGCCTCGGTTTGATCTCAAATCTTCCAAACTGAGATCCTTAGATCATGTTTGATAGCCTCAGTTTTTAAATCGGTGGCTACCATAACAAACAACAGTATAGGAATGAGAGAGAGAGAGTACTGAATTTATGTATTAATATACCCATTCGACTACCCTTGCTTCGTTCATATAAATTTGGACCGATCTAAGCAGGTTCCCTCAACTGAATCCAACCTTAGATCAAGTGTTCACCATATAAATAGAAAATCATCAGCTAATCAAAACAGAAAAACTGAAAAAAACATTGTCTACTAAGAAGCTAATACTAGTTAACAAGCAGAAAGTAAAGTAAATCAACCCTGGATCTCTGGAGGTCAGCCAAGAGACGAACTATCATCGATAACAAGTTGATAATGTTGGACTCAGACTACAGCCGTTGGATTGTTTGTTCCTCAATGTTTTGGGAAAGGAAGAAGTAGGCAAGGAGGAGAATACGGCCGGTCATGGCTGCTCGGATGTTGTTCAGATATTCCTTAAGTCTTGGTGTCTGTTTAGCACAGTGTCATTTTACTTCAACCAAGTAAACTCTGCAAAAACTCGAACATTACCCAAGAGTAGAAGAAAGCAAGTCAATTAGAGAAGTGAAGATGTCCTCAACGGTGACCATCAAGTAGGAGACTCTGGCAAGTTGCATCATGTATTGTGAGAACTGTGGCTCATGCATCTTCCACCACCATGAAGTCACAGTTCCATGTACTTGGCTGGTATCTGGAAGGCTGCCTTTGAGCAGCAGACCTACCGCAGCCCTCAGCCCTAGGCTCACATCTCACAAGGGTGGTGGTGCTTCATGCCTTGAACCCAGCCTTGGTACTAGGAACAAGATTGGGGGAAGTAACAAAATGAGTGGAAATGGAGGCAAGATGAGTAGCCATTATAACCAATGTGTATTTGTTGTTGAATGTTGAATGTTTTCAATGCCTTTCGGATGACTTAGCTCACGAATAGTTTGCTAGTTTATATAGAGCTGCATCCGAGTGTACATTGTGTGTCTATAATGATTAAAGAATGTTAATAAGGTTCAATCTCTTAAAATGTGGTGTTTGATAAGCTAATGTTTAATGGTTTTTTCTTTATATGTAAATAGAATGCATTAAACTATGATACTTGCCTAAACCATAATTATTTGGTGTTTTTATTTTCTTTCCATAGAAATAGAATACATTCTTTGTTCACATTTTTTATATGCATTTGCAATCACCCGAAATTTTTTCAAAAGACTATGTTCTTTTATCCAAGCACAAAACCCAAATTTAGACTATTCAAATCCAAAATCCAATTTTTGAATCAAAATCAAGATCAAGTTCAAAACGACAAAGTTTGGTGCTATAAGCGTTGTGGGTGCGTGCACAGACCTCTCCCTTGTTTTACGCTTCGCCCTAACACCAAAATATGTTTTTGAAGCTTAAAACTTAGCCAACCACCCTTTTATAACAAAAAAACCAATTTTATACGCTTTTTAAATGAATTAAACAAAAAAAGAGGGTTTTATGCTCATTTATATCATATTATTTATAAAAAAAATTAATCGATCTCGCGTGTGCGGGCAGCAGCGCATCGCACGCTGCCGCGCACCTCGCCAGCGCTGGGCGCTGTTGCAAGAAGTTTGAAGTAAATTGTAGGATCTCAAAGTCCGTGAGTTACAAGAAGGATTTCGGCTCAGAAATAACATGAATTAAACCCCTCCCGGCCCCCTGAGACAAGTGATCCTTCATCCGTCAACTCTCTTTACTGGGGCTTTAAATCCCCGGCTCTAAATTCTGCAGCCTGACCTGTAGAACAATCTGAGGCTGTTTTAAGACTTTAAATCTGCCGTTTGACAAATTGGGGAGTAATGGTCGTGGTTCCAAACTCTGGAGTTCGACAAATTGGGAAGTGGAATCATATATCTCAAGTGACGATGCCTAATTCTACATCTAATTAAACAAAATGCCTCCGTTAGCCCACAACTTTGCGTGCACGTCACTTTTGGTTCCTAACTTTCTGCAGCCAAATTTGAAAGATTAAAATAAAAAATGCACAATCAAACAAGCAAATAAAATAAACAACCAACCACCGTGCATGAAAAGTCCAGCAGCATGTGTCACAGAATTTCTCCTTCCAGGTAACAATCAATCAGCTTTGTTGCCGACCTTGCAAGATTAATTATTCATCAAACAGTACCCGAGAGCTGAAGAATGTTTTCCCAACACATTGAAGAATTAATTAACGATGGTAAATAGATTCAATGTCCACATTGAAGAATTAATGAAAAAACGGTTGGACATTTAGTGATCACTTCAAAAATGAATAGTGAATACTCAAGAGCCCCGGAACCTGCCGTGCTAAGGCTACCCACCACAAGTTCTTTTCTTCTTCGAGAAGTTTTTCTTTTCCTCCCTAACAAGTTTCCTTCTCACTCTAATTAATCACTCGTTCAATTCCCGTGGGCGCCAATTTTCGGACCTCTACCCATAATATGTAGGATTGAAATCTTATACAACGACAAAAACATGACAACCTTATACACACACATACAATATTCAACAAGAAGGTGGTGGTAGGCGTGGATAATTGTCTGCACATACTTAAAAAAAGTATTTATTTTCATATTAGAACTTTATAACATTTTTTTTCATTTGCATACAGGTGCCTTTTATAAATTTAAAATTATAAAAATGATGCCTTTTAACCAAAAACTTTTTGGGTTTCAAACATTTCTCTTTCAAGTGACCATGAGGTTAATTCTGGCGGTCGAGTGAAGGCCGAAGCCTCCCCCATCCCCCCAAAATTCATGGTTGCTTTCTGTGCCTTGGATGACACACTTGCTATTCACAAACTTACATCTCGGTGTTTTCTTTTTTGCAACACAAAAATTTGACACCATGGAAAGTCGAAATGGGGACCGGCCGCCTATAAACACAATATTTTAATTGATGTAATAAAGAAAATATGTTAAAACTGGATACCCTCATGCCTAGACATGTTTTTAAGTAAGCAAAACTTGAACACATCATGAAAAAAAAAAAAATTGATAATCAGCAATCAAGTTTTTTCGTAAATTAGTTCTGTTTAAACCAAACCACTGTTGATAACAACTAAGAGACGATTAATAGATGCAATCAAGTTAAATTCATGGAAACTTGTTATGGCGTTCAAAAGTTGTCAATAATGTGAACATCTTCAGGCCCCACTTATTTATCACCATTTATATATCGCATAGAAAGTTAAAGTGGTTTAGTTTCAAAAGTAAGCATTATGCCTTGGAATATGTTAATACATGCGATGTTTATGTTCATAACTGCCAAGACAAAGCTTAGGGCTGAAAGTCTATCATCTTGATATTATATAATGCTTTTCCATATGGAGTCTTCTTGCTTTTAAATGAGACTGTTCACTTTATAGAAGGAGATATACAGCTTTCCCATTGACGTAACCCATTTCCTATTAAGATTCAAGGGTGGAAACTTGATGCCCCTACCAAAGAATTCAAAACATGATTTTAGTATTAATATAGCTAAAAGATGAAGTATCAGATATGAATCAAAGAGAAAAGAAAAATTATAGACCTCATTGTCAATTGCATTGACTGAAAGTCCTATCTCCACAATAAATGCTTGACTCGAAAGCTTAGACCACGGAAAATTTTTGGGGTCATTGCTTGGGAAAGAAGTATTGCTTACTGCACTTGGAGCCTAAGTAACCATGTCCTTAGGTTGGTCACATTACTTGAAACCATAGGCCAGTTTTTCAATTTCTAATCTAAATCTAACTCCCATTTCTTTTACTTTTAGACAAAAGAATAAGAAAATATTACAATTCAGTATCTAAGTTTAAGATTTTGTGCAATTGATTAAATTTAACAGTATCTTAATTTCATACATAGGTCCTAATATGATTCTCACATATGTTAATGAGCCAGGGTTGGTAATGAAAGCTGCCATTCAATTAAGACCCAAAGTGGGTCATGGCCGGCAGTCACGCTTTGACTCTTTCAATTTGGTATCGGAGAAGATGTTAAGAAATCTGTCGCCGGTCTCAAAACAATTTGGTTCTTTAAGAGGAAGTGAAAAGATTATTGGAAAAACACCCAAGGACCAACAAAGACATATCTGAATTTTAAACTGTCCAGTTGCTTGAATTTTGAAAGAAATTCAAATGTAAGTGTCCTTTTGTTGTACCAAGAAAAGTTGAAAGGCTTTTTGTATAGAAAAATCTTGTGCATCTAATTCATTTGCAGTAGTAATTCCTACATTTAGTTACTTGAAGAAGCAATGGCATTAGATTGTGATGCTGGTTTGGTTTTAGCTCCGATCCATTGTAGGTTATAAGGAGAATAAAAGAACAGTTTGTGAATGTTCAAAATATTCAACAAATCTGTCTCAAAAATTAAAGTAGATTCATGTAACATGAGTTTTAGTAATTCATGTATTTATTCCAACTCCAATTCATTGTTTTATTATCCAAAGACGTTTAGTTAGGTCCGGACCCACCCGTATCGAGATTCAAAATCCCCCTTCTTGAGAGGTTGGACCCATCCGGTTTGTACCGAATCGAGTCCAAGGTTTTGAATTCTATAGCAACGTCCAAGTCAATGTCAACGGTCGAGTCTCCCTCCTTTCTTCTTCCCTCCCCCGCGTAAACCTGGTCGTGGTCGAAGGTGTTTAGTGGCGATGGATGACCCATGCCTCTCTCTCTCTCTCTCTCTCTCTCTCTCTCTCTCTCTCTCCACACTTTTATTTCTTCTTCTCTCTTCGATTTCCCACGCTTGACTTTCAAAACGTCTTCAACTTCAACTTGCAGTCTTTCGAGAAAGGACACATTCAGGAAAGTGGAGTTTTAAATTTCCATTATTAGAGAGAAGAGATTCAGGGGCTTGCAGGCATTTGGGGAGTTTCGGTTCGGAATTTCTGAGGGTTAGAGAGAGAGAGAGAGAGATGGCGGACATGGTGTCTCAGAAATCATGGGAAGAGTTCCTGAGGAAGATGCTTCCTCCTGGTGCCATCTTGCCCGACTATGACCAGCTGGACTACTCCATCGCCCTCGAATACGAAGGGCCACCTCTCGTCTGCGACCTCCCTCAGGTCCCGCCGGTCGACCTTCGTTCCGTCAGTGTCACGCTTCCGGCGTCCCCGACGGTTGATTCCTCCCTGCCCATCCCTGTAGTGGAGCCGCTTCCTCTCCGTGTTACTCGTTTTAATCGCTCCAACCGTGCCCATTGCCAACCTGTAGACGCAAATCAGGCGACCCCTCCTCCAAGAAAACCGCGTGATCGTCGTTCTGACGACTCGACTCCTGCTGTGCCTTGTAATCTGCGTAAAGTTGGCAATGGCGTCATTGATTCGAATGATAGAGATGCAAAGAATTCAGATGCGGTAACCCCACAATTGGCATCGGACGACAGCGACCATAAAGTGTCGAATCCCCTTCCTACTTCGTCTGCATCTAGTTATGGAGTTTCTTCCTCAGACTGCAAGTCGACAGTTCCGGAAACAGGGGACTCCTGCAACGGGACCGTGTTATCCGAGAGAGTGAGTCACGACTTGGAGAGCTCGGTTGATGTTTCTGCAATTGCTGCTTCTATTTCGAGTTCTGTCGTCCCGAAAAACATCTGTAAGTCGGGTTTAGAACCAGAGGATTCTGACAGAAGAACTGTCCTCTTGGAACCAGAGGAAAATTGTGCTGTTTCAAGTTCGAAAGATGTTGGATCATTTTCTTTGCCTGATTCTGGAACTGATTGTTCTAGTCATCACTCTCAGTCGATGGGAGTGGAAGCAAAAATTCCCCATGAAGCCTCTGTTTCTGAAACAAAAGATCATGAAAATAGTTCGGACCATGTTGGACCATCCAACTTGCGCGCTTCTATACCAGCTCACTCTGAGGAGGCCCAAGAGTCATCAGAAGTAGAAATCGAGGCATCAGATAAGGCCATCTCCACCCGCAACTCTGATGACGAACATGAATCGGCTTTGGGGTCCAAGAGGCTTCACTCCGTTGTTTCATCCCCATCTTCAGTGGATGAGCGTACCTCATTGCCTTTGTGTCCCCCTGCTGCATCCACATCTTCCCCGAGCAATAGAATGAACCAGAGAGCCAACAGGAGGAGGCGAGTAATGCCTGTGACGTTCGACACAATGGACGACTCTGAAGTTGATGATTCAGAGTTTTCTCTGTCAAGAACCGTCGATTCGTCCTCCCACGAATTCACTGATGGTGGATCTCGTCATCGTGGTGTCTTATGTAAGCCAAGAAAGAAACACATCTGTTCCAGATGCGGGAGAGGAGTTTTCTTCAAGGGAATATTGTCCTGCTTGGCGTGTGGTGCTAGGTACTGTGGCAACTGTGTACTCAAGGCCATGGGTTCAATGCCTGAAGGAAGGAAGTGCATTACTTGCATTGGGCAACCAATTGATGAATCAAAAAGGTCGAGGCTTGGCAGACCTTCGAGATTGTTGCATCAGCTTTACTGTCCTTTGGAGATCAAGCAAATCATGAAGGCAGAGATTGAGTGCCCTTCCAATCAACTGCGTTCTGAGCAGATCATTGTGAACGACAGGCCACTTAGTCGGGAAGAATTGGCGGAGTTGCAGGGCTGCCCCATACCCCCAAGAAGGTTGAAGCCAGGGAGATACTGGTACGACAAGGACTCAGGGTTCTGGGGAAAGGTGAGTTTCTCTTTTCTTATGCTTGAAAAATGCATTTCCTTTTGTTTCTATTTTGACACTGAATTCCTGATTTGTTTGGTATGCGTGTGATGTCGAACAACAGGAGGGTAGAAAGCCTGATATGATCATAAGTTCTAAGTTGACTATTGGAGGAAAACTCCAGCGGAAGGCGAGCAATGGGAACACTGAAGTTTACTTCAACGGCCGGGAAATTACAAAGGAAGAACGAAAGTTGCTACAAGTAAGATTATGGTTTCCGTTTCATGACTCATAAGCTGATCTTTGGAGAAAATTTTTATGAAGCTCTTATTTTGCTGCTAAATGAATGTTAATTTAGATGTTACCAAGATTGATAGGCAAAATGAAGTGTAGAAATCATATATCGAAAATAGTTTCCATTTTTGTTACCGAAGGTGCGCATTAGTGTTTTTCTATGTGTGTTTGCGTGAGCATGAGAGAGAGAGAGAGAGAGAGAGAGAGAGATCAGCTCAAAAGAATCAAAACATATTTGAACATTAAACAATAAAAGGGAGAAAATAAAAAATGAAAATATGCATGGTCGTTAGACATTTGGTGGATAAGATAAAAATTTTAAGGGAAATTAGGAGACATTTATCCCGCAGCTGACAGTTCTTTCTTTAGTCATTCAAATGCAACTGGGATTCACGTCTAAGATGAAATCAAGCAAGTGGAAACGTATTTAGCCATAGGATATGGATTTAGAGCCAATGTAAAATTCAATATATATTTAGACAGGAAAATTTTGGACACTTATTGAGCTGGAAACTCGTCCGCTCAACTGTTTAATATCCGTACGATTTGATCTAACAAATACGGCAGAGATTTAAGTTACCACCTGTCAGTTAATGGTTTTGTTATAAATAACTACTGGTGTTGCTTCCTCTTGGTGTTTGTTATTTGAAAAATGCATTCTGTAGTTTTTTTCATATCATCTCATGAATATGAGCATGAAAAATGTTCTGAGGAATGCATTTGATAGGCTTATGTGAAGATAATATTTTCTGAATACAGTGGGCCAAGATACAATGCCCTCCGGGAACCATCTTTTGGCTATCTGACGATGGCTCCATTGTAGAAGAAGGTCAGAAAAATCTTAGAGGCAAAATCTGGGAGAAGGTAAACATTGGAATGAAGCTTTCTTGTGATCTTCCATCAGAAAACATCAATTTCTCACAGTCCTTTTTAGAACTTTGGCTCATTTTAAGAAGTAAAATTGATTTTCATATGCAGGCACAGACTCGTCTTTTGTGTTCGCTTTTATCGCTGCCAGTGCCCCATGTTAAAACAGCTAAGGATGCATCTATTTTTCCTAGATCTGTGCCAAAGTATTTCGAGGAAAAGAAAACTCAAAGACTTCTCTTACTTGGACCTCAAGGCTCAGGAACTACCACCATTTTTAAGCAGGTACAGGCATACTGTTGGTTGGTGCATCAGTGTTTCTAATGATTGAGTTGGTTTCTGATAATTATCTTTCAATCAAATATTTTCTGGTGTAAATTTGATAGAGGAGTTTTGGTTCCAAAGAGGGGAAAAAATGATTTTTTCCTTTTCATGTTCATGTTACAGGTCCATATATAAAAAAATGCAGTGTCTTATCTGTTTCTTTCCAATCGAAAGGAAAGCTGAAATTCAATCATTTTTTTATGCATGTCAGTTTTCAAATGTAGTATACCTATACATAGTCACATTTAATATTTTCCAGCATACCAGAAGTACTCAATCACATTTAATATTTCCCAGCGTACCAGAAGTACTCAATATGAAAGTGTGTTTATCTCGTCATAATCCCCAGTAAGTTGGCCTCCACATGAAGACTACATCGTAATCTACAAGAGAACATCTGTATGATACTGTGCACTTGAGCATGATAAGGATGACCCGTCAATTAATTCTTTTGACCTTGACATGGAAGTTACAATGTTTTATATAAGATAATATCTGCTTGATGCTAGGGTTTTGAGCATGATAAAAAATGACCCTCTAATTAAGTTTTTCATCTTGTTAGTAATCTAGCTCTGGTGAACATTGTCTCTGCTGTCATTTCTTTGCTCCTCACATTACATTTGTCACATCAACTCAACAGGCAAAGTACTTGTTTGATAAATTCTCTCAAGAGGAGTTAGTGGATATGAAGTTCCTAATTCAAAGTGACATCTACAAGTACCTGGGTGTTTTGTTTGAGGCAAGAGAGCGTTTTGAGGAGGAATTCTTCTTCGAGAACCAAACAGCTTCACAGGATCATCTAGGTAGATATCCTCTGCATTTATGTACATTAGATTATCTGTGCGTTCATACTCCATAGGCATATTTATATGTTTTTCACATGAGCACCTGACAAGTGACAACAGTATCACAATTTTTTGTACGATATTCTTTTGTGCATTCTTAATCATAATGACATGCATAAGCCCATCTGCGACCACCCTATTTGATGGACAATTATATTCAGGGGAAGATGAAGCAATAAAGTGTTCTTCCTTGTATTCATTAAACACCAGACTCAAGCACTTTTCTGACTGGCTTCTGGATACCATTTCTACGGGAAATTTTGATGCATTTTTTCCTGCTGCAAGTCGTGAGCATGCCTCAAGTTTGGTTGATGCCTGGAATGATCCTGCAATTCAGGAGACATACAAGCGGAAGGATGAAGTGCATGCTCTTCCAGGTGTTGCTAATTATTTTCTAGACAAGGTAAGGGTTCATGCTTTGCATGTGATTGTTTAGCCACTCTTTAGTGCTCATGTTCCAAAAACATGGTGTAACTTTACTTCTCTTCAGCAATTTTGGTTCTTGTTTTGAACTTTTTAATGATAAAAGAAAGAATCATGGAACAGACAACTAATATTTTTAATCTGACCCAGTCTATCAAGTATCTTCTTTGATGACCGTTCTCTAGACATGCTTTTCTACTATCCTTTCTTTTTCTCGGATGAAAATTCCAAATTATTTAGCTCTGCTTCTTTGTAATATGAAACTGTCATTTCTTTTCTTCTGGGTTGTAGATTCTTATCCCTTCGTTTGTCTATCATTTTTCAGGCAATGGAAATATCAAGAAATGACTATGAACCTTCCGAGATGGATATCTTGTATGCTGATGGATTGTCTCTTGGTGATGGTCTTGCATCTATGGATTTCTTATTAGAAGATAAAAGCCAAATTTCAGTGTCACTTGATGGGAACCATGAATCATCCTCACCACTGACAAAGTAAGTCTCTTTACTTTTGACTTTGGAGACGTGAGCAAATCAAAAGACCAAGGCTCTCACTTATGTCCTACAATTCACAGGTGCCAACTAATTAGACTGAGTTCCAATGCGTTGGGCGAAGGATGCAAATGGCTAGAAATGTTTGAAGATATGCGTGCGGTGATATTCTGTGTTTCACTGAGCGACTATGACCAAGTGGTAGCTGCAGGGAACTCGTCTCCTCCACAGAACAAGATGTTGCTAAGCAAGGAGTTGTTTGAATGCATGGTTCGACATTCTTCTTTTGAAGACACTCCATTTGTGCTCATCCTCAATAAGTTTGATGTCTTTGAGGAAAAAATCAACACTGTCCCACTCACAGTATGTGAATGGTTTAAGGACTTCAGACCCGTGAGATCAAGTTATGCTAAACTTGCAAATCAAGCATATTTCTACGTAGCCAAGCAGTTCAAGAGCCTGTATAGTGAACACAGTAACCGTAAGCTGTTTGTGTGGCAAGGCAATGCCAGGCAAAGGAGCAACATTGATGAAGCTTTCAAATTCATCAAGGAGGTACTCAGATGGCATGACGAAAAGGATAACAGTCACTACATTGCAGAAGACTCTCAGTACAGCACAGAGGCAACTTCGACGCCATGTGTGACACAAGATTGAATGTTCTCTATTATCGAGCGTATGGCAAGTGCGTCAGCCTTGATGCTGAGGTGGGAGGCACACCCAAGGGGCTTTACTACTACTCCCTAATGGGTTTTAGCCTGCCTCTTTCAACTGGTTCCGGGAAGGGGGGGGGAAAAAAAAGCCTCAACCAGCGCAGACAAGTGCTGGTTATTTGAAGATCTTTGGCAGAAAATCCTGGCTCATTGTTGATGTTGTGATATGTGGTTATTGCAAGTTTCTGCATTAGGGTCACTGTGCTTTAGGCAATGGAAACGATATTGAGGTTATGCTCTGGTTGCCTAACGGGCGCAAGCCTCCTTTCTCCTCTTCTTCTCTGGAGTCTGGATCTTATCATTTTATCTGTTATCTACATGGGCATTGGAAACCTAGTTAGATGGGACAGCTTAAGCAATTCTTGCCAAAGGACGCAAGAGTTTAATATCCGTGTAACACTTCTTGCTGCTTCTTCAAGAAATGTGGGTGTCACTCCCTTGCACAAATTGATACGCACGATGTTGTCAATGTCGGTTTTGAACAAGTATTGCTTATTGGTCCAACATCAATCAATCTGGCTTGCACGGGTGGCACGGCTCCTGTCCTCTCTGGAAATTTCAAGAAAATTCAAACTTGTTCGCGTTTTGGTTATATCAATACATGTTGGGCACCTTTGTCTAGAAACTAGAAAAATTCGTTCTTCGCGAAGTCTTGCTTGCCCATTAAAATAAAATAATTCAAGAGCCGGTTTCTAGTTTCTGGACCGTTGTAAAGATCGGGTTCATATTTCAACATTTTACCACATACGTTATTGCAACCCTGCAACCGCCATTGCAGTTGAAGTTGGGGATGCTGTTGACTCTCTCGCTCTTTCTCACACAGGCTTCTTGGAAGATCAATGTGATCCTTGTCTTCAAGTGGTAAAGCGTGCAATCACAGTGCGGTCACGGTGACATGAGAATGATGCAAGGGGAGAGAGAAAAATTCCACATCAAAAGACGATGAGCTGTTGCTCGTCGTTTTCATTTTAAAGCACCAGACTCCACTCGTCTACACTCTTGCAGTTGCAGGCTTGCAGCTGTCAAAAATGGATACATGGACCCCCCATTAACACTCGTTCATCTTTGAACCGCACGAATAAACTTAACCACGGTTTATTATTTTTTAAGATAGATTTTTAAGCCGATAAGCTCACAAGTTACTTATCTGAAACGAAAATTATAACTTGTTTGAGATAGAAACATAAAAAATAGAAGCAAAGATTTTGTTCAGTTGAAATGATCAACGGCCGTAGTGGATTGTCCTGGGTGAAATACGATAGTGGATCAAGTGGTATTAAGCCACATGAGTTGCAGAAGCATTAAGGACATGAGATATTTCAACTTTTTTTTTTTTTTTTGCTATGTATTAATAACCTCAACCATCCAATCCAACTGTCCTCCTCATAAAGACGATAGTCCGTCCCCGCCAATCCTCAGAAAGCTCCCGTAAATCGGCATCTCTGCTTAGTCCTCACCATTCTCACTGCAGGCGTCGTTCAGATTTACTACCATCGCCCCGTTTAGCTCTCTCCCTCTCTCTGGTGGCCATGGCTCCGAAGGAGAAAACGAGCTTGGGTGTTAGTGTTACACCATTTTTGTTGGTGGTGCACCTGCTGGGTTTAATAGCCACCGTGCTCATGCTTGTGTGGAACCTGCAATACAGGGGAGGTCTTTCTTTTAGTGCTCAGGATAAACAGAGGATCTTTAACGTAACATGATCTGAGTTTTCCTTTCCCGTTTTTCTAGTCCTTACGGGATAAGGTTTGTTGCTACAACGTATGCCCACTGATTTTTCGGTTCTTCTGCTCCTTTGATGTACAGATTCATCCAGTTTCGATGTTTATCGGGGTTGTCTTTATTGCTGGGGAGGCCAATGTTATGTATAAAATGTTGCCTGCTCCAAAGAAAACGAAGAAGCTGGTTCACTTGCTGCTGCATCTTGCTGCTCTTTCGTTGGGCATCCTGGGAATCTACGCTGTTTTCAAGTTTCACAATGAGATTGGTGTTGCTCATGTGTATTCACTCCATTCATGGATGGGTATAACCACCTTTTGCCTCTTCGGCTTACAGGTACTTCCATATAACGACTCTAGAAAGAGAGAGAGAGAGAGAGAGTTCCTCTCTCAGTAAGAGAGAGAAAGAGATTTCAACGTTACGATAACATACAACTAACGAAAGAGAGAGAGAAGACATCCGATAGTATGGGGACAACCGAAGACTTTAGAGCCATAGGTAGCCGAATTGTTGGCTCTGTGGATCTTTCTACTGGTAGCCGGCACAGATACCTTTTGTGTTTTTCCGCTTATCCATAAAGACCATTTGTGCTGAAACTTGTTACAGGTTAAGGGGAAATCCCTCATCCATCTTACCCTTGGTATAGTCCCACATGGGTATAATAGTGCACTAATCTGAAGACAGGAAGTAGTGTTAACGTTTCCATTTTTTTTTCTTTCGACTGGATAAAGTGAGAAAATTAGTCAACCTAACTTTTCACATTTTTCATCTATCATGAACCATGCGTTTGTTGTCTTTGGACAGTGGCTCTTGGGTTGCTTATCATTCTGGTATCCCCGATTATCAACCCCACGGAGGGAACAAGCGGTGCCTTGGCATGCACTTATGGGTATTACAATCTTCCTTTTGACAATTTGCACAGCAGAGACTGGGTTGGCTGAGAAGTTCATATTTCAACACCTGGTTCGTGAAAGAGAAGCATACTTGGTGAATTTCCTCGGACTCATGGTACTTCTCTTTGGTGCTGCAGTAGCATTCTGTGTTACCCATTAGGTGATGAAGGAAAAACTTCTCTTAGAAAAGCATACTTGGTGAATTTCTCTTAGAAAAGCATACTTGGTGAATTTCCTCGGACTCATGGTACTTCTCTTTGGTGCTGCAGTAGCATTCTGTGTTACCCATTAGGTGATGAAGGAAAAACTTCTCTTAGAAAATTACTCTCCAAGGACTTTCCTTGATATGTAAATTACAGTTGTTGTGTTTGACACTATTGACCTATTTGCTTCTCCCAAAACGTCTCCCTCGATTTTGTTGTTCAGTTTACTTTACTTACTGCATTTAGTCGTTGGAGTAGCCAACTGTACTTTGGCTCATGCACACGGCAATCAATATATACTGCACAAGGTCTGAGGTTAAGACGATTATGAGTCCGCAAGACTAAAGAAATACTTTCATGAGCATAGACACGTTCAGTCACCACAATAACTAACAGAGTAATACATTATTATGTGTACGGAGCTTAATTAAGAGGCTGCATATGCCTATTCCTCGGCCGAAAATTGTATCTCCGAGAGACAGAATCAGTAACTGAGTTCTCTCCTTTTTCCTCTGGAAGATGATAATCAGGATCTTCATGGATGTCTTCCTCCTGCAGTAACTCTCGTTTCATCAACGAAACAAGCGCTGTATCATCCCCAGTGCATAATGATGTCATGTCATCTTCTGCAAGAAGAAAAAGATGAAGGTTAAATTCTAACTTAAAGAAAGGGCCATGTAAATACCTGATGATTTGTTCCCACCATAAGCTCCTTCTATGGCATTCAGTTTCTCTATTACTGTCAACAGCATCCTGTGATTAAGAATTTCATAATCCCTGCAAAGTCACGGCATGGCATGTCAGATATACTGAACTACGTATAGAAAATGATAGATACATCATAGTGCCTAATTCTCACCTGAAACTGAAAACAGAGTACACAATCTGAATCAAGGCAGCTGATAGAAAGGATAACCGGATTAAGAAGATTTTAGATGAAACCCAAGATTGCTGATCAAGATCATTAGCTCCAATCCGAACTAGCAGGATTTCTACAGCGAATACAATGCACAAACCTGCAATTTGGTCATGTTATGGATGAAACATCAAGTAAATTCGTTTGAGTCGTTGATAACCATTTTTTGGTTTTCAGAAGATTTCAGGTTCAACTTAGACGTTCATGCTGAACAAATTCACCGGATTTTATGATTATAGAAAATCTCACCAAGGTAAAGCCGTGCTCTAGCACCAAATGTTTGTTTTGCACTGGTCATCATATAGATAACAAAGACCATGCCTGAGTAGAAGAAAAAAGTTTTTATGGCGCGAGATTCCAATAGAATGGCATTATGCAACGAAAATAACTTCTCTAGAGAAGTAAACATGATTGCCTGCTTCTTTTCGAATGCCTCCTGAAAATAGAAATACGTGTATCCATGAGTAAAACAAGTTTAACTTGGTTTTTCCAAGAGAAAGTTTCTCACTGTACAATAATGAATTGAAGACTAACCTGTGCAGCCAACATGGACACTGAATTTTCAACAAGGCGATCATGAGTCTCGTGAAGCTGCTCCTGCCGTCGAAGCAGCTCCTCCTGTTGTTTCTCGCCAAAGTCTGCCAACTTCTGCAAATTGGACCTGCAAGTGAAAATAATGTGCCAATCTCAGGCACTTTTTTTTTTTCAACTTAATGACAATTGCAAGTTCCAATTTTGTGCAGACTTTAGAATAAGAGAAAATACCTGCTTTCCTCCAGTACTTGTGACAGAAACTGGGTAATAGAATTGAGCCCTTGAAGGGCTTGAGACTGACCATCCAGGAGCTGCCTCTGTTTATCCAATGATACCGATGCAACATTTTCAATATCATCTGCTTTGTCTTGAAGGCTCTTCATCTGCAAGGACATGCTATCGCCAACCTGATATATTTCCCTTTGAATTTCCAGTGTTCCCCTCTGCAGCTTTGCAATCCCCTGATCCAAACTCTCATAAGACTCACTAAGGAATGCCACGCTGGAACTAAGCCCTTCTTTCATTTTTTCTTGAGCTTCTAGTACCACTGACTGTGACGCAGCGATCTCTCTGGACTGCTCAAATACGGCTGTTGATTTGTCCAACACCTTGCCTATGTGGTCCTCAACAACTCTAGATGTACGAACCAGTTCTTCTGTCTGCATATCAATTGAAGTTAATGAATCATGAATCCTGTCAGAATCTTTTAGTAATAAATCGGACTTTTCCTCTATAGCCTCCAGTTTCTCCTCTGCATAGCTGGCTGACCTTTGCAACTCGTTCACCAACCTCTCCGTTTTCCGCTTGAATGCTTCAGACCTAGAGACATCACAAAGAGAATTCTTCACCGACACTGAGAAAAGAAAAAAAAAATTCAAAATAAAATGAAAGTTGAGCAACACGTAACTGCAGCTGATGGCAAATAGCGTTTGTTTCAAGGAAAAATTGGAGATAGATGTTATGCTGAAATTCATCCAAGTTTTTCAGGCACTTGGCCATGGGAATAGCAGAATCGCAAGCACAGAAACCAGGTCTACCGGAATCCTTCTGAAAACAATCACTCAAATGCCATGCTAGCCTAGACTGCTTCTCTTGGTTTCCAATTATTTCACCACAACTTGAGAACAGCTTCTGGTAGGCTTCTTGCCAACATGAGTTTGAAGAAACTAATCTTGATTTAGCTTTCTCTACCAACTCAACTCCCTTGGGATTGTTCATATTATCCATCGAAAATTCGGCATTCATAATGTTTGACACCATAGGCATCTCTTCAGAATTTGAGGATGTAGAAGATGAAAACCAACTCCATGAATAGCAGTTGCAGCAACGAGAGATAAAAACCAATAACGTTACGATTTGATGAAGGCTACCCATTAGCTGTTTTGGGTTCCTCTGCAACTTCAATCACTTGATCGCCCTTCACTAGTTCACATGGAAGTTGGCACGCTTTTTACAGAGTTCCCGGGAGTCCAAGCCTGAAAGATGCAAACAAGAGGAAAAACATGACAGAATAAGAAAGAAACCCAGGTGGTAACGAGGAACTTAACAAAATAAGAAAGAAACTGATACAACCAAACCAGCGTGCTCGCTAATCCCGAAGTGATATGCGTCATTAAGAAATTTAAGATAACCGAAAAAAAAAAGAAAAAGCGAAAAAAGAATTACGGGTCTCACACAAGTATTTCCAGCCTACCTTGAAAACAAAAGGTTAATTTCCTGTTAAAAATTCGCCATTACTAGAAAGTTAGAAGCAAGTTTTCCGCTCTTAAATTCTTAATCATTGAGCCCAAAAAAGTTCTCTCTCTGGTTTTCTTTCCTTTTCAAAAGTGACGGCGGCATCTGTTGTTACGTAGCTTGCACAAGGGGTAAAGCAAAGGGAAAGAAGACAGACAATTTAGGGCTTTAAAAGTATAGAATTTCCGTTTCAATAAGTATAAACTTCCATACGAAGTGATAAATTTACTATGGTTGGAGAAAAATCGATCTGTTACTAAGTGACTAGACATTAGACAAGAAGGGGAACCGCCGATGTGAACTACCGAGAAGGCAAGTGTTTAACTTGCTAGCGAACATGGCAGTCTTCTTTTAACAGACCGTAAAGTACGTAGACATTGCAGGACCCGCATGGAGGAAGCAATGACGGGATGTGCACTTGGGGAAGCATGCATACCTCAATCTTCGTTTTCTCTTCCTTCTGGTTATCTGACTCTTCACCTGCGCCTTCATTATTTTAAAGAACATTGCCTTCATTATTTTAAAGAACATTGCCTTCTAGGAAGAATGGAAGTCGAAAAGGTGCGGGCGAGGTAGGTGGCAACAACTCCTCGAGGCTTGTGAACTCGAGCGGAGGAATGATTTCTTCCTCATGGCAAGGAAAAGTCCACTTCAGTTCTCATGACGTTGGTTGGCTTGGGAGGGGACGCTTCGGTATCGCGCGTTCTCCCTCTCTTGGATTTGCGTGATTTTTTCTCATTGGTAACAATCCCGTTTTTGTTCATACGTTTTTCATTTCATCATGCTCTCTGTCTTGACATACTCTCACTTAATTTTAAGAGGATTTAGTTCATCTCCATTTTATTGTCATTGAAAGTTCCTATATTTTAGTTGAGCTTTCCAAATCGCTTTCTGAGGTTAAACCCATTAGCAAAAATTGGTTTTCTATTGAAATGATATTATTAAAAGAATGTAAGAGTTATGTAAAATAATGAACAAAAATTTTGGAATAATATGAACCTTTTCGTTGAGGATATAACTTGATAAGTTGCTGATGGTATGAAGCCAAAAAAATATTATTTTAATTCACTGCTGGTGACTTCTTCAGCCTTTTCCCTCACTTATTATGTAACATTTTGTCACCTACTTTATATATTTTTGTCCACTCTCTGTCTCCCTTCATGCACCCAAACACGTTAAAACAAAGGCCCTAGACAAGGACAGAGGATGCTTCGCGAATAAAATCACTTCAAGTTTAGTGCACAAACAGAGAGGAAAATGTAATAATATGGAAAGGGCGGCAAGGTCTTTAACGAATATTGTTTTCTTAGATATGTTTTCCAACCGCCTAAACATGGACCATTCAACCTTGTTCTTACTACTGATGAGCAAGCTTATTACTGAAGAGCATAGCATAGCTGGTTGGATTGAAGTGCATGGGTGTTGTTTCTCTGGATTGCATACAGTAGAGTTGAAAGGTATACCATAAACCAACCAAGTCCCAAAACAGCCCTAGTATCTCGAGAAAATGAGGAATAAAAATAATCTCGCCCCTCACTTCTTTAGATTGCATACAGTAGAGTTGAAAGGTATACCATAAACCACCCAAGTCCCAAAACAGCACTAGTATCTCGAGAAAATGATGAATAAAAATAATCTCGCCCCTCACGAGCTGCCATCCACCTCCTTTCCATAATTTGTCTCCATTAAGATGTTGCGAGAATATAGAGAGCCCAGTTAAATGGCCTACTGGAGGAAATCTTCAAATGCTGGTCCAGTTAAGGATCTTAGTTTCCATTCGATTGGATGACCTCTTTTGAAAAGTTTTTCTTTGTTTTCTGAGCGGCTCCTCACTGATTGTGTTCTTACTCATGAGGACGTTTTGCTTATTTTTATTGATGTTTTTCTAGCGCATCAGTTAAAACCTCTTTTTTTTTGTGGTGAAAGTTTTGGAGTGTCCCTTGTCAGTCAGTACATTCATGGCTGAAGAGCAAAGAAATTTTGTGATCCAAAGGTTTGTAAGATGCAACATTTTTGCTCTTCAAAGTAACAGCACAGAAAACCTACAGTGGTGTTCCTCCAAAAAGTTTTAGACTGAAATGTTGTATTGAATGTTGTTCATGTCATTACATGCATAGACAATCAATTAAATGAAATTATAGAGATGTAACTACATGTTAATTTCATTGCATACAACAGAAATACTTAGATCTCATTAGTATCATTATGTACATGTAATTATGATTAATTAAATGAATCTATATACATGTAGCCAAGTAAAAGTCATTTACAATTTAATTTCATTGCACGAACTACAAGGTGTAACAGAAGGACTTAAATCTTGTTCTTATCATTACGTTCATGTGATTATAGTCAATCAAACGAATCTCTATAGATCCGCTATGGTGAGAACTGATAACATTAGTCTATAAATAATCCAGTTAAGGGTCAGTTAGTGTTCTCCTTCCCTGAAAACTGTAACAAATGATCTGTAACAGCACACAGTGCTTCGATCTTCCATACAAATGCCCTTTCCTCTTCTCCTTCAAAGAAAAAGCCGTAAATGCCCGAACATGCATGTCAATTAAGATATTCACATCGTACGGTGTGTTTGTGTGATTAGTTTAATAGAAGAGGGGAAGCTTGTGGTGATTATAGATATCCTTTGACATATCGCTCTTTTCCTAAATGTTCAATACATATATAATTAAGAAAAAAAACAAAAGAAAAGTTAAGGTTGACGCACGCATGTGTGTGTACTTGTACATAGAGAGAGAAAGAGAAATTGGTAGAAGGGACACTTAGGTCAAAGATAAAAACCAAACCCTTTAATTTCTTTTGGTAAAAAATTATTTTAAATAATACATACTTTGGTTCGAGTTGTTTTTATGGAAAATGCGGATTCTTTTAATTATCAAAATGTTACGCTATGGGGGGCATTCATCTTTTCTTTATTAAAAATACTATTAAAGTCTAACAAAATGATCAATTTAATATATGTTTCGCATCAACCTAATCTTATGATCATATTAATAAGGTTAGATTGCAAAAGAAACATTTTAAACATCACAATTAAAGCGTTTAGTTTTTATCTCTGACCTAACCATCTAGTTTTTACTAATTTCCAAACAGATTTTACTTGTTACCTATGTCCCATAACACATAGATACGAAAGCTTGAAATTACACACACGGAAGCCAAGTGAATACAGCACCATCAGAGGCGAAGCCAGAAATTTTTGAGAAAAATCCAACTTAAAGTTTTTAAACTTTAAATAAGATGAAAATATCATTTTTCACAAATTTTTTTATAAAATAAGTGAAATTTTTTAAAATTTACATGTAAATTTTAAAAAAGAAAAAGAAGTTGTGCGGCCATGCAAAGCCTACCCTGGCTCCATCTCTAGGCACCATCGACCAAGTCAGGACACAAGACTTTACAAATTGACGCAAAGGAACGTCCAAAGGCCGACGCTGGTGAGCAATCACGAAGTCGGCAATCATATGAGCCGATACACATCTCACGTTCAAGTTGGTTAAACTCACCTTTTATCGCGTCGAATCCATCCCGTCGTGACCCGTACCTTCGTTGTCATGCGGACAATATAAAGTTGAGTTTTGTCAAATGGCAACCTCAAGTATTGCATATTTCATAAGGCAACACATTTAGTGATGTGACAAAGATACATTCGAGTTCGAAAACTTGTCATTCGACTTCCCTCTATGTCCACTTAAAGCAGCTCAATGCAAAAATACTCGTGCCTTTCCACAATTCTTTTCAGAAGCTTTTTTCTCCTCAGCGCTGATCACCAAGCCTCGCATGAACAACACCGTAACAAGACAAAGCACATACAACACATGGCAAAGTTAAGAACTAATTGAGGGCCTTAAACTTAACATCCTTGGCATTCACATTTTACCAAACATGTCGCGGTTATTCCAGCAAAAGCTTATGTGTACATTTGCAAAATAGTCCCCATATATTGTGGGATCTGGTGAAGTGAGTTCCACGCATATCCGATGTACTTGACAAACAACTAGTGCAGTAAGTTCCGAAGATAAAAAGCAACTAGGCTAACAATGTTTAACATTAGTGGTTCTGTCAAGGCCATCAATCAGGCCGGTTCCTCTGGTGCATGCTAAAGCCGGTCACCACCAGCTAATGGTGGTGGAACATGCAAGCTTTCTCAATGGGCGTGATTCATATTCACAAGATCCACCATTCTTCACCCGAAAAAAGACACAAGCCGGCCTGCAACAGGAAATTCCGGAAGAGAGAACAACAGGGATGCAATTATGCCATCTTGGGGCAAGTTGAGGCTGCCATAAGCACCCCAGGGAGGGAAAAAAAGACGGACACAAAGAAATAACGAAAGAGAAGCCCTTTACTTTGAACGTAGCTAATGCCAATACATATTTTGGGACGTAGAGAAAGGAGTCGCATGATACAATGTTCGATTGAAGGCTTCCTTGTCTCCAGCTACTGGTCATGGGTTGGCCTCAACCATGGAGCAAACACCAAAGAATTTTCTCCAAACGAAAGAATCACGTTGTTGATGCGTATGAAGGGGGGACTCTAAATTTCGATCTGCATCATGAGAGATTTATATTTGCGTCTTGAAATTTTCTGTGGTACCTTCAAGATTTTCATAAATCAGAAGCTGTAGTCAGGCTCCACGTCCATGGCCCATGCAAACTTGGCCAGCAGTGACTTATTGAAAATCTGCAATCATATACAGTACAGCCAGATCAGTAAGGTAAAATAGAAAGACAGACCAAGAGGAGGATGGAAATTGTTCTCACCTTCTCAATAGGAACCTCGTTACGCTTACACCACGCAACAGATATCCGTGGATCCATATAATTGATCTTTGATGTACCCAAGGCAACATTTTTCATCTCCTCTTTAGTTTTTGTATCCCTATCTATCTTTTCTATTCTTTCTTTACATGATGCAATTTTCTTCATTATCCTGCATGCCAACAAAAGGTTAAGGTTCTACTACCTGTTCAAAAAGCAAATAATAAAAGAATGACCAAGATAGATAGAAGGTGTATCAATACGATTCAGGAGCCAATGATTTTTTCGGTGTTCCATCTGGAGCTCTTAGCGGGGGCTTCCCTTTCTTTGCTCTGCGGAGGTCCTCTTCCAGTGCTTCGAGTTCTTCCTATGATTAGAAACAGAGAAACTTGGTAGGACAATATATCGATTAACGCCTGCCAAACTAGCTGCATTTGAACCATGCAAAAAGAGGAAGGGAGAAAAAGAAGGCTAAGTAACCTGTGCTTTGGCTGCCTTCTCAGATAATTTTCCCATCTGTGCAGCATGTGATTTTGATTCAGCACGCTGGTGATTGCAGATAATTGCAACCTGCAAAAAGAAAAGCAATGGATATGGCATGGAACAATACTAAGCGAAAGCTTGAGATACAAAAGTGAATTGTTTTGTACAAAAATAGCATTCTCACCTTCTTATTTGCAGTTTGATAAGCAGAAACTCTTTCTGCTACAGATTTCATTTGCCAGCTTCCAGTAGCTTCCTCTTGCCGCAACTACCACCAGCAGGGAGAACATAGAAAAAGATAAATGTAATGAAAAAAAAAAAAGGTGGGCATGACCAGAAAAACTAATAAGGAATTTAGGAGAATAAAAAAGGCAACACGCATAGTTCAAGTTGTACTGGGCAGTCTACCTCCGTATCCAATGTGATGGAGGCATTGTATGTACGGAAAACTTTTGCCGTAAGGCCAGGCATGAGGTTTTTCAAATGTGCATTTAGTTTGGTTGTATCCAGCCGGTCAAAGAGATCATCTCCCTCTTTCTTACCTGTACAACAAAAAACATTATAGCAAGGCCCGGACATATATATTACCAAAGACTACCAAAAGTGTGCAAAATCCACTAACCGGCCTTGAATCTCCCAATTGCTTCATATACAGGAAGCTCAACTTCTACTGTGTTCCTATACCTGATTGAGTCTTTCCCAAGGAAATCAAACTGGAAATGAAAAATGTAAATTGTTCGATAACTGGTGACAAATAATGGTAGTTGATAGGCATGCAGTACCTTTGTTTATTTAACTATATTGATGTAACATGTTGGATTACCTCAAGTGATCTAGGAGGTTGCAATGTAACATTTTCCACTTTCAGAGTGCAACAACCCACCGTATCTGCCTCATCATCATCCTGTGAGAAATAAAACATCCAAAGCAGGATTTTCATGAACACGTGAGAGATTGTAAATGTTGTACACCTAGAACAGCAACAGAAATCACACTACAAAATCAGAAGTCGGCCTGTTAATACCACTTCCAACTATCTGGAAGACTTTGTCCATCTACCTAAAGGATATTACAGATGGAGCAGAAAAAGGCCCAGATAAATGGAAAATAGTCTATGATGTGAAGACACAAACTTAAACAGAAAATAAGTTGTCAAAGAATAGTAGATTAAAGTAAGAAATTTTGAAAATCAAATTTCAGTTTCAAAATCAGTATAGCTTATTTATGCAGTTGAATGCTTGAACTAGACAAATTTTGTATATACCTAAAGCTGAGGCATTTGCACTGTTAGAAGTTACATCCTTGAGAAATGGACAAAGGCTAATCTTTCAGTAAGAAAACCATCTTCTCTGTCCCAGACGAGGCTTAAGGTGCATGCATCTCACACCAAATGTTACCAAAATACATGCTACACGTTGAAATGAAGCATCTTAGTGAAAAGGTTTGGTAATGTCCAACCCGATATTGACCAAGTATACCTACACGGCTACACTGAGCACTGCAGTTGCACTCAAATATAGAGGTTGAGACACATTATTAAGTGCAATAATTCTTTACAATGCAGAACTTGTTGTTCCCATCTTATACCAATATAAAGTAGTTTTAAGATAGTAATTTAAAAGCATGAGAGCTTCCTCATTCCAGTGCTGTATGCAGCGCCAAAAGTCATATCTTATTTAATGTTGTAAAGAACTTTTATACCGTTAATGAGTAATCTGATTTCAGCTTACTTCAGAAAGAAAAGGGAGGAAAAAGATACAAGAGGAAAAAACTAGAAATAGGTCACACTTAAAATATAATCTTGTCATACAAAAATATAGCTGTTTTTCCAAAACAGGACTATCATTCTATCAAATAACACAGACCATGATAAGAGAAAAGTCAGTGCATCCAAACAACCTAAATGCACTCTCCAAAAACAAAGACTACCTTTTCATTTCCTGCTCTGAGAGCGAGCTTGTCAATAAGATAAGTTGCAACTGCTATTTGTCTTTGTGTAATGTCTGTTTTTGGATTGAAATGTTTTGTGTAAGTTCTCCTTATGTCATCAATGTAGTCCTGCCACAGAAAAGCTCCACTGTGTAACTCCAACAATAACATGCTAAAACAACACACCCTGAATGTCACCAAGACAAATGGAAATAAATTTAATGAATCATGTGGGAAAAATTTACCTTCAACTTTCTTGCTTTCTCATACTTCTCCTTGTCACTTTGCCCCTTCAAAGAACTGCTAGCCGCAAGGAAGACATACTTAAATTCTTTGGAGTTAATTGGATCGTTCCAATAAGCTAGCCACGTTACTGTGTTGTCATGCTTTACCTCCTTCCAGCTGTACTTCAGCAAAGTTAAACCAAATCAAGCCCCATTATGCAAAGAAAATGCTAATGATGCAAGCATGGCGATATAAACCTTTGCCCTGGAATTGGACATTCTGGAATAGGAGCACCTTTTCCAATGTTGATGGTAATGTCTTTCGGCATGATACGCCTTTTCAATTTTCCCATCTGAAGAAAAAACCAGTGATAATATAAATATTGAAACTAAGACAAGCAAAGAATCTGGCAGTTCTAGAAGAATTAGCAGCTATATGGAGAAAAAGACCTTAGGATGTTCTCCACGACCACGGAAAAGTCCAGGTGGTTCAACTCTAAAGTTGCCGACCTGCATAAGGGACAAAAATGGTTTAAAGCTTTTTGTTTAATACAGGAACATCCTAAAAGAATGCTAAATGGAAAATGAACAGAAGCTTCCTAGGTGACCAACATGGATTTGGACAATTAGAATAGAAAAAACTAAAAATTAATTTTGGCCACAATGATAAAATTAAAACAACTGCCATGCAGCTAAAGCATTTCCGTAAGTAAATCTCTTGAACCATCACCAACTCAGAGATCACATCTATGGTTCAGGTGGTTAACTTCAGCTGCATCTTCAGAAACATCTTTTGGGACTCAACCATGGGAAGCCCTTTGAGGTAATTAGGTTTTGAAGATCAAGAACTGGTGGATGGATCTGGTTCCCCTAGAATGACATTATCCAACCAGTTTTTTGCTTAACAAAATGGAAATGATCAAATAACAAGGATACTACTTGGTTTTATGCAAGGAATCACTTCCCAGATTCTCATGCAAGCTTAATCAGCCAAAAAAAGCTACCAAACAACAAATGTCAGGTTTCTTGCGTATTCATTTATTAGTTCACTGTAGTGATAAACCCACCAAACTAGTTCAAAGGAAACATTTTATACTCAAAGTCTAAATTCATCTTTGGCAATCGTTTAAACACTGCCAAAAAAATACTCAAACAAAGCAACATAATCCAGACGTTGCTCCTTTAGCATACACCATTAACAGAAAATCATTTCAAAATTTGAGTGACCAAAACCTTCCAAGTAGTCACCTCCTTGGCAGAGGATTCATAGTAATAGTAAAAGTAGAGTTAAGGTGTCCTATTGTGTGCCCCAGAAAACATACATAATCCGATGCATAGATGGATCTAGCATTTTTTTTTTCTGTTAAACATCATGCTTTGGTTTATAGTTGTAAGAAATAAATCACAGTTTTCCAATCATCAAATTTTGATGCATCGTGAGTCCTTGATATTTTATGAGCTTCATTTCCCTTCTTACACATTGGAATGATGTTATTCAAAACTTGTTACCATTGAATATTGTTGAAATAAAGAAAAGTTTATGTTTTAGGGGGTTCGGTGTAATATTAAAGAGTTATAGCTCTCTTTAATATTTTTATGTTTTTGCTTATGTTACTTTGTAAATCTCTTGTTTTACCCTAATCTCTCTTATAAGAAAGATTAGGGCCATCGTAATGTTAAGTTCTTTTGTTCTCCTATCGCACGGCTGCCTCTCTC
>JAANDH010000061.1:0-60931 GCA_011799765.1 Nymphaea thermarum
ATTGGCCATTTGGGTTCGGGAAACACTCTTGTATTTCTGTCCTAACTTGGGAATTTTAAGCCGGGATTGTGTCCGGCGGGTAAGAGTTGTAAGTCTTCTTATTCTTTAGCCTATTCGGAGCCTGCCCCAAGAGATCTTGGGAAGGGAGTTCGGCATTCGGCAGCAAGCTTAGGCAGTCCTAGCCGGGTTCCCACCACAATCTGAGAGAAAAAAAACCATGTTTCTGTTTAAAAACGTGATTTCACAAATGCTCCTTTTTCTCTCCAAAATTATTCCTCACGCTTAAGCCACTAGAATCCACCTTTTAACAAGCACGCCTCTTCGCATGTTGGCTCCATGTCCTTATTTTAAAAGCGTCTCCTTGACCACGACGGAAAACTGACCTAATCTCAAATTTGGAGGGGTCAAAGCCAACTCACATTTTAAGATGCAAACCCCTTGAAAATTTTCATCCTACACCCATAACTACTATATAAATATATAAGATATATATAAAGCAGTAACGGACTCTATTATACCGTCATTCAATCTTCTTCAAAATCCTAAGAAGAGATGGCAATACCCATAAAAGAGATGCCGTTCTTGAGAAGATAATTATGTTGTTTTAGTCGCATAACTGATACACCAAGCTACCTATCGGTCATAGATACAAATTGTTGCACCGGAAAAGGTGAAGGTACCTGTCCCATACATAAAAGTTAACTCTATTCCCGTCTCTATGTGTGCACATATGCCGGGCATGGGCATGTGTTTTTCATAAGAGAGAGAGAGAGAGAGAGAGAGAGAGAGAGTCTAACGTTAACCAATGTTTGAGAGACGGGAAGATGTCAAACATTGATCAGTCTTGCAGTAAACTTGTCGTCCCAACATAGTTTCAACTATTTCTTTTTAAACTTTAAAGCTTAAACGCTAAGCTTACGGGTGTGCTTGATAACCGTGGAGTTAAGATCGAGGGTCGGATCTGTCGATAAATTTACGGTTTTATCACACATCACATTTTAAAACCACAGATTTTGAATCCTCTTTTGAGGTGAAATCCGGTTTTGTTTTTTTCACTCGTGCATCATCCCCGGCGAGCTTCACCTCCTCACCGACCGCTCCTTCCACCCGTCATTTACCGGCTGACCTACCGGGCGGACGGACCAGCCTTCAACTGGAGACCTCTCTTACGGACGTATGGACGGACCACCCAATGCCTGCAACACCAACCCCAACGTTCACCCATGGCTAAGACCCTCGATTCTGCCAGCAGTGTGCCAGTGTATCCTCAACGAATCATATTCAGAAGAGTGGAGCTTTTTATCTTCGTCATGCCCATTTTCCCCAATCTCCATCATCTTCATCAAAAACCATTAGAAAAAGGAAAAAAAAAATAAACTGAAGAAGAAGAAGACTAGAGGAATGCTCAGGTCAGCAGGGACACAAATTTCAGGATCTGGTCTGTTGAGCTTGATCAAAACAAACAAAGGAAGAAAAGAAAACATGTGGCGATTCCGATCAAAAGAATGGAACGTTGAAAGAAAATATGAAAAAACCAAAACCCAGTGGAACCCTAACCACCTTCCACTAACCACCCAAAGGACGCTGCTAACTCTATCGCCCATGTAAACCAAGGAACGAATTAGCCGAGAGAGAGAGAGAGACCCACCTCAAACAGCAAATCCAAATACCCACCGACTGAACTCCATGGCCGGTCGTTCTCCAAATCTTGGCTTGCATGAGAGAAAAGAAAGAAATCCACCAAAAATCGTTTTCCGAATCTTGGTTTGAATGAGAGAATAGAAAGAAAGCCACCAAAAATTCCTTTTTCTGACAAAATGTGCCGAAAATCCCCGTTCGTGAAAAACTCATCTCATCAACCGAGATCATTTTTACAGGTCTAATTTCAAAACCTCGGATCTAGGATCCTCGGACCAAAAAATCGATTCAGGATCTAAAATAGGAAGCCATCAAACGTAACCCAAAAGCTTGCCGTGGAAAAAGGGTCCGTCTTTTCGGATAACACTTTTTAACGAACCTGTCAACTTATCTAACACCGCCTGACATAAGTACCATGGAAAAGGAACCACGATTAGACAAGGTGAGATGATAAACTCATTAACGATTCTGGAGAAAGGCGATTATGTACTTCATTTTTCATGATTACAAATGTCAATAGAATATAGCATATGAGGTACAACTTATTAACCAGAGAAAAGACACACTTCACTATATAAGGCGTAAGCCAGTGGTACCTTGGGAAAGGAACCACGATTAGACAAGGTGAGATGATAAACTCATGTACAATTCTGGGGAAAGGCGATTATGTACTTCATTTTCATGATTACAAATGTTGATAGAATATAGCATTTGAGGTACAACTTATTAACCAGAGAAAAGACGCACTTCACTATATATATAAGGCGTTGAGCCAGTGTTAAATTACAAATGGTTAACATTTTTTCCGAACCCGCTTAACTACGGTATCATACCCCCCCTCCAGCAAAGGAACTCCTGAACGGGATCAGGAAAATATCAAAAACGAAATCCAAAAACGCGAGTGACCAAAAAAGTAAACCACTATCTCTGTTTCCTGTCAATTAACCAATGTAGACATCGTAAATCCTTCTTGTCTGCATCCATAAAATTTTGGGGCTAGTTCTGTCAACCACAGTGGATCAATCCGAGTAGTGTTACGAACGTACTTTTGTTGTGTTTGCACCAGCTCATTGAAAACAATGCATTCCGGTTTCGTTCCAAATAGTGCAGATGATGGGTGAATCTTCACGGTCAAGCTACTTGCCAAGGCCCTGAAAATCACCAGCCAAATCAAACAGGCACTTCTAGATTGCTACTAGTGAGAGATGAAAAGATGTAAAAGGACAAAGATGCCTGATTGCAGCGTCGAAAAGAACATGTAATATATACTCTAAACTACAAAATACATCCTATGCATACTTATAGGAACCATCTGCTTGTCGCATCGCTGCATTAAGAAAGAAAGAGGCAGCAAGACATCTGCGGAACTGAAGCATATCATCCCCACAAGAAGAAATCTTCATGCCTATGTCTTTAACATGCCGACAAATTTGCCTGCAAAAAAGAAGAAGAAAAATAACCAAAAATATTATTTGCCAGATAGAACATACTGTGGACTTGTTTCATGGAAAGGGAAAAGATATCCAAGTGATTTAGAGAGAGAGAGAGAGAGAGAGAGAGAGAGAAAGAGAGAGAGGTAAAAGCATAAAAGCATATCCTCTCCACCACCCACCAAGAACTCCTTAAACCAGATAAAATATTATTTTTAAAGAAAGCTAGGTCTAGGTTCTTAACCAAACTGATAATTGAATGCTACACATCTCTCTCACTTGTACACATAGGATGAGACCATCTTTGTCAAACTTCCAGCATTTCGGCATGTGACAGGAAATTGGAGCCTGATGTATATCCATGTCAAGACACTAAATCTAAGGTAATTGAACACACAACCATGTCTTTGAAACTACCTTTTGCAAGGTGAATCTATTACAATCAGGGTCACCTTCACATTTTCTATACAAGCAAAAGCCCCACGAGGCATACCAAAGATTATAGAGCTACAGTTGATCAGCAAACAAGTGGGATCTTTATAAAGACGAGAAGTTAAAAGGACAAATTCACCAACATATTATAAGTTTATAACAAAAAACGCGGCTGACCTGTGAATGTCTAGAGCATGCCTTAATGATCTGCTATTGATGAAATTATCCTTGCACCATTTATTCAGTTTCCTTTCGCTAGATCTGCTTTTCACATCTGTGGAGATTAACCCCTCGGTCTTTTGCAAACTGTCCACAGCAGCTCGAAATACATTCACCAAAGTAATGTGATCACCATCTGAACTTAAAAAACACTTTGTAGCAGCCCTTGCCTGGGAATGCAAATCGATTTATCAACCGTTTCAAATCCAAATGCAAACACATGTGCAACCCATGAATGCCTGCAGCCTACATGTCTTGAAGCTACAGAAACTTATCTCAGATGGAAGCAAAGCATCGTGGCTTACCTTAATAACAACCCAGTACCTAACATGCATATATTTGGATATACATTGCACTGATAATTGGCAGTTTTCATCGATTATATTTCTATGATTAGATAAAGTTGCACATATGGTCTGAATTAGATGAAGAATACAAACCTGTTATCTCCTTATTCATTCATAGCAAGCTGGGACCTATCAAAGGCACATGGTTATACATCTTAAATATCTCTAATTCTCTAATACGGACATATTTCAGGTAGTGAATCTTCATAGGCACAGGAAGTTATATGGAAATCAGAGGCCAGGAAACTGAGGGGCTGGAAGCCTCTCCCTTAACTCTACCGGCTATGAAAAGAAAAATTCTCTGCTGATACCTTGGCAGCATTCTGAAATGTGAATCTAATTGGGGTGTCATAGTAGTGGCCCTGAGAGACTGCATACGCAACTCCCAGAAAAAAGTCAATGGACATTCATTTCCTTGTAAGGAATTGATGTTTACTTATGCTTACAGGCACAATTGGTGCAAATGATCATTTCCATCAATTTTATCCTATGGT
Source organism: Nymphaea thermarum (assembly GCA_011799765.1). Taxonomy (NCBI): domain Eukaryota; kingdom Viridiplantae; phylum Streptophyta; class Magnoliopsida; order Nymphaeales; family Nymphaeaceae; genus Nymphaea; species Nymphaea thermarum. The sequence continues at coordinate 4,561 of JAANDH010000061.1, forward strand.
GAGGAGTAACTTGTTCTCTAAGTAGGTGAAAATTCTGAACTTTGTTGGCTCTCCTAACTTGATAACAGGACCCTTAATGGACATGCAGCAAATGTTACGGCAAAACAGAGCAGGCTTTCATATGATTATTAGAACACAGCGAACATGGACAACCTAGAAATTAAAAGATGGCATTACTGACAAGTCAGATAAAATAGGAACACTCATAACTCAAAATAGCACACTCCTCCAAGCAAGGTTTCTCATCATCTCTGCATAAAAAGGTCATTGAATCAAGATACGACACAGATGGTATTTCAGTAAACACCTGAATCTATCATACCAGAAAAAGAAAAAAGATCAACCAGCATACAACCGAATGGAAGAAGTAAAGCAGACCTGTATATATATGGTGTTTCACTAAGCATTGCATGAGATAATTGCACAAAATATGACTAGCTACCTAAACAACCAAGATCAGCCATATTAAATGTACCTCATCAATCTTTTCCCTTGGGAAGTAAAAAATGGATTCAACTGACAACATTGCTACCGCTATTAACATTTCTTCCAAACAGTTGAAGGTGCTAGCCTGGATAAGCGCTTTGGCATACATGGCATCCAATGGTAACCGAGCCATATGATGCCCACCTGGATCTGACAGTTTACCTTCATCAGTCAGTGCTCCCAGAGCATACAATTGCTCCAAGGATTTCACAATGGCCAACCTGCATCATTTTCAGCATGAAGTTATGATACTAGTTTTGGACAGAAGCAGAAAAGCAATTTCCAGTATGGCAAAATGTCAGCTACTCATTCCGTTGGGAAAATAAAGGAAGCAAACATTTTCCATTTGAAACCTAACCATTTTATGAGAACAGTGCATGAGATCTAAAGACCGTTAAATCATGTAGGGAGAACATCATGAAAACCAGACAAAAACAAATCACTATAATCTTATAATATTGGTGTATCTTTATCATCACCTATGTCACATGGGTACTCTTCCCCGAACGGTACCGGGTGCGGTCAACGCACTGAAGGTCAATTTTGACCTTTTTCGAATTCGGTCAAAGTTGATCGAGTCTAAATCTGCCCGATTTTATTCTTAACGAGTTTTTTACCTTTTTAAGTTTTAAACCATTTTAACATGAAATTCTTCAAAAGTCGAAACCCTTAAGCCCAAAATTTTGTTCGTCTGCTTTGTTCTTCGTCTTCACTCACGCACGGCGACCGGTGACCATGCACGGCGGCAGGCGATCACACACAGCGGCCGGTGACCACGCATGGCGATCGGGGATTGCAGGTGACGATAAACGATCTCCGACGACGGTATTTGCTTGTTTTTTCTTCTTCTTCGTTCGTCTGCCATTTCTTCTTCATCTTCACTCACCAGCAACCGGTGACGACAGGCGGACGTTTTCCAATGATGGCAGGTGGGGAACGGCGACGGTATTTGCTTGGTTTTTTTTGTTTCCCTCTTTTTTGTTTGTCTCTTTTTTCTGTTTCCTTTTTTTCCTGCCCTTTTTTTGTTTGTTTCTTCTTTCTTTTCTTTTGTTTGTGCTTCTGTACACGCGTGATTTTCTTTGGCTCAGTTGAGCAGTAAATTTGCTCTTAGTTTTTGGATACAACTCGTGTCTTGTTTTCTGAAATGTGTTGATTTCTTGCTAGGTGCTTTTCATATAAGTTGTAACATTTTTGTTTGTAATTTTTTGATATATATATATGTGTCAATATGTTATTCTCTTTGAAATTTTTTGACATATATATGTATATGTGCACGTGAGTGTACGGCCGTACCCCCACACCCAAGTTTTTTAAAAATGGCTCGTACCCATACCCATACCTATGTGACATAGATCATCACTTAATCATCTGCCCTTGCTGCATAAAGAACAGAACAAAAAATTGCAATCAGATGCATCTTTTCCCAGATAGAAATACACTACTGTGTGAACAACTAAAAACAACATGCAAGTATGGTATATAGAATAAAAAATGTAGTACTCCTGGATAAAAAAAATTGCAGATGTGAAGCGATAAAAAAAGATGCCTCTTTAACAGAAACCACAATTATTGGTAAGAATTATGGACAGCATCAAATATTGCTAAGTAAAAAAAGGAGACTGTGTCTTGCCAAGTGATCATGTTGAAGATATAAAACCATATACATGCATTCTAGATTATACAAATAAGGACCATCTCACTTAAACAGGAGAGCCTCCCACCTTGATGGTTTATCAATGAAATTAAATCCAAGGACATCATCAATTCCTAAAGCCTTCAGCTGTAGGACAACATTTGAAAGGCTACATCTCTTAATTTCTGGTTCAGTAGAGTCTTTCAATTTGTCAAACTCATCTTCTGTGTACAAACGGAAACATTTCCCTGGGCCTTCACGACCTGCACGACCACTGAAACATTAAATGCTTGTTAATTTCCGGTTTACACATGGAATACAGTTCAAGAGAATATTATCAAGAAAATATAGAATCTAAAGTATTATTTTGTACCCTTGCAAACAATATAGTGGTATCTTTTTAGTTTTTAGTGTTGTATTTTTACATTTATGCCAAGCATATTTTTGTCTCTTTTGAACTTGCTATATGAATCATATGGGAGGGTCAGTTTTTCTATTTCGAGTTATTTCACATCAAAAAAGTGTTGGGCCCCAGACAAAACTATACATCAGCTCTTCTAAGGACCAATCAAGCTTTCTTCTAAAGCTTCCCCAATAACTTCCTCAATGTAAACAAGTGCTTTTGAGAAGCAGAAGCACCTCTAGGGCCCGTTTGATGCACAAGAAAAATCCTATGCATCGGGTGAAATTTGAACGGCAAGGGGAAATTCACCCCGATGAGTGGTGTGCGCATCAAACGCTGTTAAAATTCACCCGCAAATTCTGTACGACGAAGATAAAATTCACCCGAAAAAAAGTCCGAACACTCAGCTCAGACTTTCTGCAAAGTAAATTGGGGGTTTTCCAGATTTTTTTTCATTACCTAATTTTCCTTTCTTTCTTCCTCTGCAACTCTGTTCTTTCTCTCTTTTCTTCTCAAGTCTTTGCTTTTTCTTCCTCCCATGTTGTTTCTGTTGTTCTTTGCGTTGATTCATTGCTGTTTCATCACACACAACTGTATACTCCCTTGAACAGTTGCAGTGGTCTGCTGGTTCCTAAAGCCGCTTGCCTTGATTGCTAAATGTGGGCTCCTATTTGCTCTATTTGCTGTTTAAAGTGGGCTTGTGTTTGCTTCTCTCAAGTTCTTGTTGCTGTTTCCTCATACACAGCCATCGATTTGCTTCGACAATGTAGTTGTAGTTGTCCGCTGCCTCCTCCTGGTCCTACTTGTCCTATTTACTGTTGCAAGACACACTTGTCTTCAGTTTTAGGCTTGCAAGGTTGACTAGTTTCTTTATCTATAGAATCTAAAATTAGTTTAAACTTTCAAGTTATACATAACATTTTTTTTTCTTTGAAACATGAATCTGTGCTTATTTAAATTTATTTTTATTAGCTATAATTTGTTTGTCAGCTGTGGAATTATGATCTTGTTCCATATAGCAATGTGTATTTACCCTGCAAAAAACTACCCTGTGCATCAAACAGGGTTAATTTTACCATGTTAAATTCTACCTTATCATCAAACAAGGCCTCAAATTAGAAGAGGGAGAAATTTCATCCTGTAATTTTTTCCAAAAAAATTTACCATGGTAAATTTACCACGTTAAATTCTTCCATGCCATCAAATGGGCCCCTATTGGCATGTCTAAGTGCAGCATGACTTCGAATACCTTGGCCATTGTAATAAAGAAATTTTCAAATTTGTATGGAAACAACATTAGACATTTGACTGGCCTATATTTGTCACCTTTTCTTCTTCCTCCTCTTACTTGTCGTTCTTCTACTTCATATATGCTTCTCAGTATGTTGAGCCAAGACCTGCCACATTTAAGCTCAGGGCAAAGGCCATACTAGATAGAACGTACTATAACATCTTTCATCCACATTTTTTCTGATCTAGGGCTACACGAGGGGCTGCAGTGATCAAATGAAGAAGGCTGCACATACTATGGAGAACCAAAAGCTGCAGGTTTCACACAAAAGGTTTCCCTGTATATTGGCAAGCATGTAGGTCTCCATGATGGGAAGGGGAATCTTGTTAGTGTTTCATTTCCAGCCTCCAAGATGTAACAAAGAGGCCCCAAGAGATTTTCTTTCATCATATATAGATGAACTAAAATGAGAACTTGTCTAAACCAGTACCGCAGACCTTTTATTATCCAGTCTGACATGAATGATCGACAGAGACAAGACAAGAGATGGCAATGAAACGTAAAGAATAAAAACATATCCATGACTTGAATTAACAAAAAAAAAGGGAGAAGGATGTCAGTAGGATCTTCCGCTACCATCAAAAAGGACAAAAAAAGATATCCACCTTCTCTGAAGAGCTTGTGCTTTTGAAATAGGGATGATAACTAGTGACTCCATTCCAGTGTGTGGATGATAGGAACGTGCTTTAACCAATCCTGGGTCAACCACATACTTGATTCCAGGAATTGTCACTGATGTTTCAGCAATATTTGTTGCCAATATAACCTGAAATATCAAAAATCTATCAGTATAGGAACTTGGAGAACAGAATTCCCTTTATGAGTAGATGTGCTCTAGATAACAAGGAGGCATGAAAAAACACACAAGCAACAGCCCATTAACAAATAATGCATTGAAGGAATCAACAACCCAATGAACTTATCAGAGCCTGTACAAGTATCTCAAAGGAACTTTACACACAGTTGCTTCACAATCAGGCACCTCCTTTTGAACAATCAGTGATTCAGTTGTAATAGGAAAGTGCTATATGTCAAAGACTCAAAATTAATTTATCATGATGATGATAAAGTCCACAGACATTTCATTGGACAAGGCAATAACAAATAGATAAACTTAAGAGATTTACTTCTGAATACACAATTGTCAAGAGAAAAAAAAGCAAATAACTGTGATATTGTGTACATGGTGAGTGTTTCATATACAACGCCTGTACATGCACATGTTATATGATGCAAATCAAGGACAAAAACATGTACCTTTCGGAGTCCATGGGGAGCTGGTTTAAAAGCCTGCATTTGTTGCTCAGAAGGAAGCGCTGAATAAATAGGAACAGTGAAAATTTTTTTACTGTCTTCAGCTAAATGTTGACAACGATCCAGAACAAGTCTTTCCACCGACTCAATTTCTTCTTGCCCAGTTAAGAACACAAGTATGTCACCTGAATCCTCCTCCAAATGGATCTATTACAACTTGAAAGTTGAAACAGGAGTTACAAATTGAATCCATGATTCCACAAAATGTGCAGAACTAGACAAACTTACAGTATATTGAAGAAACAGCTTTAGTGTAAATTCAATACAATCAGCAAAAGAAAAAAGAATGATAATCAGCTTTTATGTCAGTGAGGTGGACTATGTGACACTCAGTCATATGTTCACCAAGACGCCTAGCTTTTAAAACCAATATTTTAAAACCAGTGACTCGGAAACGACTCATACTCATTCATTCTTGACTTGTTACTCAGCGGATCAACTCGATAGCTCAGGCTGGGTTTTGTTAACTATTGTTTTTAAAAGAAAAATAAAAACAATATATAACTTGTCATTTAAAAATAAAAAAGTCGTAAAATGGTTTGAATACATGTATAATTCATACCATCAAATAATAACTAAGTTATATTTTCTAATTTTTTTTTTCATAACCAGAAATTACACAATTAAGCAATAGCTCCTACTCTATAATTGCATATTTCAAAAAAACTGTGGCAAGAATCAATATGTCAATGAAAAACAAGTCAATACAAATCAAACACTAAGATTAATATATTCAACACTATCTAATGGTTAACAAATTCGACATGTATGTTAATGACTTAATGTTATCAAAACTAAAAAACCAAAAAGTAAAGAGTCCTAGGTCTTAAAAATTGAAATAAATACACTATACAAAAAGTTTGCCTAATTAGCTTTAACTTTTCATTTGTAATAAGCAAATTTAATAAATGAACAATGATTCTAAATTCTTATATTTAATAAGTTAGAAGATTCATGTCCAAAATTAATTAAGCAATTAATAAACAAATCACCTTGTTAATTACAAAATACAAAATTTACTACTGGACTACACTGAGTCAAACAAGTTTTGGCCGAGTCAAACCAAGTTTTGGCAGAGTCAAACAGAGTCATGGACAAGTCTGGCCGTTTTTAACAAAAAATGAGTCCCTACTGGGTTGACTCGGTAGAGGGTCGAGTTGCTCGGCGAGTTTTTAAACACTGCCTAAAACCACATATAAATAAAAAAATGTCAAAAGACACAGGACACAGCCATACTGCACAACATATAAAAGAATTACTACCGAAAAAAAAAAAAAATCTCTAGTTGCTGAAATATGTTTACTATGTCAGCCTTCAAAACGACCAGTCAGACATTACTTGATCCCATCCCTTAGTTTATGCAGGCGCAAAAAGCTGTCTTTGGAGTTTTGAGGAAAGAAAAGGGTGTAATGACATAGGCAGGAAGAAATAGTGTACTAAGGCTTCAAGAAAGGCTCAGCATTATGAAACATGTTGCCAACTTACCGTGCACCTTTTGCACTACAGACATCAAATTCTTAGAAAAAGACTATTTCATTGTTGAAAATTTTTGGTGGTTCACACTTCCCAGTTAGAAACTCAGGGAGTATAAACCCATTATGCCAACTTCTTACACCCACAAAATATCAACAAAAGCATTTGCAAGAAAGGAGAAAGATTTGTTTTTGCTTCTCTTGCAGGCTTCAGTTTGTGTCCGTTTCCTGAAGAAACAAAATTGATAGCTGGAATCCCATTAGAGGAAAATTTGAAGCAGAACCATACAAATGGAAAACCGCTTCTCTGTAAAATGAACCCAAATGTGAGAATGTAATTTACTTCAACGGCAGGTAAGACTTGTCCATTAGAAAGAATACTTTTTGTGTACATTATACTGATACCAGTTTGTTCTGCCGCGGACAGGAAACAGAATTTTGTTATGGAAGAAGACTTCATAAGAGGTTGTGCAATAAAAGCCTTCAAAAAGAATTTCCTTGAATTTCAAAAAAAAAAAAAGAAATAAAAAGAGAAGTACAAATAAATTTCAACCCATAAGTACCTGAAATATGGTAATCAAAGCTGCATCTATGTAGTCCTGCTGAGGAGTGTAGGTATACAGGATGTCCACAGGGTATTTCCGTCCTTGAATATGGACAGCTTTTGCACCACCAAGGTACTCAGAGAATCCCCTTGCATCAAGACTAGCAGACATGACAATCAACTTTAAAGGACAACCTGAGGGAGATGCTTGGCCCTTCCAGCCATTTCCTCTTCCAATTGATGTGTCTTCATTGGAGTCTACATTATCGATGTTCTTGACATTGTCCTTGTTCATGACTTGCTGTGACCTTGATTTTTGAACACTTTTCAAAATGCCTAATAGCACATCTGTGTGGACCGTCCTCTCATGAGCTTCATCAACAATGACAACTGAATATTTAGAAAGTAGAGGGTCCAACAATGCTTCCCTGCAAGCAAAAAGCAACATATCCACCTTGAAATTTCAAAGATAGCATACATTAGGAACTTAAGACAACGTGCAAGACCAAACATGAATAAATTGTTACGAAATAACTACTTAAATTGTAAAGGTTTCTTCATTAAAAACATTATAAAATTTGCTTTGGAAAAAAAAACTAACAATACTTTCAATAGCTTGACTAAGCTTTGAATGGCCAGGGGACCATCCTATTTTGAACCTTAGTTATCAAGATCAGAAGTCGAACTCAGGTTGGTCAAGGGCCTCAAAAGGCTAGTCAGGGCTAGTTGATCTGAGTTAGGTCTAAGATGGTTCACTAAATAATATTGGTAAAAGCACTAAAGAAAGGGTTGGAAGTAGGTTAAAGGGAAACTATTAAGGGAAAGAGGAAACTTGGTAAATTTTTATATCTGATGGTTCATGGTTCAAAACATATTTTTTATAAGAAAATGCACCTTGGAAACTAGTTGGTCAAAAACTAGTCCCTATCACCGGTGATGGGCCCAACCAACTAATACCTAGAGATTAGTCTGTTAACCAGCACCTAGGACAACTAGGCAATTAGAAGGACCAACTAGTCGCTGAGTTCACAGCTAAGCTGTGAAGTGTGAACTACCAAATTCCAAAACCCCAAACAAGATAGACAATCAAGAACAACAGGAAGCATGGTGATGAATGCAGAAAAGAAGTTCAGAGCTCAAAGGAAACAAAAAAATCACCTTAAAAGCATCCCATCTGTCATATACTTGATCCTCGTAGCCGAAGATGTAACATCTTCAAATCTAATAGAGTACCCAACTTTCTGACCAAGTTCAACACCACATTCTTCAGAAACACGCTTTGCTACAGTAACTGCAGCCACTCTTCGAGGCTGAGTAATGCCAATCACCTTACCATCACGACAGAATCCCCCATTAAATAAGAACTGTGGAAGTTCTACAACAAACACCACCCAAGTTAGCAAAACGGAATGGTGCAACCACTTCCTCACGTTCCAAGGAAACCAGAAAACGGAAAGCACCACTCAGTTCAATCCTTTTTTTTTTCTAACTGTCAAAACAAAAACACAACTGTAATGCCATGCTCCAAAATGTAGTGATCTATGTGAAAAAATAAAATGAAGGCTCTGAACTGCTCAAAGTATTACAAAGAATGTTTTGGAAAAGATTTTCCTTTTTAAAATAAGTTTATGAGGAACTTCCTATTTTGTTGTACAGATAGCTAGTCTTCTGCCTAGGCTCGCCTAAGCCCCTAATGCTTGACTAGTCGGCTAGGCTGGCTCCTAGGTAACATGACATGCAATCTGAAAACACCTAGGTCATTGCAAGGGTGCCTAGTTTCGCCTAAGCACTCTTTTTTTCTCTCTTCTCCTTCTCCTTATACTTCTTCTTCTCCTTCTTTGTTTGCAATCTGAAGGCTTTCTTCATTTTTCTTCTTCTCTACTTTTATTGCAGATTTTCTCTTCCTCAATCTTTTTGGTGTTGCATGTGATTTTGTATTGCAAAATTACAAGTCACGTGTATGTAAAAGAGAGCGAGAGAGAGAGATTAATGCTTTCTCTGTTTATTAGAACAATGATAGAACACAGTTTTATGACAAGCACTGTTAACATGGAAGTTGTAAGTATGTTAGGATTTATGTTCTCTCTTTTGAAGAAGAAAATCAGATGAGTAATTTTAGCTTTAGTTTAGGCTTTTCGGTTTAGAAATTAGAACTACAGATTTAGTTGTTGGTGTTTAGGAAATCATAAGATTTTGCATCGTCCATGATAATTGCAATGCAGCGACTTAGATTATAAACTTGCTTTTTATGCTATTCAATCTTTAACTTCAATTATTTAACTTTCTAAGTTATTCTTCTACACATTCAATTATGTTTAGTGCTAACTGCTAACAAATGTTCAATGTGCCAGTGTTTATGTGATTAAAAACGTTGTCAAAAGGAGCGTAGCCTTCTGTATATGCTTAACTAGTCACCAGGGTTGGCAGATTGCGTAACCTGGCTGTTACTGGCAAACTGCTATCTAAACACCTAGGTCGTTACCTGCAGCACCTAGGCTCACTCAAGTACTCAATAGCCTAGGCTTCTTTACTTCAACAACCTAGATGTTCTTCTTGTTTCTTTTAATTTTCCTTCTTCTTCCTCTTCCTTTTTCCTCTTCTCTATTGGAGGCACTTTTTCTTTTTCTTCTCTTTCTGCAATCTAAAATACTTACTTTTTTTTTTCCTTTTCCTGCTTAATGCAGATTTTTTTCCTCGCCACTTTTTATGTGGCACGTAATTTTTGCACTAGAAGTATAAATTAGTTTTATGTTGTCTTAGTATTTTTAACTACTTTGCATTTCTTGTTTAATAAAACTATAATATAAGACAGTTTTACGACAAGCAAGGTCAGCATGGAAGCTGTGAATATTTTAAAGGTTTATCTTCCCCCTTTAGAAGAAGAATACATTGGTAATTTTTTACTTCAGTTTATTTTTAGATTTTAGATATTAGAATTAGAGATTTAAGTGGTAGGCGTTTATGAGAACAAAATATTTTCCATGCTCTAAAGCATTGAAAAGTGTTGATAATAAACTGTATAGTTCCTCTCTTCACATTATTTAATCTTTAAACTTCAATCGTTCAATTTTATTAAATTTGATATTTCAATAATCTAATTATGCTTATTATCATGATGATATCAAATGTTTAATGTGAACACCATCATGCATTTAATCATTTTCTTGTTATAAGTTCATATCACCAGTTGTTAATTAACAAACACATCAAATTACTGTTAAATTTAAAAAAATTATATTGCATTTTACTGTTATTTTTCTTCCTTCTGGCACCACTTAATGTCCCTAGTCACAACTAGGCTCCAGGCACAAATCACTACCTAGGTTGCTTTAACCACATAGGTCGGTGTTAATGGTTTTCAGACTGTTTAATGTGCCTAGTCCCACCTAGGCTTGCCTAGGTTTTATGCTTACCCTTCTCTTGAAAATAAAAGTTTCCACTCAAAGGTGTTGCCTCGGTGTGTCTATGCCTATACCTAGGTGCCCTAGTAGATGGCAGATAACATAAACTCAATGATCAATAAAAAAAATTAATTTTATTTTATTTGTTCCTTTATCTCTTTTCTCTTCTTGCTTCGTGCTCAATTAAGGATACAGCTAGGCCCAGTTTCTTTTTCTTATCTTTTCGATTCCCATTCTTATTAAACCATCTTTGAATTAGTTGCATTGGGGAAGAAAAAGAAAAGATATAGATGCAATTAGTTTTGTCATATCCAAACTGAATGATCTAATTTGACATATCCAAAACTAACACATCCAAACCATCGTAACAGATTATTTAAACACAGTGCTAGATAATACATCTTCAGTGCATACTTGTAACCCTTGGATATAATTTCCTAGTCTCCAGACAAGAATTTACCCGAGCATGGAGGGAAATATTCAAAGGCATTCTCTGGTATTATATATTAAAACTCAAAAGGTTACTGAGAAAAAACTTACGTGTAGTTTTCCCACTTCCTGTCTCACCAACAATTACAAGTGTGTCATTCTTCCTCACTTCCTCCACAATTCGTTGCTCAACTACAGGAAATTCACATCCATGCATAGATCAGAGTCCAGACAAATGCAGATACACCACTTGCTAGAATAAACAGAAAACTACAGATTCTCAAGATAACCTTCTCTCCTTTGTCAAAGAACCCATTTCCCTGCTTTGTTGATAGGATGAATGGTATACCATAAAGCATGCTTGACATGCAGTTACATGATAATTTTAATTTGCTTAATGTCAATACCTGATGCTATGGGCAAGGACCGTCTTTGTTTTGCTATCTCCTGCCTCCTGAATCATGCAAACAAAGTACGACAAAGAATTCTGATTAGTTCATTTACAAAAAGATTAGATTGTGAATCATGCAATGCCACAGTTTCTAAATATGATACTTTATATTCAACAGTACCTGGATCATTGACTATGTCAGAAGCTAAGAACAAAAGCAGCAATAGCTATTTCAGCTACACCCTCAAATAAGAATAAGACAACAGAAAAACTGTCCCAAGATATCATAATGAGGCCTTTGTTGAAAAAGAAAGAGGGTTGCTGAACAGAAAAATCATCTAAGCTAGTGTGTTCCAGGTAAGGAAGGACCTCAAGAAAGAAAGACAAAAGAAGCCAACTCAAAGTGTTAGGCGTTGGTTATAAGATTGTATCAGATCCCTACGGGACTGATCCAGTAGTGCTTTATATATATGGTCGAAGGACCTGAGTAGGGAATCATCACGAGCATTGAGTGTCTGGCCCCTCTGGTGAGGGAGATCCCTGATCGGGGAGTAGGGTGAGTGTGCATGCATTGTTGGGTTTCTTTTGTAAAGGGGTGGTCCTTGTTATCGCCTAACACAAAGAAGCATGAATGCTTAGTAAAGCCACTAGTTAAAGTAGATACATGCATAGCTACGTCACAGAAATGTTCTAGTAAGACTTCTGCGAAAAAGATACCATACAGTAAACTGCACAGAATAGTGCTGAATCTATTGACAAATGTGAAAAAATTCACAGAAAGAAAACAGAATCCTGCATTTACCGAAGCAAGCTGAAACTTAAAACAGTAAACTGAATCAGGTCCAATAATTCAGATAAGAGGACACACTTCAGATAGGTATAGGCATGACACATAGGCATAGGCATGAATTGTAACCTTAGTTGTTAAAGCGTGGACTAGTCCACGCCTAGGCGTGAGTCCACACCTGTCGCCTAAGTCCATCACTTAGGCAACATGTGCTGGACTGGCGCCTAGGTGCGCCTAAGCTGGACTAGATGCTAGCATGCCTAATCCATGTGAAGGTGAAAAGTCACCTTCAAATTAAGTCCTGTAATTTTATTATACACTGTTATACCGTATATACTTATATTATATGCAGTTATATTATATAATTTATATGCTTTAAGTATAGTTCACTGTGCGTTAATTACATATTCTATATCAACTCATCAAGTGGAGGTTCCAGCCATACGTAAAGTACATATTCTATAAAACCAATGAATTGTTGTATATTCTTATGCGCTCCAAAACATATTTTGTAGAACCTATGCCAGCCTTCTTACCCATGTTAAAACCTAGGTTTATGGTAAAAAGACCATCAGGTTCTCTTGTTTCATGCATTTTTAGTAATCAGAGAATTACGTGCAGACCTCACTTTTGCATCCTGAATACAGATTTATTTTCTCATTTGTGAGGGTGTTCAGTGTGTTATATGTATGTTATATGTTATATGTTATATGTACAATCTGTTGTAAACTTGTAATGTATATTATATGTACTCATTTGATATGATTTTTGTTTGAAATGATTCAAATGAAATAGACTATAAGGTCAAGCATTGTCCAGTATGTAAACAAGAATGATTGTGTTTTCTGTTGACTATCAAACTAAGGCATCAGCTAGAACAGAACAACACAGTTTTCCAGTATGTAAACAAGCTGGAAATGTATTGTTAATCTGTCATGTAAACAAGAACAGAACAGTTTTTCACGTTTTACTTTTTTACTTTACCTACGAAGTCTAATCATTCAGTTAGAACAGAACAAAACAATTTTTCAAGTTTTACTTTAGAAGCTTACAGTTTAGTCAGTAAGTACATAATTTTATTATGTAATGGTTAACATAACTAAAAAAAACAAAAAAAAATTGCCTTTTTGCCAACGCGCCCAGGCACTGGGCGCCTTAACAACTAAGATTATAACACAGGGCACCAAGAGTATCAAACAATAATATTTGAAAGTGTTATATATGCACACCCATACACAAATATTTACATATATTACAAACACACAGAGACAAGTAAAAAAACATTTATGTAGATAACTATTTAATACTTCTATCTCCTAATCGAGAACAGGAGGAGGCTTAGTAGTCAAAGTTACCCGGCCCGGGACCGGGCCGAGAAAACGGCCCGGCGGGCCGGGCCAGGGCCTGATGTGCGGCCCGGGTCAGCCCGGCCCGTTTAGAATGAAAAAAATATTTTTTTTAATTTTTTAAAACTTAATAATATGTATTTGATTATTAAAAATATATTTTATATTACTAATAAATTATTTTATAATTAAAAAAATAATTTTTAATACCAAAAGGGCCGGGACTCAGGCTATCGGGCCGGGACTCAGGCTATCGGGGCGGGCCAGGCTGGGACCTAGGCTATCGGGCCGAGTTGGCCAGGCCCGTTGCCCAGGTCTAGTCAAAGTGTTGTCTGGCCTAGTGGTGAACCTACAAAAAGGACTAAGCAGTGCCTAGATGGGGCAAAAAAAGTAATGAAAGAAAAAGAGGAGGAAGAAAAGGAGAGTAAAAGAAGAGGAACATGAAGAAAAAAGGAAAAAAATATGAAAAAAAATTAAAGAAATGTAAAAATAATAGAAGATGAAGAAGAAGCAAAAGGGAAAAAACTACCACATTTTTTAAAGGACCGAGCCTAGTTGAAAACATGGCAGACTAGGACCCAGGCACAATTTTGGCTACTAGGAAAGGAGACCAATCTGCAGTCCCTTGATCATCTAAGGATCCTATCATTCACAAGAGAATCTTTCCTTCCACAAGAGAAGAGAAACCAAATAAGCCATGGCCCTCCTTGCACCTGTTTTCATGTTCACTTACCATACCAATATACCATATTTAAATGCTTTTAGAGGCAACCATCGGTTGCAGTTAATAGCAAAAAAACATGTTGAAGAAATGTAGGTTTTTCCTTTCTTCAAACAGATAGAGGGAGAGATAGCCTCTCTCACCAAGAAGACCACATGAGCATAATCAGTTCAGCACTTTGGCTATCAGAGATTGTCATATTTGCCCTCATGTCAGATGCCCACACATGTGAACCCTTTGCCAACAGGAGCACAATCAGCTTCAGGCTTACGGCAGACAGCACATCTCCGGCCCTTGGTGATTTCAAACACCCCCAGCATCCAGCTCCAGAGTTGAGCGTGGGTTGCAAACAAGCACATACTATGGATGTAATGGACTGGACTAAGTTTAGAACCTCTAGACCCATGCCCATGCATGTGACAGTCATACAGATACTACCATTATAGATGCTTGATAGAAAACTCCATTTTGCATAGACGATGATAATACTCACACTGAAAGCCACTATGCTCAAGAAACTAAAAGACCACATAAGGTTTCCAATGCAGCATTCCAAAACACGGTACCAGAAAGGCATCTTCTAGGTTAATATTTTTATTTTCTAAAAACAGATGGCAACTGAAGAGTGATACATACTTTAACAACAAATAAACAAAAGCAAAAAAAATGTAACATTTAAGCAAAAATGACCTCCGCAATGCATCATTCCTCCCTTTGCTCCATCTGACATTTCTGTTGTCAAGGCTGCTGGTTTCCACATTACTGTTTGCATGGAAAAGCGATCGCTGATGGGAGAAGCCAGCCATGGAAGGCATTGATTCCTTCTCAAACTCCTCCTCTACCACAAAGTTATTTCAGTTTCAGTAATTGGCTATCAAGTCTCATGCACACAAAAATTCCTGCTAACCAAAAACACCTGATATTTATCCAATTTTTACGATAATACAGGACTGACAGTGGAACTTGTAGAAACTATTAAAAGTTGAAACAAAACAAAGTCACACATAGACTGCATGGGAAAGAAAATTAGCAATATGGCATTATGGGTTTTTCTTCTTGTGCTTGGGGGAAAGGATTAGATATATAAATGAGGTTGTCAAATATAAGGACATCAAAAGAAACTTCAAAATGGAATAATTGGAGTACACTAAGATCAGAAACAGCGAGGCTCACCTGCTTGACTTCAGTTGGACCCTGGTGGAGGCACCAGCCTGCTCACCTCCTTTGTCCGTTGTTCTAAAATATCCAAGCATAACTTATTTCAGGATAAACAACCGTCCCAATTCTAATGGAACCATAAAGAAGATACGGAATAGTCAAAAAAGTATGTGGATGTCAGCCATCAATATCTCTCAACGCGAGGAACATTTAAACAGGAAAGAATATTGAAGAAGACGAAGAAGCGGGAAAATAGCATAGGATGAAGAAGGGGAAAGAGATTTGGCAGACATAATCTTATGGAAGTAGAGGAAAATAGCATAAAAACAAGAAGAAAGAGAAGAAAGGAAGAAAAGTTGGCGAAAGAACTTGGATAATAGCATGTTGAGGGGAACAAGTAGGAGATGACGTCGTTTCTCCAAAAAGCACAGAAATCAACAATCACCCTGGATTCCTCTATCCCACTTACTCCTCAAAGACGAGCATAGAGAAGAAAAATATGGGGATGTTTCAGGGTTTAAGTTTGTTATATTGTAAAAGACTTTGGTATCTAGATAATGATATGATCACATCAATGAAATCTTAGATCAAAGGTGATCTAAAATCCTGGGGATCTTAGATCAGGAGTTTGTTTTAGCAAGGATAGAAAGCACAAGAAACTAGAAGCACCTTAGATCTATTGTTCGTAACAACTGGGGATCTTAGATGCACTACCTCTTACATGAGAATGAAATCACATTTCTTTCACTGTGTCCTCGTTGTGCTTGCTCACGTTATCAAAAATTGAGAAAACATTTGCAGTTCACCTAAAACTATCATCAGCAGTTCACCTAAAACTATCAACTACTGACCACTTCTTCAAGGGAACAGAAGCACTTACAGAGATCACCAGATTTTTCCAAGCTTTATGAACACTATGAAATTACTGACAACAAGGAAAATGCAGGGAAAACTAGTCCAAGTAAACGAATTAAAAAAACGAATGTGGAATAAAAAAAAATCCACTGACTAACAGGGAATGAGAATCTCTCGTCCGTCCGGCATCCCCTCTTTAGTCGAATGCCCTCTTCAGCCGCATGAGAAGGAGAAGGAGACGAAGGAAGTCGAATGCTCTATTCAGCGGCTCAGCCGAATAAGAACAAGAAGGAGACGAAGAAAGGAAGACAATGAGAACGAGAAGGAGACGAACCCCTCATCAATCGTCCGTCTGGCGTCCGCTCTTCTTCACGACCCTCTATGCTCTCACTGGCGTCCCCTTTTCGTCACACGAAGGAAGTCGAAGGGTCCAATGCGTGTTAGATTTTAAGTTTTGAACCTACGCCCTCTTTTTATGTAAAAATACACTTTTGCCATTAAAAGGAGATCAAGTTTAAACAAAAACCAACCTTTTAAACAATATTACAAGTGCTGCCATTTTTCCATGCGCCTTCAAGAAATATCGCGAAAGACACGTATAAAACGCGTTTTATAGGCGTTTTATAAAATTTGGCATTTTTTTTTTTTGAAAAAGACGCGTCTTATTCACGTTTTATATGCCAGAGATGTTTTTGTATCTATAAATATATGTATATGTCATGTGTGTAGGTAATTTTCATGTATTTTTCTTTCTCTGTATTCTTCTGTGCTTTTTCTGCCCTTTTCTACATTTTTATTTTTCCTTTTGTTCAGCTAGTTAGGAAAGCTAACTGTTGGCTGTAAAACTAGCTGTTGGAGCTGGCCCAACAGCTAGCTCCTCTTTCCTCTTATTTATTCTGCTCTATATAAAGGGACTTGAGTCCCTTGCTTTTAAGGCTTTTTGGCCTGGGTTATGTTATGCTTTAAATTTCAGCAATCTAACTTATTCTCCAATAGCTTGAGGATTTTTCTTTGTCTGTATTATTGGTGTGGCTGGTATCTTCAAGTGGCTGTTTTTGGGGCCTTTCTGTCTGCTAGCTCAGTTCTGATCTACGTGGCATCAAAGCTTTGGTTTGGCCCTAGATTTGCTGATTTCGAAGATTAGTTCTTGCTGTCCCTAGTGACTGTGGAGTTCACCAACTGTTTGGCGAAATCACTAAGGCTGAAAATTGACGTTTTTCTGCTGTTGTTCCTGCATAAAGAAGAACCTGCTTTCTTGCTGGAAAAGCTGCTGATATAAGCATGTATTTCGGGACAGTTGTGGCATTTTTTTTGGTGCTGTCAGAAGTTCTTTTGTTGCTGTTTTTGTGGACATCTCTCTCATCAGTGTTCAACAAGTCAATCACAATAATACAAGGTACAAATCATGGATGACAAAACTAACTATATTCCTCTCCTTGAGCTTACCTCAACCAATTATATTCAATGGGTAAAAACTATAGAACACTTTATTAGAAGCAAAGAGTTGTGGGAACTATGTAACACAATTATGAGATTCATTGAGGGGGCATTTGAATGCATAGTATCTAAATGCCTGGCATTAAAATTTCAGGCATTTAATACTATACGAGGTACTTAGAAGGTGGAACAAAAGTTCCATCCTCCATAACCCGAGTGTGTGTGAATACTCTTTAAGATTTTGCAATATCAGATTATTGTATCTATCACCCACCGAAGACTCATGCACAAAAAAAAAAAACAAGAGAGAAGGAGAAGAGAAGTGCCAAAGATTGGGGCGGCATCAGCAACTGTCTGCTAAACCCTAACATTATATTCAAAATCAATCTTTACACCACGGACTAATAAGTCCTACTAAAAACATAGAATTTTACAGCCATGTCATTAATGAGAAACGTTAAAAAGGAAACAACACCTCATATGACGTCTGGATCCAGATCCGGACGTCACCCACGTTCTAACAAATACATGGGATAATTATTCTAGGTATTATTATTCCATGTTTGATGTATATATTATTAAAATACCATTCGTAAAATCCTTCATTTAACCGTTGAAAAGAACCAACCACCCATCCTCCTTACTATTAACGACCATCCACCTTAAAAAAAATGCCCGTATGAGTGTGAACAACAGTCAAACAATAACCACCATTAACAGTCAAAGAAGCAGTATATCATGTATATGCTCAGTTCGATCAACAAATAGTTCATTGCCGGCTTTTGCCATTGAAAAGAAAATTGCACTTCTGGTACACATCCAAGCCAAAGGTTATCTCATTTACTAAGAATCGTTCACTAACATGTCAAGGCAAAATGAAAGGTTACATGGAGTTCGTCCAATAGAAGAAATCTGCATCCAGCTAGTGAAACCAGTTCATACTACCATCAACATAATGAACAACCCATACCCAGGAAGTAGCTTTAGCTTCCACAGAAGCCTGTGCACTCCAATCGTCTATAATTTGAAAGTTCTCTATGTCTCAAAATCTTCATCAGCTATATGTGTAAGACCCACGATCTTTGTTAAGATTTCCTTAAACATTGGGAATGGGGAATAGGGAATAATCAAATGAAAGATCAAATGATTCTTTTTCAAAAACTATCAAGAAGGAGACATTTGAGGAATAGATAGGGATAAAGTTGTAACAAAGGAGAACATTCTTTTATTGCAGCATTAGAGGGGTAGCAACAAAGAGATTGAGAGAAAAGTAGGAGGCTGCTGGAGAAGAACCTCAGGCAGAGGGAAGGATTTGCTGCCAAGGTTTATTTCAGATTTTAAGAGGTATGGGGATTTTCAGCTATGTATGCAGCATGAAGCCTGTATATTTTGAGTTCTTATACATACATATGCATGTGGATTTATGAATTTCTACGCCTAGACATGAACCTATGCATGAGGTGTTGTATGATGGTAATGCTACACAATGTTCTTCGATTCATCTCTGATTTCTTAGAAGCAGGCATGCATGTTAGTTCTGGTTGAGTTTGAAATCCTCGGGTTCCTGTAGCATGCTGTGTATATTTTAGTTTCATTCATGTAGAACCGAGACCACAGATGACCCTAAAACCTAATATATCATCACACAAAAGGAACATATGATACGAAAACCCTTTGAGAAGGTCTGGCTACAGAACGTGCAACACAGATTTGAAGAGGAGAAGACTATGTGGCCTTCCCGAACCTGCTACGATAAATTAATTATAATAAGAGATAAATTAATTATAATAAGAGATAAATTAATAATAATAAGAGAGAACAGTTTGAGGCTTCACCGGCAGAAGGTAGACTGCTCTGCTCGACTAGGGGTAAACCAAAATCAGCAATATATAAGAGAAAGGGGAGGAGATGCTGTCTCGATGAACAGAATCAGTTGCCCACCGACGAGCAAAGATCAGTGTCGGGGGTCGTCTTCTTCACGATAGTAGCAGAGGCGACTTGGGGGAAAAGATGAACACGGCACTGAAGACGCAGATTTTATGGGAGATTGAGAGAGACGCACCTAATTCGGCTGGTTGACTCCCTCACGGAAGCTGTGCTGGAAGAATGAGGGCAGAGGAGGCAACGTTGGCTGAGAGCGTTGGACAGTCGGTGGGGTGGTGGAGAACCGTGGCGTCTGAGCTCGCATGAGGACGACGTTCCCTTCTCTCCCACTCGAACTGGTTTTGGGTGGTTGCAGAAGCAAGGGAAGCCACCGCCCACCGTGGGTTGAACGTGAGGAGAGGAGCTCTCGCGCGAGGAGAGAGAAAAAGCAGGCGTGAAAATCCTAGCGTCGGAGCTCGCGGAAGGAAGACGAGCTCTCCCTCTGGTCTTGTTTTCCTCTGGTTTGGGTTGCCGAAGAAGCTGGGGAAGCCATCGCCCACCGGCGGTCGAGCGAGAGGAGGAAGGCGCCGTGAGGAGAGAGAAAATCGGGCAAATGAAAGAAAACGAGGGTTCGATGGGTTTTATGTTAAGTTAGGAAATTTCAACACGGGTCCACCTAATTATCACACTTTCCTGATAAGCTGTTATATTTTTCTTAAATTCATGCCGCAACACTTTTGCCAAAAACCTCTTTAGAAAGAGGCTTGCGAAAGTAAATTTCAGCAAAAGCGGAGATTCATACGAAATTGCTTATTTGTACCCCCTCAGTTTCTCAAATTATCAAAAGGGGGTTTTCTTATATTTGTAAGTTCGTTGGAAAAACGTAATGTTATGTGTTATTGCTCTTTGATGCTCTTAGTTTGTTTAAAACTTCAAACCAAGGGTTATAGAAATAAATTTGAAAGTAAATAGAGTAGGTCACGTTTTAAGGACTTAAAAATGTAAATCTCTTGCTTTTGAGTAATTGTTTTATTTGAGAATTCTTGACGTGATCCTTTATTCGACTGTCTTTTGTTGCTATTATTAGAAAATGGTTTATTGCTTCTGTTTCAGAAACTGAGCTTGAGGGCGATTTCTGTGAGAAGTGCTAAACAATGTTAGTGATGAAAAACCCTTACTTTTGAAATTCGAAGGCGAAACATGGATTTTGTGCGATGGTTTATGCGAGTGCGAGCTTTTTGTTTTTGCCCAGTGTTAGGTTTTGTCCCGAGAGGTAGTGGTGTGTTTGAACTCACTGTTGACGCACACTCCTCTGGCTGTACTGGAGAGTCCACAGGGTATTGAGCGGCACAAGGGTCGGGGATTCTATTCTGTTTCTGTTTGGGAGCGAAACTCCATGTTGCTGCAGCGGCGATCTGGGATATCTCAAGAGGCTTCACTGCAGGTACCCTCGATCTGTTGGATCGCTTGATGAAGAGATATTTTGTTCTGCCCGTAAATGCCCACAGGGTTTTCTGTTGCTCGGCATGATGACCATGACATTGTCACGAAATATTTGGAGGTTGTGCACATCTCGTTTTGTTTCTGTTGACGAGTCGTAATTGTAATACGTGTTAAGATTTGAGAATATTTGTTTTGCAAAATCAAATACTATTTTGTTGGGCCATGTTCCATTCATAGCTGGGTAGGAATTCTGACAATTCTTTCTACTCCACAGGTAGTACATGATAGATTCTGGCTCATGGAGTGACGACCTCAGGCTTTGTGGGACGGACATTGACATTTTAAACATTGTGTCGGTTTTTGGCTTAGTGGTCATTTTTAGTTGTTTGGGTTCAAGTGTTTTATTTTAATACAATGCATTTGTTTATGTTTTGGTCATGACTCAATGTTGCTTTCGCAAGTATTTTTAATAAAAAAAAAAAAAAATTGGTGTCAAAAATTGAGTCTAAAAGGAAAAGTTAATGAAATAGCTTAGTCATGAAAACGTAAGCTGCACACGACCTCAGGCTTTGTGGGACGGGCATTGACATTCTAAACACTGCGTCGGTTTTTGGATTAGTGGTCATTTTTAGTTGTTTGGGTCCAAGTGTTTTATTTTAATACAATGCATTTGTTTATGTTTTGGTCATGACTCAATGTTGCTTCCGTTAATATTTTTAATAAAAAAAGAAAAAAAAATTTGGTGTCAAAAATTGAGTCGTGACAATATGCCATTTAACAAATAGAAGCCTGAAAGTGGCACTATCATTTCCTTACAAAGTCGATAGCTTGGTACTGGTAATAAGAACCTGAAAGCATTAATGGCCACAAAATGAGACTAATCTCCATCCAGAGAATTAAATAAGGATGGAATCAGATGTATCCAGCTTAATTAGAAGTTAGAACAACCTCGGTTTCTAGATTAAGCTGGAGTGGAAGTGCAGAAACCAACTTTCATCTTTTGATGGCATGTCTTGTCGCTAAAAGATCAAATACCTTCTTTTTTTTTTTTTGCCAATATTTCACTTCAATAAAAACAGAAAAAAGAAGTAGCATGCCTGGTTATAACCATGCGATCTACTGTAATCTCCACTGTGATGGAAGTTAGATATTATAGATATTAATTTCATGTTAAATCTAATAGTAAGTTTTATAACTGTCTGCCGTTTACAGGCTTTAGTTTGTAGGCTTAATTGCCGTCAATGCATCACAAAGTTCAGAAAGAAAACTACCAGAATCTAAAAACAAAATGCCCCCGCATTGATGGCAGTAAATTAAATGGGTCGTCCTCCACCATTTACCGTGGATTTACAGAACAGAAACCGTTCTAAAAGGAAAAGTTAATGAAATAGCTTAGTCATGAAAACGTAAGCTGCACTTCCAACTCCAGCTTACTCTAGCAACCCAAGTATCTGGGCTGCATGTCGCCATTACTCATATTGCTTCATTAACTCACTTAGGAAAAAAGAGGACAAACGAAAGAGGGAAAGAGTAAGCCATATCATATATTTACATCTTCCTTGGTTATGTGATTCAACAGATGCAAAATAGCCAAATGTGCCGGTGATAGCTGAAACTACAGAGGCAAAAACCGATCAGCGACACTTTGGAAGACAATAAGGGTCACTTGATAGAGAAAGGAAATAGATTGACAACCCAGCTTCATTATCCGTTGCTCAATAATGAAGTAGATAGCAACACACATAATAACAGTCCAACCATCAAACAGGAAACTCATCCGCCGGAGTCCCGGTAAATCTCACGCTATGAATTATTAAAAGCTCGAATCCCATAATTCCAATGGCAAGCTAATTGTCCAAACCATTAATCCAAGAAAAAATAAAAATCAAAAGAGAAAATTGAAAATCTCAAAACGATTTTACCCACTGCTGTTGTGTCCTTCTTTTTCCTCACGTTCTTCTCTCTCCTCTTCTCTTCCGACCTCCTTCCTACAGCCCTGCTCTCTCCGTCTCTCGTGCTCCCTTTCTCACTCTTTCATTCTCTCTCTCTTTGTCTCTCGTTCTCTCCCTCGCACTCTCTTCCTGCAGCGGCGCAGCCCTGCGTCTTTTCCCTTTGGAAAACCTATTTTCGAAACAGGGCAAACGAAAACGAAACGGCGGGCCTGGGTTTTTCGGGTTGGATCCGAGTAGGGTAAAATTAAATCCGAATCCAAATTTATTTTTTTTATAATGACCTTCATTTATCTCCAAATTATATGTTCAAAACTAGTCAACTTTGAACCATCTGGTTTGTCTACTGGTACAGTTGAGTATGCTGGAGATATTTGCAATTGCCTTTGTAGCTGCTGACTCTTATCGAAGCAGTTGCCTTTGCAAGTAATTAAATGCCAGGTTTCTATGTCCAAGTTCATTTGCCTTTTATGCTTGAAATTTAGCTGTTTATCTTTCTTTTTTGTCTTTTGTTTACAGGTATAGGTGAAGTTATCAAAGCATGGGATGTTGGAACAAATGGTATCAACTTATACCTCCGAGTGAATGAAGCCTACGTATAAATGTATTTGCTTTATTTCATCTTTTGTATTCTTATTTGTAGTTTGTTTGGTTAGGAATGCGAGTTGGAGATAAGAGGACTGAGGACCACTACAAAACCGAGGATTCACCGCGGCGAAAAAACGTCGATAAAAGTTTTATCGACATCTAAGTCGGTCTAAGTCGGTCTACGGTGAAGTAAATGTCCATGAAAACTATCACCAACATTCTAGTGCATGCGTTGGTATAAAATTCTACACCAATGTGTCATGTGCGTGAGTAAATAAAATTATTACCGCCACGTGTTAGGGGTCGGTAATTTTTTATCGACACATGATGAGTGACGGCCAAACTTTTTATCGACACAATTTCATGTGCGATGAAAATTTGTTAATTTTTTTTCTTAATCCACGAATGGCATAATTAGTTTTCAAAATCAATAAAGATCTATTGTGATGTTATCTGTTGATGTGAAGAAACATTAATTACAAACAAGAAAAAGTATTGTGCTCAATCGATCAAATAAAAAATGATACATAAAGACTGCATGAGAAACACATTAATCAACAAAATTGTTACTAATAGTCATCATAACCTTTGAAGGAAGTCGTCAATTACCCTTTGACATGCCTGCACAATGTCAAACTCAGCAACATTGGGACCTCCACAAACTTCCTAAATAGTGAAGGGCACACCAGAATTAACCACCTATATATCAACTATCAAGAAACATAGTATTAGAAAGCTTGAGTTGATTGTCAAAGTCACTTTGCTAAAGTACCTTTCAAGCAAAACCACTTTTGCATAAAGAACTATTGCTGCAATTTCTGAATGGAAAATAAAGAAGAAAGGCAAGAGACAGAACAAATGACCTTGTTAAACAACCAATCTGTCCATGTAGGTGCTTTGCATAGAGGGGAAACAAGCATCAGTCCAAGAAAAAACTCCATGTACTTCATCTGTATAAACATTAAAAATTAAACGAAAGAGAAGTCAAGATAAATAAAGAGTAATATATACAGTATAAACAAGTTTCCACCCAAGGCATGCATACAACAAAAGGGTGAGAATGTAGGCACCAGCTGTAACCCCCATGCATAGCATTGTGCTAAGCCTATTACAAAAGAAGCAATTCATAAGCAAGACTACAATACAATTTGATATATTAATAACCCAAAAACACAAAATCAATTTTTTTTAACAGGGGCATGCAATCATTTGTAGAATTATTTATATTTCAAAAAGTAACTCTAATTGAGCTTAACTATTTCATATATACCCAAAAAATCCAGAACTTCGGCAACTTGATCTGATAAGTCATCAACAGATGGAATAAAGACATCAAAATAAATGGCAGCTGCTGTCAATTGCAAAAAATCTTTAAAAAAAAAGGTAAAAAATGCAATGAATATTGAGTACAGTATCTCATGAAAAAAAAAACCAAGGGTTTTCATGTTCAAAAAGTATTGTGCTCAATCTAAAATTAGGGGTTTTGTGTTTGTGTTGATATTTTATGCAATAATATATCGAATCCATAGGTCTAAGCTCAACAAAAGTTATTAGAAAGTTTTACGGTCAAATACAACCAGAGAACAGTATTATCTCGCCTAAAAAATTTGGGTACATACCCTATAACAATATTACACCTTAAAAGCATTCACAAATACAGAAAAAACTTATCATTAAGTTCGAGCAACCTACCTTTTTATTCAAAATATTCAGTAAATGCTGGTGGGAAAAGAGGAAAGAGAAAGGACAAGAGGAAAGAAGAAGAAAGGAGAAGGGGGGCTCGGGCTGGTGATAAAGTCGGGAAAGCCTTTACGACACATTGGAGATTCAGTAAAGGGTATACTTAAAAACGTCGCGAAAATTAGTGTGGTAACTTTTACCAATGTTTGACGTGCGTTGAAAGCGACTTTATCGACGTCCAAAAGAAACACGTCGAAGTTATAACGACGTGTGGGTGGAAGCAACTTTAACGACATCCAAAGGAAAGACGTTGATAAAGGTAAAGATATAACGACGTGTGGGTGGACGTTGGTAATTCGTTGCCATAAAGCAATTACACCACTGCGAGCATGACTACGTGTTGGCAAAATTAACTTCTTTTTTATCGACATCTATGAGAAATGGATGTAAAGGTTTCTGCCGTCTTTTTTATCGACATCTATGAGAAATGGATGTAAAGGTTTCTGACGACGTTCACTTCTAGATGTCAGTAAAAGTATTATGTTTAACAACGTTTTCAAGCATGACGTCGATAAAACCTCAACATTAATGTCATCCTAACGGCATACATCGGGAAAGGCTACTTTTCACAGACACCTTGTTCTGGATGTTGGTAATAGTAAAATGTTTAACAACATTAGCACACTGGACTTTTCCAAATGCCCAACTTCAACGACATCCTAGTGGCACTCGTCGTGGAATGCCACTTTCACGACATCTTGTTCTAGATGTTAGTAAAAGTTTGTCTTCACCAACATTTAAAGCTGAATGTTAACAAAAGTAGCATTTCGCGTCCGCATCCCTCCATCCATGGGGTATGTGTATTCTGCTAGAATCACTTTGGCTTTGTTTAATTTGCTTTGGCAAGATCCATATAATGTCTATGAATGCATGTATGGAAGCATCGGAATTGGAAAAAAAACCAGGGAATGCTTGGCTGGTATTTGATGTTGAGATGGTGAATATTCAATAAAGTTATTCTTCTTGCATTAACCATGCATTTATCATGGTTCTACAGAGTCATTTTTGAAGCCTGATTAGTAAAATGAGGTTGCTTTTTTGGTAATGTTCTGTGGAGCCAAAGGCGTATGCATATTTGTCATCAGCAAAATGGAATTCTGGTTTGAGTCATGGAGATGATTATGGTGACCCTGGTTGGAGGAAAATTTTTTGCCTGTATTATTTTGTAGCATCTGAAGATTCTGAACCTGCTACATTCTATTCTTATTGTTCAACGGGTTTTATTCGTTTTCTCCTTCTTTGGCAGTTCGCAGCCTTTCATATAAGAACGATAACAACAATTGATTTAGGGATTTTGGAGGAATTTAAGGGTGGTCGTTGTGCCATCATTTTCTCTTGTTTTTACCCGTTGTCTTTGATTTGAAATAAGAAAAATCCTACAAAACCCCGAGGGATCACACCAGTGAGGGGGAAGCAGCCTTCCATCCTTCTTTGTTTTCAGACTTGGTGCGGCTCACGGCGCTGCATGGGTTGAAAAATAGGCCTTCGGTTTTCAAACCACCTTTTGGTCATGATTCTAACTTATAATTTCCATTTCATTCTTTCAACGGAGGCAGCTTTACTGAATGAAAACCACTAACATCTCCTCGTATGGCTAAAGGGTGAAGAACATTCAAAGTTGAGCGAAAGCATGGTCGTCGTGAGGAAAGGGCTACTTTAACGTGGAAAGGATGGCGATTGGCGACGGGGGAGTTCTTGTTCCTTAGCCACATTGTTAGATCTGGAGGCGTTTATATTTCTTTTGAGATAATAGATCGCTTATCGAGACGTGTCTATAGGGAATAGACATAGCAACGCAACGCCTCTCAAATATGTGGACTCGCTGTTGGTGAAACAATCTTCAGGAATCGGACGACGGGTCCCTCTTGCCCTGTGGCAGTGGGTGATGTCAGGGCGAAGGAAGTTGACTTGAGATGGCTCTCCGGAGAAGGGCAATCTTCCCATCAGGTGGAGGGGGAACCGTGGAAGGTGTGTTGTGCCTGAAATCGCCGAGAGAAAGTCAGTCCCATGACTGGCAAAAGATTTTTGTTTATCTGCTGGGTGAACAATCTCTTATTTTCTTCCGAGTTGTTGCATTCGCTATCCAGACTTTGTTGCAGATTTCATGTGAAAAATGAATAAAGCCAGGCAAATCTGACGTGAAGAGAACAAAGAGGTCATAGGCTCACAGGGTATCGATCCAAATGCAAAGAAAAAAGAAAGACGAAAGGAATCGTTTGGTAACCAAGCTGCTGGGTTGGGTTACTAGGTACATGCAGGGTGGCAGGGTAATAGTTACTCTGTGGCTCGTGCTTGTCTGGGGATAAAAGGGGGTCGACGATTGGGTGGCGTGCTTGAAAGGGACATTGACTTCGCGTTCTCATGTGCTGACCTACCGAAGCTCCTACATTGCAAGCAATGTGCATTTCCTTTGACAAATTTCTACTTCTACACTTGTCTCTCACGCGCAAGTGATAAACAAGAATCCTCCCTCTTAGATCCGTAGGGTGCATATAAAGAAACTGGAACCTATGTCTATCTCACACTCGGAGTGGACGAGAAACAAAATAATTTGATGGGTAGCACATGGTAAGCATTTGGCGAATCCCGTAACTTACCCTCAGCAGTCTAGCAACGCCCGAATAGTCTTTTGGGAGTGTTTGGTAAGTATCGGTTGAGAGAGAGCAAGGAAGATACAACACTTACTAGACCTTGTTGTGTTTGTTTTTCATTATCTTGAGCTAAAGATAATACACGTTATATGAGAACTTCCACCAGAATGTGTAACCACCATGTTTGTTTTTCATTATCTTTGAGCTAAGGGTGCGCGTTTGATCCACCGGATAAAAGCTGATTTTTCAAAAAAAATAGTACGGGCGGATGAAATTTCACCCGCCCGACCTAAACACGCATCAAACGGGGTGAAATTCACCTAAACGCGTAACGTGAGCGTCGAAAGTCCGAGCTCCGACCTCGGACTTTGGAGCGGGTGAAATTTCACCCGCTCGACGGATCCCCGCGCTCGACGCTCTCCCCCTCCGCTCGACTTTCCCCCTCATTTCCTCCCTCCGCCCGCAGCGCCTCTTTCCCCTTCGTCGCCTCTTCCCCTCCTCTCTCTTGCTCTCTCCTTCCCCTCCTCTCTCGCTGGCTCTTTCCCCTTCGTCGCCTTTTCCCCTCTCCTCTGTTGCTCTCTCCTTCCCCTCCTCTCTCGCATTCGAGCATATCTCCGAGCTCACCGTCGCCGCTCTCTCCGTCGCCTTTTCGCCATCGCCACTCCGCTCATCTGCCGGTTCGCCAGCGCCAGAGTCGTAGCTCAAGTAAGGGTTTCTCTTTTGCTCTCGTTGTGTCCCTTTCAGAAACGCCCAAATTTTTTTTCTCTTGATCTCGTTGTCTCCCTTTCTCTCTTGCTATTGCTTCCATTGCTCTAGTTGCCTCTACATTCCATAGTTGATTAGCTTTTGAATGCCATGTTGGTTTGATTGCAATTTGTATTCTTTTGGAAGATCTTGTTGTTGGGAGAGAAGACACTAGCAGAGAAGAATGAAAACGCTTTTTTTTCGGTTCAGTGGGTGGATGGGGTTCCCTGTTGAAATCTAGAAGCCTCAATGATTCTAAGAAGGAAAGTTCTGCTTCTGGATCTATGCCAAATATTGCTGCTCAAACATTTACCTTTCGGGAGCTCGCTATGGCAACCAAGAATTTTCGGCAGGAATGCCTTTTGGGTGATGGTGGTTTTGGCCGAGTTTATAAGGGTCGGCTGGAGACTGGACAGGTATAGTTCTTTTCTCGTTTCATTGTGTGTCTACAGATCTGCTAATAATTTATGGGTAACGAAAAATGACAGAAGATCCTGTGTGAATTGGACAGACTATGCTTTAGCAATTTCTGGATGGTGACCCAAGTACTTGAGAATGTTGCAGGTGGTTGCCGTGAAGCAACTTGATAGAAATGGCCTACAGGGAAACATGGAATTCTTGGTGGAGGTTTTAATGCTTAGCCTTTTGCATCATCCGAATCTTGTGAATTTGATTAGTTATTGTGCTGATGGCGATCAGCGGCTTCTAGTCTATGAGTTTATGCCGTTGGGTTCATTGGAGGATCATTTACATGGTGACATCTGAACTTGGTTTTTTGTATCATACTCTAATTTTGTCAGTTCTTCATTATATTGTAGTCTATATTGGGAACTGAATAAGTTTTTGGTGTTTAATTGTGCCAAACTATTAACTATGTTGCTACGTGATGACAAAATATGATCGAAATTGCATTGTTTGCAATTGATGGCCTTGAGGAAGGATCTTAAAATGCATTGTTTTGCATGTCCACTGCACAAAGAAGCGGTCCACAGTACAAGGAAGCTTTGACAACTCAAAGGATTGAACAAGAACAAAAACAGTTACACATGATTACATGTTCTGTTTGTCTTAATGATCCATGGTGGAGGAACAAGATGAGATCATGCAAACCAGTGAATCAGTTACTGGTTGTACAATGTAGATTTATGATGGTATATTACACTAGACGAGTTGAAACATGCCATTGCTTGTACTTTCTGTTGTATTTAGGGCTTCATGATGCCCAAGAGAGGATGTATTAATAGGATACTTATTCCAGTTACTGATTGTGTTTCTGCTGATGTGCGTCAAATAAAAGACTAAATTGCACAGTAGCATAAGTATTTCTGAAAAAAGTTCTCGCAATGTTGTCATATAATTTATTTCATTTTTGAAAAAAGTCTTCTAAATTTATCATGTGCATCAAACATGGTTAAATTTATCATGTTAAATGTTTCATTGCGCATCAAACATGGTTAAAATTAACAGGGTAAATTCTTCTAGTGCATCAAACATGACCTCAAATCGAAAGAGGGTTAAATTTCAAGCTGAAAATTTTACCAAGTTAAATTTGCCAGAAAAATTTACCACGTTAAATTTTAACCGGTGCATCAAACCACCCTAAAGGTCAAACGCGTCATATGAGAACTTCCACCAGGCTCTGTAACAAAGCAATACAATTAATAATGGAAGAATGAGGAAAGAAACTATGACAACGGGGTGGGAAAAGGAAAGACAACTCCATTCTTCAACAGGTTCCTTTGCCAAGGATATTGGCGCCGACCAACGAATCTTTGAGTGTGTTCTTCTTTCACTTTGATCAGGGTCGGGTCAAGACCGCATCATAGAAGGGGCGATAAGTGTTCATGACCTACGGCGATAACTATGTGCAATTTCCTGTATAAAATCATCTCTAGAATCATTACGGACAAAATGAAGACAGTCCTAAATGCAATCATAGGTAATCAGCAGGCTGCTTCTTACATGGAAGGAAATTAACAGACAATGTAGTTACTGCATATGAAGTTATGAACTGGTCCACTCTTTGAGTTGCATTATTCCGCCTGAGGCCTGTCTAAAATTAGATTTGGTAAAGGCTTGTGATCCGGTGCACTCGGGTTTTCTTCAGAATGCTCTATTACTGCTGGGTTTTTCAGAGGTTTGGACTGAACGAGTGATGGGCCTCTGTTGCTGCCGTGCATTAATGCGCAGGTTGAGGAGTATTTTGACCTTAAGAGAAGGTTGAGACAGGGTGACCCCGTCTCCCCATAACTTCAATTGTTGTGGAGGTCAATGCAAGAGGAGTGAAAGCTAGAGTGGCTAATGGGGATATAAGGGTTCCTTGGCTGCCCAAAATTGAAGAAGCCCAGGGAGTTCTAATGTTTAGTAAATCTGACAGAATTTTTTTCACGAAATAGCAAACCTTTTTCTCCCTTGTTCAGATTTGTGCAGGCTTGAAAATAAACCCTTGTAAACCAGTACTACTTCCATTCAATAAGCAGCAATGGCAGATTGAAGAAGCAGTGGGAACTCTGTGATGGTCAGCGAGAAATCCGCCTGTTCAATACTTGGGTTTGCCTCTTTTTCAGGGGAACCTAAGAATGGAATGCTGTTAGAGGTTGAAAAGAGGCTAGCAAGCTGGAAAAATCCGGTGCTGTCTTAGGAAGGTAGGCTCTGTCTTGTCAACCATGTAATCCTCCAAATTGTTTGCTTCTGGTGTGGAATATCAAGCTTCCGACTGGTGTTGTGAACAGACTGAATACGTTAACGGCAAACTTCTTATGGGGTGAGGAGGTGGGGAAGAAAATAGCTCATCTTATAGCTATGAAGAGGATTTTGAAACCTATATTAGAGGGTGGTGTTGGGATATATAATGTGGAAGGGGGGCTTTCTGCTGCGTCTTTCTGTGGTCGACAAAAGAAAAGTTTGGGCAGATTTAGTTAGTAAAAAATATCTCTGCTTCCATCGTCTTTGGACCAGCAGGGGTGTTGGAGGTGCCTCTTGGTTTTTCAGAGGCATCAGATGGAGATGGGCATGGAGTAATGTTAGAGATCGGACAGCATGGGAGATTGGGACTGGTCACGTCAGATTTTGGCAAAGATAGATGGCCAGCCTTCTATCTGCCTTTATGATTCTTTCTTGGGTGAAGCATGGTGTAGAGTTCAGAGGAGTATTAAAGACATAGGGAATTTGTGCGCATTTGCAATCTGGGTTGAATAGAATCTTGGTTTGTCGATGATGGTCCTTATGTGGAGCAGCAGGTGCTGGAATGAACTGTAAGCCGATTGCAGTTAGTTGGTGAGCAGAGAGTTTATCTCATCTCGAATAATAAGGATTGGATTCGGTGGCTGAAGCCCAAATGTGAAGGAAGGGGTGGGGGTCTTGCCAGTTTTTTGAGGTTGGCCATTCGGGCTGATTTCTTTGGTGTTTCCTGTGGGGAATCCTTGTATATAAGTGGTTTCTGTTCTTGCCTTGGGTTAAGAATGGAAGCGAAACCTCATCCTTTGTTTGCCGTTCTTCGATGATTCTTTGTAATGAAATGAAGGGGGTGATCACTCCAGCAGGGTGGTTTTCGGTCGGGTCAATAAGACCGCATCTACCATAACAATTGAGTGGGCAGATCTTCGTTCAAGGGTTCGATTTTGGTCATGGAGTTTTTATTTCATAGTTAGCAGCAAACGTTCTGTCCCCTCAGAAAATTCAAAAACGAGGTACCAAATTTTTAATTTATAATAGAAAGCAGGCCGGTCCGGTCCAGCAGCGACGAGGTGTTTATTAGTCACAGGCACAACTCAGGCGCAGTCAGTGAGGTACTGCAATTCCAAGGTCCAACGTGCAGCTCTTGTGGGCCTACATCCATCGTCGTCGCCATGGGCTACCAGTCTTTTCCTCGCACACGCAAAACAAAGTCGGATATCCCACGTAGAGATGGAGAAGGAGGGAGCTTTCCCCATTTCTTCCGCCCCTCCTTTTCGGCGACCATCTTTCCGTGGTTTGCGTTTCATCCCGAAATCATTTACTTGCAACTCTCAGCTTGTTGGCGTTCTCTCCACGTTTGATGACGCATGTAGTAAATAATACTCCGAATCTTTGCTTTTGTTCGTTCAAGCCTTGTAGTCAAAATCTGAAATGTGAACGGCGGCTCATTCTCTCTTTCCATCACCCAGAACTTTGTCATTCATTCACATATTTGACCAGTTCTTCAGGATAAGCGGTTACGCGGCACCAATTTGGTTTTGTCCTAGCTTTTATGCGAAAAGGAGTTTTGTTGAGGCCTGAGGGGCACCCTCCGTCGCAAACGTCAAATACGCGGAAATTATTGTCAAATCTGTGGAAGACAGTAGGTTTTTGGATGCTTCACACACCATTTCTTATTGGAAAACCTCCGGTTAGTAGGCTTATTAGGGTAGACGTCCAATCCCCTCTTTTCGGTCTGCAATCATAATTCGAAAATGCACGATTGATTTTCAGTCTTACTCCGTGTAAAACTGAAACAAAATTTACGAGCCATTCTGCACTGCAAAGTAAAAATAAATTATTGAGAGGCGCTGGCCATCAAACCCACACGCTTTGACATTTCAAATGGGGACGACCCTCATACATACCGTCGTAAGGAGAAAGAAAAGCTTTGATCGGCATCTAGGGTTGATCACATTATTGAAAATAGGTAATGAAAAAGAAGATCACATGAATGAGTAAACGAATCGTAGGAGTCACCGATTACGTCATCAGTCATATAGCGCATATCCAACCAAACCTCCATGTCAAAGGTTTAAATTGACCAATAGACGAGCGTTCGTTGAATTGAAGGCAAGCCCCGACCATTCCCCTACAAGAACGATATGCAATACCATTATGGTAGAGCTGAGACTAGGTGAAAGACCTTCACGTTTCATTTTCACATCTTCTCTCGGGTTGTTTCAAGAAAAGCAAAAGTGTAGATTGGGTGCAAGCAACGGGCACGTGCCGTCGATGGTAGGTCCTCCTGTTGTCTGTGGTCTTTGTTTTTGGGCGCGCGAAGGAAGGAGACCTACTCACGAAAAAGAAGACAATAAATTCATTAAAAGGAAAGCCATGAATTCAGCAAGATTTAAAGGAGCGCGAATTCATTATTGTACAATAATGTATGATTAGTACAGCCACTACTGACCTCTGTGCTTAAAAGTTGCTTACCTTCAGGTGTGAAACAAAAATTTTAACAATATGCTTGAACATCTAAATGTCTCGGGTTTGCGTTCGTGCTTTTTAGGTGGCTGCTTCATACAATCAATCAAATGGTAAATGACGAGGAATTTGGGCACATAGTTTCCTCTTTCCATTTGTTCGGGTGATGGAGGGGCACTGCTTAAAAGGACCTTCCACGGCCAAAGGCCGGTGGGACGGAGGAGTTGAAATCGCAAAGAAGAGGGAAGGAGACATACGGGAGCTAGGTTTTACCCACACGCCTCCCGTCAGCCATGACTGTGAAAGAAAGAAAAGAAATTGGACTGGCCGCCGTCCCTATCCTACGCCACCCCACCGCCTCCAGTGGTCCAAGTCCAACTTGGTGGGCGAGCCCTAAACAAACAGACCAGATCACCAATTTCTACCCTTTCCAACTCCTCCTTCATTCCCATTAGCAGCCAAATCGGACTCTCCACTACGTTTCCTTTTCTTTTCTTTTACTCCTCCCAAAAAAGAAAAAACAAGAAGAAGAAAAAGCAGCGGCAGCACGGCAGGAGAGCCCAAAAGAAGGAAGACCGAAAACCCAACCGTCAACGGACGAAACCCCGCGCACCTTTGAATCTCATTCCCCCGCTGCCGTAGGCTGCACGTCTTTCTAGACTATCGGCGCAGCTGCGGGAGGGGTGATCAGGAGTTGGTTTACAACTTTAGCAGTAGTTGACTAGTAGCAATTGTAGCGAGGTTTACGCCTTCTTCTTCTCCCCCCCGTTTCCTTCCTCCTCCCATTATCCCATTCCCATATAATAAAACCTGCCCTTCCACTTCCTTCTGCCCCCAAATTCCCAATCCCCCCCTCTCCTCATTTCGTCACCCTCGCCAGGCACTGCGCTATGGCGGACCCTGGCTCGTTTGACGAGGAGCCCAGAGGCGTTCTCGTCACCGGCAAGGTCATGGTGGCGTCCATCATCCTTCTCTTCGCCGTGGTCGTCTTCGTGATGCTGCTTCACCTGTACGCCCGTTGGTTCTGGGGTACCGGCGGCCGGGTCTCCCGCTCCAGGAGGCGCCGTTTCGTCTTCACCACCGACCAGGACCCGGTCAGAGTGCAGCGCCGGGGCCTCGATCCCGCCGTCATCCGCTCCCTCCCAGTCTTCGACTTCCAGGCCAAGAGTCACGAGGACGGCCTCGAGTGCGCCGTCTGCCTTTCCGAGTTCGAGGACGGTGAGAAGGCGAGGTTGCTGCCGGCTTGCCGTCACAGTTTCCACGTCGACTGCATCGACATGTGGTTTCACTCCCACTCCACCTGCCCCCTTTGCAGAACCGTCGTCAAGGTCGAGCCGACCGTCGTTGCCACCTCCACCTCCGAGGGAGAGGTCAGAATCTCTATCGCGGTGGCATCAACTGAAGGCGGTGCCGATCAATCCCATGCCGCAGAGGAGGTAAGAACAACAGGAGATGAGGGGTTCAGCTTCCCGACCAATGTCCTTTTCTGGGGGAACCACAGCAGGATGGATTCTGGGTGTAGTGCAGCGAATTGCGAGGAGGGCACTTCCTCTTGCAAGCCCCACTCCTCGATTTCGATCGACATCCCACCTAGAGGCGTGCTGGCCTTGAATTCGCCGAGGGGAGAACTCCTGAATTCAGCAAGGATGGTGGATGATGAATTTGGTGGGATTTCGCCCGGTGGATTGTCGATGAAATCGCCTAACACGCGGATGAGAGCGCTCAGAAGACTCCTCAGCCGGGACAAGAGGCCTGTGACATGTGGGTCGCCCTCTGGGGACAGGAGCATGGAGGAGAAGGTGTCCGCAGATAGTCTTAAAACGACTTCATCTTCCGTCTGAATTTCACGGTTCGGATTGACTGTCTCGGGGACGCATGTGATGCTTCGGCGGGCTAAATTTCCTTCTCCTGCACCTGGTTCGCCTCTACTAAATGTTGGCAGTCGTCTAGGACATTCGCTTCTTCTTCGAATGACGACCGATTGCTTCGTGGTAGTTGGGGAAAGCATGTGAAGGTCAACAAGGATGTAGAGAGCCTTGCGTGATGAGGATTTCCTGCTCTGCTGCTTCGCGATTTTCTCGCGTTTTCTTCATGTATAAGAATTAGCAAAGGTGAAAGATGGGAGGAGGTAGCGAAAGCGTATGGCATCATGGACGCTTGCTCATCTCCCTGAGGTGATTCTTTCTTATATAATTTTTGTTTGTAATTATGGTTTCTCTAAAGCCGCCATTGAAAAGGTTCATTCTTTAAATAGATGTACAGGCAAAACATCACATTGATGTTTCTTTAAATTGGTTCTTTCGTGTGCCTTGTTTGAGTTGCTATTTTCAACCTTTTCCAATATCTTATACCTATATCGAGTTAAACTGGATTTGGACGTCATGGAGCATACCAATTAATTTAAAAGAAATTTGCTTATGACAGGTTTATTTCGCACTTTACCCCCGCGGTTCCATTTATGCATCTCTGCTGTCGGGTGCGCAGCTCTGTGCTAGCTGCCCTTTCAGATATAGCGATGATATGCTAATTACGCAATGTGCACAAACACTACTGAAAAAAAAAAATTATATCCATGTGCGAATTTTGAAGTGTTTTTTCATGTGGTTTAATTCATATCATAAACAAAAAAAAAAGCACTTTAGTTCATATCATAAACACTATTCTTGTGATCTTATCTTAGATCAGGTTTTTTCTATGTTGCAAGAGCCAAGTGAGAATTTTAAAGCTAAGTGGAAGCTGAGACCTATATAATTTTAGGGGAAGTCCAGTCTTGATGAATCAGGACGCTGTTCTTGTCCTGAGAATCATATTATTCGCCATAACGAGAATTTTATGTGGACAAGTTTTTCATTATCCAACGGAGGTGGGAAGTGGGTTGTTACAAATGAAGATTGTGTGAAAATTTGGCATGATAAGTGGGTGTATCATTGTCTATGAATGTGTCTGCGGATAACGTTTTGAAACGTAATAAACACAAAATCAGTAGCGGATTTTTGCCAAGTCCTTGAAAAGCGGCCTATGACTCTGTTTATGTGTATGCCATTTAAGCCTAGCGCTTACTGATTTCTCAGGATCAATGCCTTCAATTTCGAGTTATTGATCACTTGACGTTGCTCACGTCTCCTTTGTTTGTAATTACACAGAAAAGGAAAACCTGAGACTGGCCTTCGCATCCATGATGACTCCCTTTTCCCCATCGTTTTGGTGAAATTTAACGGTGGCATCGTTTAGCAAGAGTCTCCAATAATTAGTCAAGCGAAAGTACTTCCTAATGCACGTTCTGTAGCTTTGTTGCCTTCGTATGCCCATTTTCCTGACAGGTGTGGATAGAATGCTAAATTCTTGACTGGAAGTAAATGAGTAGGTCTGGTGGAAAAAGGCAGCCACTATGGCAAAAATAGTGCTGGAGCCTGGAATATTGTTATATTCTAAATATTTTGGACTTTCATAGTTGATGTGAGATGCGATAATGTTTTGACGGCCCATCAACTAATTCACCAAGCACCTTGTGCTTATTGCTTTAGTTCCAGGGGAGTGATCATTAATTATCTTCTTGGACGAACTGTGTGCATGCTGTGTCGGAGATGGAAATGATCCAGAAAGGCCTTATGTGCAAGCTTGTGTAAGATTACCCTTGAAATATCAATGTCTTAAATTGTTGCAATCTTATTTAACCGTATAAACAGTGTAGTTGATTTTATAGGAGATATTTGATACTTGGAGCAATTTTTTTTCCGCTGCTAATTTTAGTGTGGATTTTCAAAAAGACCACATAGAAAGCTTATTGTGATGACATCAAAACGGTGTACATTGCACTACATGATTCAATTTGACAGAAACAACTTGCGGCTATTGGATTCTTTCTATTTTTTTTTTTTTTTTTGCAATAAAACCAGGGAGTACTCCTCCCAGCATCCTTTCTTTCAACGGTGGGAGGACGAGAAATTTATTGCCAACAATTAAAACGATTTTATTTTATTGGAAAGACAAGGAGCGTCCTTGGC
Source organism: Nymphaea thermarum (assembly GCA_011799765.1). Classification (NCBI taxonomy): domain Eukaryota; kingdom Viridiplantae; phylum Streptophyta; class Magnoliopsida; order Nymphaeales; family Nymphaeaceae; genus Nymphaea; species Nymphaea thermarum. The sequence continues at coordinate 42,293 of JAANDH010000061.1, forward strand.
GACGCGAGGCCAGGATTCACGCAACAAACCATGTTCGTTCCGAAAGAGGAACTAATACAACTCATCCAAATATCGATGTCTTAGGTCGTGGAAAACAAAGCCACCCAATCTAATGTCTCGTTAAACGATTTTTTTAGACAACGAAATATGAATGGAGATGTGCCCAATCCCTCATCATTTTTAGAAGGGGTGCGGAACTCGACCACCATTAGCGGCGGGCAAGTGCGACTCAGAAACGCAGTGTGGCCAATGTGAGGGTTGTTGCCTGGGAAACCCCGAACCGCATGCCACGAATCTCGAGAGCCTTCCCTCCGCCCGTCCGACCTCCCTCCTTCTCGACCACAATAATGAAATTGCCACCGCCGTAGAGCCACCACCTCTCACGGCCCTTCTCTGCCGCTTCTCCGTGTATAAATAAGAAGAATCTTCAAAAGAAACCAAGTTGGGAAATAAAGGGGAAACATGACCTGAATCATCCTCCCCCCTCAAAAAAAAAAGAGAAAAACGAAAAAAACGAAAAAAAAAAAACGAAAAGAATCCCAACTTCTTCTCTTTCTCTCTCGCTTCCTCTCTCTGCTAGTCACCTGTGCTTTTCCATTGTCTTTCCTTTCGTTCTATTTCAGATCGCCCTTTCTCCCTTTTATTGTATTTCGTTTCATCTCTTTCTGGGTCTCCGATTCCAATTGTACGGTTTTGATCAAATGTTTCCTTTGTATTCTACAATCCTCGACCCCTTTTATTGTATGTCCGTCTCCCCGTAGTTTCTCTTTGTTCCTCATTTGGGTTCCTTCTTTTTTTTGGTTTTTGGTGGAAGTGAAGGTATAGCATGAGAAACGAGTAGTGAATCGTCGTTTTTGGGATGTGGGGGTCGGCATGATTAAGAAGGAGAGAGCTCATTTTCTCTCCCTTCTCATGGCACTGAATCACCATAACCGCTCTTTCCTCTTCACCGATTCTTTGAGCGCAGATGCTTCTAGTGTCACCCCGCGAACGTATCATGTTCGTTTGGACGCAGCAGTGAGTTGCAAGCGATCTTCCAGAGTGAAAATCCATGGTTGGTGGGTTTCCAAATGGTTGGCGGACGGTGTCCGGTGCGGCAGAGCTGGGGGTGTTCCCTGCTTGGGCAGGATTTGGCACCCAGAGGGAAGACGCCACTGTGCTTTGAGTTCTTGTTGTTCATTGGATTCTCTTGGCAACGGTGCTTGTGATTCCGGCGTTTCTTGGAGCTCAGTTTCCGCGGATCCGGATTTTAGGTTAGCACGATTACAAGGTGCTTCTCTCAAAGTTGGGAACCCGGGGAGCGCGAAACTGGTGAATAGGAATGAAACTTACGAACACGGAGGCCGTTCCAGATTTTTAGAGAGGCCGGTTGCAGAGAAGATAGTTGTCGCGGTTGATTTAGACGAAGGTAACCTTCTTTTCATTCTTTTCATCTATCTCGTTTCCTGAACTCCATATTTGAACTTTGAACTGAAATTAGTGACGTCAATCTGAGAGTTTCGCTTCAAATGCTTTGCACTTTCACTGGGGGAGTAGGAAGCTCTGTGTGCGTGGTTGATTGCCCGTGATGGTCGATTAGCAGTGTGTCTTTCTTGGGATGCATCTTTTCTTTTCATATTGCTAATTCTCGTTTCCTTATGCTGAACTGATGAGTGAAACTTTCATTCCTTGTGCAGTTTTAGGTAGTTTCCTTTCAGCTTTGAACATTTTTCTTGCCGATCGATACGCTTTGAGTCATTCAGTTTCCGAGTATCATGTCTACGAGTTTGCAAAGGTACATGGTAAAGTTTTTGAATTGTTCTTAACATCATTAAAAGCAATGAGCGCTTCATAGAAACTCCATGATTTCGTAACATCATCTTCTATACTTCTTTCTGGTTTCTACGAGTGCCTCACTTCCTGTTGGTTGCATGTGATTCGACAGATATGGAACTGTTCGCCTAACGAAGGTACGTAGTTGTGGCACTCTTAACTGAATGATTTGATTCGTTAACTTCTTTGTTTTTTGTATTTAAATGGTTATCGATAAACAAATTTTATGGACGTGAACATGACTAAGTCTTTAACCTCTCGTGTTCACTTTGTGGAGTTTCTGTTACAAGTAATACAAAGAGATTTCTTGTGTAACGAAAGTTTATTTATTTAATATGTCTGATGAACTATGAGGTGCTGACTGTCTCTCCATTTCTTAAGGATATACTCACCGATCCTCGTCTGATTGATCCATGTATAAATTTCTTTATTCCGATAAAAGAAACTTTTTCATGTGGCAGCTAGTATTCGGGTTCATGAGTTCTTTAAGACTTCATATTTCAAAGCTGGGATTCATCCTATTCCTGGTGCTCAACAAGCACTTGTTAACTTGTCAAAAGTTTGCAAGTTTGCAGTTGTAACGTAAGTAGCTTCTTTTGTTGTTACATGGGTGTGTCTCTTTCCGTTGACAACTTTTATTGCTAATTTTGATGTGCATAACTTGAACATTTATGAAGGTCCCGCCAGAATGTGATCAAGGAACATACACTTACATGGATAGAAAGGCACTACCCTGGCTTGTTTCAGGAAGTTCACTTTGGCAACCATTTTGCTCTGGATGGAAAGGCAAGGCCAAAATCAGAAATCTGCAGGTGGAAATATCTCTTCTGTGGATCCCTTTATTAAACATGCAAATTTTGAAAATGCGGCTATCTTTGCTACTCATGGAATTTAAATAGCCTTAGGATAAAAACATTCACACGAAAATTTGATTCCTTTGTGCTCGTGCATAGCAGAATTATAACATAAAGCAGCACTGTTTCTGAAAACCATATAAACTAAAGACCATGAAAATATGCTATACATGTTCCTGTTTTGATGAACCTACATAAATGCTTGCGCAGAGACATGTAGCTAATAAGTTGATTGCATTAGTTGGTTATTTAGTTTTTGCTAATCATCAAGGCTGTCTACTGGAGCCATGGATGGGTCTTTAGTTTATGTTGAAGACAATTCATTAACAATGTGGGTTCATTTTATAGTTGCTTTTAAAAAGTATGACCTTTTGGCACTGATCCACTATGCATTAAGAACTCACATTAGCTTAAGAGCTTTCTTGACAACGTTCATACAGCTTTCCAGTCAAATGTGCTTTAGCTTAATGATCTTCAGTTAATCAATTTGACTCTTCTTTGGGAAGAAGATACATTTAGTGTGCGCTTTTGGACCTGGGATGGCTTATGTTGTTTATTTGCAACTGTGGAATTAGACCGTTGGTACAACTGTAATATTTTAACCGTTGCTGGGATGTTCTAAAAGCTGCATAGTGCACAGCACAAGCCACAGAACAAGCTTACATGTAAACTACAGTAAAACATATATAAACTCAAGGCCTAGGTTTACTTGCAAACAAGAAGGAAGCTCGCGACTATCCTTGTTTCGCAATATGGTTATTATATCTATCCATTTCAGTTTATGTTGAACAGCATCCTGTGTGAACACTTCAAATGGGGATGATGTCCAAGGGAAAGGGTAATTGCCTCCATGACCATTGTCCCTGAAGATAGTTTTGGCCACCATATTATCCCATCATTTGCAATTCCTGAACCATATTAACAATCCCTGTTGTTACGCCTTTTAAAAAGAATGTGTCTGTGGATGATGCCATCGTGTCCATAATAGAGAAAGAAGGCAGGAGCCGTTTCTGACCAAGGAAAACGTATTTGTTCAATAGGTAGTTAAAAATGTTAAAATGTGATTTTTCGTTTGGGATCCGAGTTTCCCTTCTTCTTCCAATTATGTTTCTTCGGTTGATAAATGGACTGGAGGAAAAAATATAGATTGCAACGTTAACACACTCTAATGTGGAAAATGTGACTTTCATCTTTAACCTTTTGTGGAGGCCGTAAATTCTCCCTCAAGCAGGGCTACCGGTAACTATTTGGCTTGAGGTTGAGCTGGAACGGTTATATCTTCGCTCAAATTGTTGGATGTCTTGGACGGGGCTTGGCCCCGGGTTTGGCACTCACGTTCAAGGTCCGCTAAGCAGGACGTTGGCATATTGGTCACACACGCACCGAGTATGCACACTACAGGCGGGCTGCTGGTACTGGACACTATTTTGTGTTGGTGTGCCTGTGCTGGTGTATCCACATGGGCATGCACAGAGATAGTCACGCTGTGGCGCAAAGCCTCTTAGGAGCTTATGCATGCAACAACTAAATTTCAAAAGTGAGCTTGGTCTTAACATATTTCTAGCTTGGAATGGTTACCTGAACTTGAACAAAAAATAGAGCGTACTCAAATCTAAGACGGTTGGAGCTCACTCCACTCAATTTTAAATTTGTCTTTCTAATAAGTGATTGGGTTCCCAGGTACTTCCGTATTGAAATTTCTGTTGTCCAAAGATTTCTTGAGTTCTTCCTGTTTACTTGTCTGATATTATGTGCGTGTACTCATGTAACATGCGTAGGAGCATGTTGCCCCAGTATACTGATGCCGTCTTGGCAGGTCTCTGGGTGCTGATGTTTTGATTGACGACAATCCACGGTACGCCCTTGAGTGTGCTGAACAGGGAATCAAGGTGTTGCTGTTTGACTATCTGAACGCCTACCCATGGTGCAAAAATGGCTCTGCCACATTGCATCCTCTGGTGACAAAGGTTTACAACTGGGAGGAGGTCCAGGGGCAGTTGTTGTCATGGCAGCTAGCTTAATCTATGCTGGGGCTCTGTTCTTTATCCTTCCAATAAGATTGGGCAAGTGCCTCAATCATCTGAAAATGCAACCATCACCGTAAGAAACAGGGAAGCGTAGAAAAGGTATGTGACTAATCAGAACATGGAAGAAACTTGGAGGCAAGAGCGATCGAATGGCGCTTGTAGGTTATGTAAATCTAGGAAGGCGGTGGTGCAAGTATTATGGACTCAGTGCTAAACCTGCATAGGCGGGGCTAACAAGGTGGGATTTCGTTTGCATGCCGTCCCGGAACCTGCTTTCGGTTATTGCCTATTTGCTGTGCCGAGTGGGCATAGAGGTCGAATGTTTCCAATGGATTCAATTAATGAATGAAATTGAATTGACAATTGTGACAAAAATAACGTAAATAATTATAAAATTATATGTTATTGTTATGTGCTAAAGAGTGGCAAATGAAATGCGGTCTTTGTTTTTTGCTTATTTCTCAAAATTAGAGTATATTCCAATTGTGAAACTTTTGACGTCTACGCTACGGGAAGGTTAAGGCAACATAATGGGAATGAGAGACTTAGGCTTATTTAGGATGTGCAGCTTGCCACTCTTGTTTATCTGTCTGCTGACCACTATATTTAGAAAAAGCAAGTGAATCTGACATGGGTTTGTATAGTTGTGGGTGACCATTGGAAAAGTGGAGCTTGTGGCCTGTTAATGTGGGGATCTCGGTAATAAGATGCCTTGGTTTTACGGAAGTGGAGCTTGTGGCCTGTTAATGTGGGGATCTCGGTAATAAGATGCCTTGGTTTTACGGAACTTTTCCACTCGCCTGAATTAAATACAAGTGAAATGTCATCCTTCTGTCGTTTGAGCTATATGTGTTGTCCGACTCAACTTGTTTCTCATTTCTCGGTTTTAAACTACTTGTATTTTTTTTTTTTCCATAGTGGTAGGTGTTTGATGAGAAGGATGGAGGCAGCCCATATGTCTTCCTTCCTCACATCCTCTTTTCTGCAAAAGATAAAGCAAGCATCTATGAGCAATTACACAGAATACAGCGTCTCCACCAACCACTTTACCAAGAAGTATATTAATTTGCTTCACCGACGTTGCCTTCTCTTCACAAGTTGAAGTTTTAATTGTCTAATAAACAACTCTAGGGAACCAAGCCGGAGCTCCGTCTGCGTTCAGCGAAAGGCCACCGACTACTTAACGTCCAAAGACGTGTCAACTTTGCTACATGACTCTCATGGAGAAACACTTTTATTTGCTTGAATGACAGCAAGGGCACACTTGTCCAACTTATATGAATGGAAAGCTGGGCGCCTATTTGTGGAACGAAAGAGATTGAGCGGTCTTTTGTAAATGGCCCTTCAGTTGAGCGGGCTTTTGTAAAATTTTCGGGAATTGTAAAACCGCTCCATATGAATTATTCTAGTAAATTTCGAATGCCATGTTTTACCGAATTATATTTTATTATACCACTTAAAATAAGAAAAGTCTAAGTTGCAGGCAAAGTTTTTTATAAGCACAAGTTATACGAAGAGATTGTGTGCTAGGGGCTTGGAGATGATGAAAAAACACTTTTATTGGTAAACCAGGAAAAACTCCTCTATAAGGGCAAAAGTGGAATTAAAAAAAGGATTTCGTATGAAAAAACCAAAATGCTCCGCCAGTGAAGGGGTGAAAAACGGGCTCCTGTGTTAGCCACCTAACACATAAATCAACCCCCTTTTATTTCTCAAGTTGACAAAGCTCTTCCTTCTAAGTTTTCTTGTGACTCTTACTGGAACAAGCACAAAAATGATTTCTGTTGCCGAAGAAAGGTTCAAAAATGATATTATCAAAACTGTGCTTTTTCTGGATTGGGGCAATGTTGTGGTTCTTTGATGGAGATGAGAAAGGAGAGTGCTTTAGTAGTGGTACCCTTGTTGCTGCACCGCCATGGCAGTCAAGGAAGAGAGAGAGAGAGAGAAGGGTCTAGGTTAGTGAGCTTTGGAGGCTGTCTCTTTGTGTAAAATTCTAGCAGCTTCATTTTATAGCTGTGGATCTTAATATCATCTGTGTGACGTGTTTCCCTGTGTCAGGGTTGTACAAACTTTGCTTTTGTTTTAGTTTGCTTTCTTTGTTTATGTTGGGCTTTGGTGTAAGCTTGAGTGTTCACCTGTGAAGGAGCACCCTCCCAAGGTCCCTTGCAAGTGTATTTTGGGGTTCCTAGCCTTGGCTGGCCGGCTTGGAACTTTGTAAGTGGTTTCGGCCAACCTATGTAAGTAAAAGTTGTTTTGACTTACTTGCATCTTTCTCGTGATGTACTCTTCTTCTTGAATTGAATATAAGCATTGCGAGATTTCTTCATACACACTCGTGTTCCAAAGGTTTTCGAAAACTGCCCAAGTGACTCCGCTAGCTTGGGTAAGTGAAAGGCTTGCGGCCTTACTGGCGAGAGTCAGGCCGCGCCGCACTGGCCGAGTAGTCGGCCCGTGACAACTGGTATCAGAGCTTAGGCTCTATTCAAAGCTGGGAAAGCGATTGGAGAGTCGGTGTAGATCGTCGCGCCGACTTGCAGCAATCGAGGAAAGCGCCATGGCATCAAACTATAACCTTAGGAGTGCCAGTGGCAAGGAACCGGCTCACCCGGAAGAGGGGAGCCCAAGCCGTCCAAGGGAGACGAGCTCAAACCGCGACCAGGGGAACCTGGAAGAAACGGTGAATCGGCTGGCCGCAGATGTGGCCACCCATGAAGAAGCGCTTGGCTTTGCTGCCGAGACCTTTGAGGGATTCAAGGAGGAGTTGAAGCTGATGCGGGAACAGATGGCTGAATCAGTTGCTGTGAACCGTTCACTCTCCGACTTGGTAAAGACCCTGCAGGACGAAGTTGCTGAACTTCGGGCTTCAAATCAGAAACTGCTACGCACGAACTCAGCCAGCAGTGGCCATGAGAGGATCAGTAGGGTCGACGTTCAACGTCCGGCAAAGTATGATGGCAGCCGGGATGCGAGGGCGATTGACAACTTTCTGTTCCAAGTGGACTACTACCTGGACTTGCAGAACGTGGTGGAGGAGGATCTGAAGATCAAGACCGTAGTCATGCTCCTAGAGGGTGATGCTGTGGCTTAGTGGAGGCGAAAGATTTTCGACCTCGAGAATGGACTCTGCACCATTCAGACCTTCAACGACTTTCGAAAGGAGTTGAAGGGATATTTTATGCCCGTGGATGCTGAAAGGCAAACTTACCGGCTGGTGGCGAACCTGAAACACACAGGTTCCTTACGAGATTATGTCAGAACCTATCAGAAACTCATGTTGGATGTACCTAGGATGCCAGAAAAGGATAAGCTTAACTGGTTCATCATAGGGCTCCAGCCTTGGGCCCAAGCTGATGTGGAAAGATCAGACCCGCAGACCTTGGAGCAAGCGTATGTGGCAGCTGAGCGTTTGGCAGATACCCAGCGTAAAAGCTACACTGAGACCTTCAAGTCTACGAGGGAGCCCGACCACAACGGTAAGGAGGAGCGGCGAGACAGAAATGAATCGTCAGTTCAGAGGCCAAGTGGGGGAAGACCATTCTTTCGTAGGGACTACAGTGGGCCACCGAGGGAAGTTGACTGCTTGGTTTGTGGGGAAAGGCATGAGACCCGCGTCTGCCCAAAGCGATTTAGGCCGACAGGGCAGGCCGATGCAGCGAGAGCTACAGAGGCCAATACTTCAAGATCATCTGCTAATGCGCTACAAGGTGAGGACGTGGAAGAGCTCAGGATTGGGGCACTCCAACTTATTCACGCCTTGACTAAGGAGGAGGAAGTGAAGGTGACAGCGACACCTTCACCTGAGCTCATGTGCATCGAGATTCTGGTAAATGGAAGGCCTACCATAGCCATGGTAGATACGGGAGCCACGCATAACTTCGTCTCAGTTGAGGAGGCGAGGAGATTAGGCCTCACCCTTGAGAAGGGAGAGTTACACATGAAGGCAGTGAACTCAGAGGCCCAACCCATCCACGGAGTGGCCCGGGATGCGGTTGTGAAAGTTGAGGGTTGGTCCAGAAAAGCCAACTTCTCGGTGGTTCAGACGGCCGATTTCCAGTTAATCCTAGGCCTAGAGTTCCTCTGTGCAGCCAAGATGGTGCCGATGCCACACCTACGCTGCGTCAACATCATGGATGAGAAGCATCNTAAGCTTGAGTGTTCACCTGTGAAGGAGCACCCTCCCAAGGTCCCTTGCAAGTGTATTTTGGGGTTCCTAGCCTTGGCTGGCCGGCTTGGAACTTTGTAAGTGGCTTCGGCCAACCTATGTAAGTAAAAGTTGTTTTGACTTACTTGCATCTTTCTCGTGATGTACTCTTCTTCTTGAAGTGAATATAAGCATTGCGAGATTTCTTCATACACACTCGTGTTCCAAAGGTTTTCGAAAATTGCCCAAGTGACTCCGTTAGCTTGGGTAAGTGAAAGGCTTGCGGCCTTACTGGCGAGAGTCAGGCCGCGCCGCACTGGCCGAGTAGTCGGCCCGTGACATGACGTGTACACATGTTAAATACCATGGATTGGATTTAAGATTGAATGAGAGTGAAATTTTAAATTCATGAATATAAAGATCTGGAATCTACGGTAAAAACAAAACATTCATATGCATACATATATAAACTTGTTAAGAACAAAATGAAAACCGAAACGCAGCAGAAGGGAACAGAGAGGGTGAGGGAGGAGCTGCGCAGGATGACATGACGCTGACGTTCATTCACCGGAATTAGGTAAGCAAAGAGTAGCAACCAACCAACCCAGCGTGTCGCCGGCGTGGTGGAAATTAAAGCGCAGATTGTCTCCTTCTTTCTGGGCTGCCGTCGCTCACATTGTCAAAGGCGGTGACCAAACCCAACCCAATTATGTTAAGTTGACGGCCCTCTAATTTGGGCCCCAAGGCAGACGTGTTGATATTGAAGAGGCGCTTGATTTGCGCCTCCCTCTCAAAACACTCGTCCCCTCTTTAGTTTTTACCTGCTGCTTAATTGACTTGGCAGGCGAGGACAAGACAAGGGAAGCAGGTGCCACATTTCCACCTTCACTTGCGATTTTATAAAATTATTTGACTTTGTGGGGTAACTGAAACACATTAGATTGGTGCTGGGATCGAGTGGGTAAGATATATATATTCACCAAAAGAAGAGAGCCAGGAATTTAACTGCTCGCAACAGAGTAATGGATTCATAATCCTTCCTAATTGGCCTATGTTCTCATTGTTATTTAAACCTGCTGCTAATTTATTTACCTTTTGGTAGCTCGAACAACACATTTAAACTTTTCTGCGTACCCACTCTAGACTAGAGAGCGAATTGTACGTAAGAAGTGCCTCTTCTCTTCTCTCTCTCTCTTATGTGTATAAGTATATAAATATACTATTTCGTACTTCAACCATATGATCTGATAAGCTGCTGATCTGGCTCCAACAACCATGTATGTGATCAATCAAGTTGTTGTAAAGACACAACAATTGACAGATATAGTCAACTTAGTCAATTTAATTGCTAACAAATTCTGAATCGCGTCAATTTAACGTTCCAATGAAAATAAAGAAGAGAAAAATAATTAATGGCTTATAATACATCAAACCATAATTTTATTTCCAAAAGCATTATTCAGAGCAGGCTTGTACTAATTTTATCCAGACCAACATATTAAACTAAAGAGTTGGTGATCCATGTGTAAAACAGATAAGAGTTGCAGCCGCGCTCCAATGGAATCGAAATTGGCCAAACATATTTTATTTTTCATTACATTTTGCGTTCAGATTGAAATTGGTGAAAAAATGATGTTGTCCCCATGCCCATGCCCATGCCCATGCATATGTGGTGTGGTGTGGTGCTGCGGACAAAAGCCGCAACAACCCCATGGACCAAAATGAAAATAAAGTAGGCCTAATTCATTGACAGACAAGACAGCTCATGTAAAGAAAAAAGAAAAAAGTTTGACGACCGATTTGATGTTGCTCTTATGGCGTGCGAGTTGCAGCTTAGTGTTTGGAGGTTCTAGTTTTTTCTACAGGCTGGAGGAAGTTATATAATTTAATGCCAGCTGCGAGATTGCAGAGCTCTCATCTGGTTAGTTTAACAGAATAAATTGGCCCAATTATTCTAACATGGAAATTGGCTTAGTTGCCCGGAAATGTCAGAGTTAGTGACGGTAAAAGAAAAAAAAATAATCGAGACCGTATTTTGAGTTGATCAACTCGATTGGTAGTTTATTGGGCGAACTTTTTAAAATTCAAATCTAATTTATCATTTATTTAAAAACAAATAAATTTGACAAAAGCAAATTGATCAAACGCCTGCTAATCATTAGTGTTCATAATTCTTATTATATACCTACCATAACAACCTCGTGACATATGACGGGTGATTTTAGAGCCGTCGCTAACAAATTACGAAGGCTCTAATTCAGAGGAGGCACGAGGTTGGTGCATTCAAGATGGGCGGCCAAGGTACAAACAATTGGTCCTAGTGGCTGCCTACTTTGCAGCTCCTTCTTCCTTGATCTTCTACGGGCATCGTCGGCTGCCCCCACGCTACAGTAGACTCCGCCGCTTAAATGATTGTTACTTAATTTCCGAGTACTAAAGCTTGGTAAAATATATCAACAGCTTTTAAGCAACGAGAGTTGTATCAGTCTTTCAACCCGATAGTACGTACCGGTTGATATGTATTTTTATGAATCAGCCCATATTCAATATCCAACTTTTCCTGATTTTATGAATTGAAATAATTACTTAAAATAATTTAGCTTAAGTTTAAACATGAAAACAGTGAAGTTGGCAACATTTTGAGACAAAAGTTTGACTTAGGTGTTGCCTAAGTGACAAACTAAAGCCAATAAGCAAAATCCAATGTCAATATATTCAACAAAGATTAGTAAGTTCAAATTCGGAGAGGTCGTTTTTACTGAATCCGAACCCTAACTAATAATCAGAATAAAAAACTATGTATATGGTATGAACATGACCAAAGATATATAGTTTCTATGCTCTCTCTCATACGTACTTATAAAGTTGGAAGCCGGACAATCACTTATAAAAGCCTACAAACACCTGTGACCGAAGATGGTGGAACACCCGTGGTCCTCGAAGACGGAGGGCACTAGAAATAGGTGTAGGTCAGTTAAAACTCATTCTCATCCATTTAGGTCCCAACGGCAGTGGGCATGTTCTTCAAGTTTAACCCCCCACAATAAGGAAAAAAGAATTTCCACTCTCGATTATGAAAAGGAGATTAGGTGAAGGGCTGACATTAATCGAAAGAACTGCTTGATTCTTCGTCTGTTAATCATTTTATAATGGAAAGAGAGTTGACGATCCGACGGTGATCCACTGTTTCACCGGTCATCAACCTCACCAAAGTCTGCGACTTCCAACAACAAGAAGAAAAGAGATTAGGCGCCTTGACATCCAAGTCCCAAGTCAGCAACCAAAGTACCAGTCGATCTTGGAGTCGTATAATCACTGGCAAGGCAGAAATCAGGCATTAAGGTCTTGCCCACACATTGGTAAACTCGATAGTTACAGCGGGTCAAACGACTTCACAATTACCCTCACCATTTCATGTCCCGAAGAACGTTTCATGAGAGGGCTCATCAGTTAATTTCCATGTTAAACTCATGTCCTGCTTCAACTGATGAGTTGTGTTCGGGGCGGAACCCATTAAATAAATTTTAAAATTATAATCGTTTCATCCCCGTGGAGGCATTGTTGCTCCCTTCTTATAATAAGTCGAAATGAAATCCGTTGTCTACTCAGAGACGGGGAGGACATCAATTTTCTTTGGAGTACAAAACTAAATTCGCTATTAGGAGATATTGATGTTAAGAGTACTAGCGTACTGTTTCCTATAAAGATATAGATACACAATTAGTACTGTGGTTTTATAAAGGAAGTGCGCCTGAAATTTTCATTTTCAGCGGCGATCACAACCGCTATTACCCTGAAGGAAAGCGGGCAGGCAGACACTAGACAGGAGCTTTTCTTTTTTCCCCACCATTTAACCACCAACTCCATTGAATTAAACTTTGCTCACTCGTTATATATATAAGTCCCCACCACCCGCCCTTTCTGAGCTCCACCTTCAAACCAAAATGGCACTTGGCACAGACCCTTCCCCAATCACCTTCCTCTCCACCGTCTTCTGCCAGTACAAGAAGATTAGCAACATCCTATTCCTTGCCCTGCTTGCCATTTCCTTTGTCGCAGGTGCCTCTGCAGGTGATGCTTACGCATCCAAGCACGGCCACCACCACCACCACGGCCACCATTTCCACCTCAACCCCAAGATGCCCCGAGCAGCCCATGCAGTTGTGAGGTCTTCGTGCGCACACACACGGTATCCTGACCTCTGCATGTCATCCCTCACAGGCTACTCCGGTTCATGGAAGGTGAGTTGCCAGAAGGATGTGATATTCGCCTCCTTGAACCTGACGGCGACAGCGGTCGGAAGATCCTACCTCCGACTCCAGAAGCTGGCCGAGGCGAAAGGGCTACCGCCCAGCTCTCAGACTGCTCTCCGCGACTGCCTCGATCTCATGGGCGAGACGCTGGAACAGCTTGACTGCACAGCGCAGAGATTGAGAATGTATCCCAGCAACAAATCCATAGAGGAACATGCTTGCGACTTGAAGATCCTCCTCAGTGCGGCAATGACCAACCAGGACGCATGCCTCGAGGGTTTCTCGCACCTCAACCATACCGGCCATCCTGACTTCCCCCGACAGAAATCAATCAAGAAAGGGGCGGACCACGTATACCGCATGGTCAGCAATTCCCTGGCCATGGTCACCAACATGACCAACTCGGACCTGGCCAGAAAGCAGCAGCAGCTTCTTGGCCGACGCAGAAGGCTCTTGGAATCGGGCAGCCCCTTCAAGGTCGAGGTCGGTTTCCCCAACTGGATGCCAGCCGGTGATAGGAAGCTGTTGCAGGTACCAACAATCGTGCCCTTCAAAATTCCTCCAAAAATTTACCTCCATAATTAAACGACTAGTCCTGAAATCCACTTCAAATTGTTCATGATTTAGTCTATATAATGGTCCTTGCATTACAGAGTTCATGACAAACCAACGTGTTTTACTTGCTGTGGCTTTAATTACTCGTGATGTTCTGATGAAAATTGAGACGGAATGCATGGCAGGATGGGGCTGTAGCGGCCGACATAGTGGTGGCTGCCGATGGGAGCGGGAACGTTAGGACGGTGACAGAGGCGATCAACAGAGCTCCAGAGGGGAGCGGCAGGAGGTACGTGATAAGGGTGAAGGCTGGGGTTTACAGGGAGAACGTGGTTGTGCCGCCCAGGAAGACAAACATCATGCTTGTCGGCGATGGGCGAGGAGTCACGGTCATCACGGGCAGCAGGAGTGTGAGCGATGGAAGCACCACCTTCAGCTCTGCCACCTTCGGTAAGAACCACCCTTCTTCCGCTCCTATCATCACCATGTGTCTCTCACGGATTATTCCTTACGAAACGAGACTGCACATAGTCTTTAGAACGAGAGCTTTCGACCTAAGGACCGCGACGTCCATCTTATTGCTTGGACGTTTCCGGTGCCATTTCTTGCATTCTAGGTTTTGGCTGTTCTGTGGGCAGGGACGGTTGCCGATCCGAAGATATCTTTAGTTAGTTTAATATGTTGTGTTTCCCGAACTGAACGAATCCGAGTACTGAACAGCAAGCCCCATGGGGGGAGCTCAGACAGGAGGATGACGAAAGGTCTTCGGCTTGAGATTATATATTGACGCGCATTTCCCTCCTACCAACCACACCCTGTGGGATGGCTCAATTCAACATGGGAATTTAATTAGGGAAGCGGAGTGGAAATGGAGAGGTCACCACGCTATCGTGGACTTAGAGCGAACTCCTTTTCCCGAGGGGCCATGTTATCTAATTAAATTAAGATGGGAAAGAAGGCGCCACCACGTATGATGCTCGTTCGCACCACTCAACATGGACGACTTCTCCTAAGAAAGCTTAGATCGACCTGAAAGGCCAAAAGCCCGAGGAGAAGGAATTGAGGTGGAGGAAAAGTTTCACTAACCTAATTTAATTAATGTTTCCGGGATTCTTCATGCATGTAGGTGGATGGCTGTACAACATCGGAGCCTCACAAATTTTATCACCTTCTTAAATTTATACGCCTAAGAACATCCCATCCCATCCCTTGCCAAAGTTAGGTACGTGAAGTCTACAGTCAACATTAATAATGTTGGTGTCAAGAAAAAAAAGGATTCTAGAGTTAGGTACTAGTTGCTGCTTACATTATATATTTCAATCTGGCATATCTTGGAAAGCAAGGCAATGACAAAATTGCAAGTAAGGCCTATGTGCTTTTAGGTGTGAATGATATATATTAAAAAATAAGGATTGGAAAATCGCTTGAATTTGGGGCGATGAGTCATGGGTGTCTACTTTTCGGTATTAGTATCGACAAATTTTACGCGCAAAGGGGGTCAGTCAATCAGCAGGAGAGTCGGTAGAGTTGTTGCTTTTGCTGACCACCCACTCACTGACTCCACATTCGTTCGTCCCCTTCCTTCGCTTAAACTAATTAACAAAATGATACGAGCTAAATGAACAGTGAAGATAGGAATCCCTCAACCGTCGTCCATTATTTATACGATTCATGCCGTTGGATTTTGCCTGAAAGATTGATTGATCAAGCAATGAGTAGATTAAAAGAAAACCAAAAACACTAAGAGCTGGTTTGGATGGAGGGAGAGGGAGAGAAAGGAATGAAAAGAAAGGTCTTTGTTTTGGGTTTGTATGACTAATTAATGCGAAAGAAAAAAAAGAAAGAGAACTTGAAAAGAAAAGAAAATGCAGAGAAAGAAAATGATTTTTTACTGTAATTTCAATTCCTTCAAAAATAGAGGGATTGAAACCTATGTTCATTCCTTTCCTTTCTTCTTTTTTTTTTTCCATTTCATTCCCTTCTCTTTTCCTTTTATCCCTTCATTTTCCTCTCCTTCAATTCATCCAAACATAACTTAGTTTTAAAGAGGTACTTAGCACGAGAACACAACACAAGGGGATCCTGCGCGCCTACTCTTTATTTCAGGGATTTCGATTACTTTCACAGGTTTTAGTTGGTTAATGAAAGTATGAATTTGGAGCTCTCCAGTACTGATGATACGACATGGATCGATGCCATGCAGGTGTCTTCGGCGATAGATTCGTGGCGAGGGACATCACCTTCCAGAACACGGCAGGTCCATCGAAGGGCCAGGCCGTGGCATTACGCGTCGGATCGGACTTCTCTGCCTTCTACAGGTGCGAGATCTCTGGCTATCAGGACACCCTCTATGCCTACTCCATGCGCCAGTTCTACCGTGACTGCACCATCACGGGCACCGTCGACTTCATCTTCGGCAATGCTGCCGCCGTCTTCCAAAACTGCGACATCTTGGCAAGGATGCCGATCTCCGGGCAAAGCAACGAGATCACGGCTCATGCCAGGAGCGACCCCAACCAAAACACGGGCTTCTCCATTCAGAACTGCAGAATCGGAGGGGCGTCGGACCTTGTGCCAGTGAGCCCGCCGGTGAGGACATTCCTCGGCCGACCTTGGATGCCATACTCCAGGGTGGTGGTCATGAGATCGAACATCGGCTCCGTCATCGACCCGGCGGGCTGGGACAGGTGGATCGGAGACGCGGGGCTGAACACCCTGTATTACGGCGAGTACATGAACACGGGGCCTGGTTCCAACACCCAGAACAGGGTCAAGTGGAGTGGGGTCAGGGTGATGAGCGGCTCCGAGGCGGAGAGGTTTACGGTTGCCAACTTCCTGCAAGGGGGCAGCTGGGTGGGATCGACGGGCCTCCCCTTCTCCCTCGATCTTTCTTAGAATCAATTTCCTGAAATTCCAGCAATTACCTTTTTTCTTCTCTCAACTATTTATTTACTTTTCTTGATTTGTCCGTCAAATGTCGCTGGAAGCATCGACTGAAATTATCTTCCCTCCTATTCAGCGAATAACAAATACTAGATATTTTTTTTTCCACTCTCCGTTTTATTGCATGTATCTCAACTCCACCATCTTTCACTTTTCAAGTTTTTCAAATCCCTCGCTCACTTTTAGTTAACCACGATCACCCTATGCTTAAAACTGAAAATTAACCACCAAAGTGGCTAAAAAGAAAAAGGTTAAGTATAACAAGAAAAGGTGATATTGCCTTATATTTGAGGATAATTATATATACAAATGAGAAAAACATGACGACAACTTTGGAAACTATAGTATTAAACAAATTGTCATGAGAGTTTTAAATAAAACTAACTAGTTAGATGCGATATCCATGTTTCAAAATTTACATGCAGCTACTTGGATTTATGCAGCATTCCGCAAGAGAAGCGGATGGACGCGCATTCTAGAAGGTCAAATGGCGAAAATAATTTTCGCACGATACGTGTGCAGGCAAATTCACAAATCCAAGCCTAAGATGATAGGCTGATGTGGATTTATCAATTTGCCACTGCGTCCAAGAGGGAGCTGTAGAAAAAAAAAATTAAAGAATATATATACCTATGTATATAGAAAGTGATTTTTTTTTGTTACTAATCTAGCATTTAAGTGTCTAGCGCACGCACACGCACACACACACACACACACACACACACACACACACACACACACACACACATATATATATATATATATATATATATATATATATATATATATATATATATATATATATATATATATATATATATATATTTGTGTGCCGAATAATTACTAATAGATAGTTAAAGTTAAAAACTCATCCCTAACTCATCGCTAAAAAGACCATAATTGGTCACTAAGAACACCACAAACCGTGGCTAGTGCTAATTTAGAGATTTTCTTCTAGCAACAAACTCTTTAAGTTTTAACCATTCAGCACAACGTTGAACTTTGCCAACAAAATTTAGCATGCAAAATTAGATGGTGTTGAACGTTGTTAGTCATTCTTCGTTAAAGACAGGAATGTGGGCATGAACCAGACGAGGTGGCCACAAGAGAGAATTTTAACAATGGTGGCAGGTGCAAGTAATACTCAATAAGACAATTGAATTCCAATTTCCAAGAGCTCATAACCTCATGGGTTGGTCCAGTTTTCATGCAGAAAAAGGAGACGCATACTTGAAACATGGACTGATGATATCAAGGTATAGAGTATGGCTACAGAGAGAACCTTCTTATCAAATAATAGTTATTTGCTGAAAATCGTTGTTCCTTTTAGATGAGATGAGTGTTGTATATTCCTCAGCCATGAGAGGATGCTCCCATGGTTTGAAGTTGACAAATTTTCATGAAGTGTTCGTACACGAGATTTGGCAAGCGTTAATGCAGAAGGATGAACAGGCCTGATGAGTTAAAACCTTTTGTAGTAGTTGTGTTGGCCATCGTGGATTCTAGTTGGGTTTATAACAGGGTTCACGGTGCATCTATGGCTGTGACACCACCTGTGATGGCTACAAGTTCCTCACCTGCATTTGGTAGGGGAAGTAGAGAGAGAGAGAGAGAGAGAGAGAGAGCCGAAAAAATGGGAATATATAACCAAAATTTGGGGACAAGAGGTCCCCAAATTACAGAAGCAATACCGCAAATACAAAAGCAGGAATAGAAAATAAATAATACAATGCACAGAAAAGAAAAAAGGTGAGGCAAGAGAGGAAAGACAGGGCGGCGCCGTCACTCAGCCGCAGACATACAACGACGCCTCAACCGAATGGCAAACTGAACATCCCCTCGCACAATACGAGCTACAGAATCTGGCGAAGAGAAAGCACCCCTGAAGACCCTGTTGTTGCGCTCCTCCCAAATGCGCCACCAAGCTGAAATGAGCCACGGCCTCCACATTCGACCCCAGGATGAGGATAGGTGAGGGGAAGGACAAAACAGGAAAAAAAGCCGAATGGAAGGTGGGTTCGGAAGGCTATTAGCAAGGGAAGGCCAGGTGGAAG